>QGSO01000204.1:1139274-1739274 GCA_011037825.1 Carya cathayensis
GGGGGTGGTGCGTTAGAGACCAATCGAGTGAATGTGTGGCTGCAAAGGTTCATTAATTTCTTCATATTATCTTTAACCAAAAATAAATAAAAATGTTTATTTCATAAGATTTTTTTGAGGACACACATGATCATATATAAACTTGAGTTATTGTATTCAACGGTCCTACATTAAATACTTATTAAAAAAAATAAAAAATAAAAGTGCATGGTATAGGGAAGATAATTATATTTTTTCTATAAATTTATGAGAAATGCTTTAATTATAAAGAGTTATCATAAAAATAAATCTATAAATTGACGTGACTTGATATTATACGTTAAATTGTAAAGTGATTTTTATTATAAAATATGTCTAATATATCATATTAAACTATATTAATTTATAATTTCACTATCTTTTATAAGATCGTTTTGTGATTACAATACTTCTTTAAATTTTTATATTATATGTAGGTATATATATGTATGTATGGGTCCTCTCTTAATCATGAAAGGACCTTAGGAGGTTTGTCCTTCTCACTAGTCACACCACATGAGTTGTAGGGCATATCTGTACCATTACTGTTTTGTGGACTATTCTTTTTGGGTCAATCAGGTCCCCCACCCTCTCTAGTCCCTACATTTAGCAGCTTTTTCATTCGCATCATCAGCATGGTAGGAAAAATATTCAAAGCCGACAATACAATACATGTTCACAGCTATACAGTTGTATATAGGGACCTCCAAGTTTTGTTTCATACTAGAACTAAGGCTACCCTCCATTTGTTTTTGTTTTTGATGTTGGTTTGACTAGAAGCATCATCATAAAATTAAAATATATATGCTTTCTATTTTTAAGTTGCTTTCACTATTCTTACAATGTGATAATATCATTTTTCTTATGAAACTAATAAAAAGAGAGAGAATGAAAGACAAAGAAAGAGAGACAAAGAAGAAATTGCAAGAGAAAGAGTTGTTCTTCCATACAAAACTTGATGTATATAGAAGGGAATTATATCCATATATATAAGAGTACAAAGGGGTAGGTATAACTTAAGTCTCCATTGATGACTAAAGATAGGTTTTAATTAATGACTCAATGGTCTTAATTAGTGGCTACACATTGGTCTTAATTGATGGTTCAATAGTATTAATTAGTGGCTATGTATGGTTATACAAATGTTTATAACACTCCTCCTTTGGATGACCATACATAAAAAATATGCATCGTTAAGATCTTGCCAAGGAAAAACCTAGTGGAAAAAAACCAATGACGAAAGAAAAAAGTATAACATTCATGTGTACTGCCAAATGCTTTAAGATTGCCTCATTAAAATCTTGCAAAGGAAAACCCAGTGGGATAAAACTTTAATGAAGGAAAAAGAATACAATCAGCACAAGTCTTCAAGACTTTACTCCCCCTGCAAAGTGCATGATAATAGGTCTTCAAGTTTCCGCATTCCAATGTTCTGCACAATCTTCTTAAATGTTGCAATTGGTAATGCCTTAGTGAATAAATCTGCAAAATTATCACTTGATCGTCTGTTTGACATCAATTTCACATTTCTTCTCATGAATTGCAATAATCTCTCTGTGTGAATCTGAAAGATAACCTACATTCGCATATCCAACTAATTGTGAACTTGATCCATGTTGATAAAATAATTCCATATCAAACGTACCTCGAAGGTAACGAATGACATGTTTAATATCATTCCAATGTCTTCGAGTTGGTGCAGAACTATATCTTGCAAGTAAATTAACTGAAAATGCAATATTAGATTAAGTGCAATTTTCAAGATACATCAGGGCTTTAATTGCACTGAGATAAGGTACTTCAAGATCTAGAATTTCTTCATCGTCTTCACAAGGATGAAATGGGCATTTCTGCACATCAAATAATTGAACAGCCATTTGAGTAATAAAGGGATGAGATTTGTCCATATAAAAGTTATTGACTCTTCAGGAGTACCTTCATTTTGTATTTTTCTCTTCCAAGGAATTTTGTCCTTTGCACCAATAGGCCGTCCACGCTTCAGGCGTATCTTAGACTCACCTATTACTATTTTGACAAATTGTCCTTCAGGGACTACAATCTTTGCTGGAACATTAACAGTAGGAATATATGATTTTACCACACCTTTAGTGTCAGTAAATACATCCGGTAATTGATTTGCAACACTTTGCAAATGAATAATCTTTTGAATCTCTAGTTTACATTCATTTGTACGAGAATCAAATTGGGAAAGAGCTTTATTTTCTCAAGTAATTTCCTGTCGTTTCTCATGCATCGCTTGTAAATAACATAGTTAGTGGATAAGTCATCAAAATTAAGCCGTCAACCTCCATATTCAACAAAAACGGTGGCCACCTTTTTAGGCCAGACAGGCACCGCATGAATTTATAGCTTTTCCGGAGCTGTCAGGCACCGCATGGCTATGATGCTACATCTCTTGTCCCTTTCAGAGAGATGCTTCATAAGAGACGCTGTGAAATAATAGAGATGCTTTGTCCTTCCTTTTATTCTCTTGAGAATGTTGTTCTTATGATAGGAGCAGATATTCATTTTGTGGAAGGATTTATTCTGATGTCGTTTCAGAATCAATATTTTGCCTCTGTTACGACTATGTCTCAAAGGTTATTAGCTAAATTGAATGAGGTCAACCAACTCAATAATCAAATATCTTAATTAAGTTAGAACCTCTTTGTGAAGAGTCGTAAGAATAAGAAACTGAAGGAGGAGAATAAGACGTTAAAACAGTATGTCCGTGATCTTCAGGATCAGCAACAACGAATATTTGAAGAAATCCAAATACTTAGAAAATAAGGACAAGCTGCATTTAATCTTGCTGCAGATATCTGAAAAAGTCCAACTTCTAAGAGAGTAGGGTCAAGCTGCTTTTAATTTCACGACCTAGTAAATAACTGTAGGATATCTGTGTTTAGCGTATCTTCTATCAATATATATAATTTTGTCTTACTTTCATAATTTTCTCTATAAAAGAAATATTCAGCTCATCTTCATTCACATCCCATCTTCTTCACTCTTATGTAATTAGTCTGCATTCTTACTCTGCAATCTCTTTCTGCATTCTTACTTTACAATGGCCTAGCAATCTTCTTGTGACCAATATATGAGGTATTCTACACCTTGTTCACCAGTTATTTCTACTTCTACCGTAGGTGCTATAGTGCAATACAATAATAATCTGACTAATAAGTCAGATGTTGAAGCTATCTATGAGTTTGTGAGTCTCAGTACATATCAACCATTGTCGCATTTTCTCAGCGACTACAATTTAAAACTTATGATGTTGACAAACTCAATAAGAAAATTTCTATCCTTCAGCGACTTCTTCAAGAGTCCAACATGAAGATAGGAGCAATAAAGTAAGAGAATAGGAATTTAAAATCCTTGTTGAAGTCTTCTTTTTGATTGCCTACTTATTTAGACAAGGATGCCATGCAAATTTTTGAAGAGTAAGATCGTTTAAAGAATGAGGCAAAGAGCCTCAAATTTCTTTATTTTTGTTTCGAGATAATAAAATCATATTTCACAAATATTCTGATTGTGTTTCTATCTTCTAGTAGATGTTATGTATGCTCCATTTTATTTCTCCTTTAATAATGCACATTTATTACAAAACCGTAATATGAATCTGAAATACTAATTGCATTTAAGATAAGGTAGTTTAGAACTAATAATTTCATTTATCTCCCCCTCGAATCCGAAAGGGTTTATGATTTATATTTCAAATATGTGCAGTTTTCATGAGCTTTTCTGGAGCTTCAATGACATTTAAATCATCTATATAAACTGCAATAAAAGCTAATCTAGATACTGAAAATATATGAAAAATAGCTTGTTCCACGTGCGTTTGGATTGTTTTAGATCATATAAGGATTTTTGAAACTTGATAGAATAAGTACTTCAGGACTATATGTTTCATGCATTTCATATCTAGTGATCCATATAAATATGCAGTTAATCATGCATACCCAAATTCTCGATAACTATCAAGCTAATAAAAACCTTAATATAATTTCATCAATTTAAAAAACATATCAATATTATTTCTACGGGAAATCGACTCATAATTTCTATATCACATTTTCATTTCCTTTATACAAATACCCACTGATATTCAACAAGCATTACCTCTTAGGTGTTTGGACTATAAGTCCATATGTATCACATTTTACTAGTGATATCAATTCTATAGGAATTGTTTCTTTCTATTTTGGCCAATATTTTTACGTCAGTATTTTTCGACGATTCTTGACTCACTTTCTTCATTACTTCTGGTAATGTCAAGTGCCATCTTATATGAAAATACGTTGTTGACAACGATTTTATTTCTATCCAGAATTTCTCCATTACTCATGAAATGTATCAAGATCTCATTATTTTCAGATACCTGTCCCTCTTCAAGGGAAGTCATTTCATGAAAATTCTCTTCAGGAGATTATCTTCAGGAGTATTATACTCTTCAGGAGTTTTTATTATGAGAGAATTTNTCTGATTGTGTTTCTATCTTCTAGTAGATGTTATGTATGCTCCATTTTATTTCTCCTTTAATAATGCACATTTATTACAAAACCGTAATATGAATCTGAAATACTAATTGCATTTAAGATAAGGTAGTTCAGAACTAATAATTTCATTTATCTCCCCCTCGAATCCGAAAGGGTTTATGATTTATATTTCAATGACATTTAAATCATCTATATAAACTGCAATAAAAGCTAATCTAGATACTGAAAATATATGAAAAATAGCTTGTTCCACGTGCGTTTGGATTGTTTTAGATCATATAAGGATTTTTGAAACTTGATAGAATAAGTACTTCAGGACTATATGTTTCATGCATTTCATATCTAGTGATCCATATAAATATGCAGTTAATCATGTATACCCAAATTCTCGATAACTATCAAGCTAATAAAAACCTTAATATAATTTCATCTATTTAAAAAACATATCAATATTATTTCTACGGGAAATCGACTCATAATTTCTATATCACATTTTCATTTCCTTTATACAAATACCCACTGATATTCAACAAGCATTACCTCTTAGGTGTTTGGACTATAAGTCCATATGTATCACATTTTACTAGTGATATCAATTCTATAGGAATTGTTTCTTTCTATTTTGGCCAATATTTTTACGTCAGTATTTTTCGACGATTCTTGACTCACTTTCTTCATTACTTCTGGTAATGTCAAGTGCCATCTTATATGAAAATACGTTGTTGACAACGATTTTATTTCTATCCAGAATTTCTCCATTACTCATGAAATGTATCAAGATCTCATTATTTTCAGATACCTGTCCCTCTTCAAGGGAAGTCATTTCATGAAAATTCTCTTCAGGAGGTTATCTTCAGGAGTATTATACTCTTCAGGAGTTTTTGAAATGAGAGAATTTTGTATAGAAAGTTTGGATGAATCTTATTGCTTGTTTTGTGGGTACGGCCTCTTCTGGAGCACCAATTTCTTTTTTTTGTGTTTTTCTCTTTCGGGATGCTTTATCATTTGTATCAATAGGTCTCACACGCTTTTAGACATGTCTTATGTTCATTAGACTGCTAAATTTTTTAATTGTCCTACACTTCAATCCTCGCTGGGATTTTAGCAGCTAGAATATGAGACCTTTTTATCTTATTGCATTTATAAATTAATTATCATCTGAACTTCTAGTTCACTTATGATAATCAAGATAACGTCGAATTATTTCATTTTATTTGCTTCTAATAAATTTTTCTTTCCTCTCATAGTGGGAAGACTTTACAGTAAAAGAATCTTCTGGTTCTTCTATAGACGTCCATTTGAAAATTATTCGACTTATCATAATTGATTTCGGATGATCAACATAATCATGAAAAACATACAAATATTTTGAATCATATCATTTTTGATGCATCATAATATTTGATTCAATAGTTATATAATATTACCTCAAAGAGAAAGCTGATAATTTTTCCAATACGAGCTTCTGGCTCGAAATCATAGAAGTAGTATAAAAATATTCATCACCACGTTCAATCTCTTGGTTTCTTTGAAAACAATGCATCATTCTCTTCTGAAAATGATATAAATCCAATTTCATTCACTTCAGGGAATGATGTGGAACTAATAGGACGTGACTCATGATTTTTGACAAAATTTCATTATTTTGCTTAGCCACTAGAAGACCAGATATAAATTTAGAATATATTGTGAACTTTTACACTCGATATTGCTACTTCAGGAGCACATTCAAGGCGTTCATTTTAAACATATATTCTTTAGTGGCTTTTCTCTACACAATTTCAATTATGCAACTTCAGGTGCATTAATCATAATGAGCTTTTGGTATACGTATCACTCATTTAAACTATCTCATAGAATCAATAGATCTTTTATTATGAGATAGTCAATAAAATTATTGGTTTAGAGATATCCTTCAGGGATGCTCAATTTATATTCTAAGATAAATCTTATCATCAATAATTCATAACAAGTATAAAAAATAAATAGAACTTGTATATAAACTATGTGAATAAACATAGAATTTAATCAAGTAATAATAATGAATATAATCTTTAATACTCACCCTGGGGATTGCAAATAATATATTGAAAAACTTACTTGAAGTAGAAGACCACTAGCTTCAGAATCAACAGAATCTCGTGTTGATAACGTGTTATGAAAATAATGAAAAGAGAGAGAGTGAAAGAGAGAGAGAGAGAGAGAGAGAGAGAGAGAGAGAGAGAGACAAAGAAGAAATTGCAAGAGAAAGAGTTGTTCTTCAATGCAAAACTTGATACATATAGAAGGGAATTATACCCATATATATAAGAGTACAAAGGGGTAGGTATAACTTAAATCTCCATTGATGATTAAAGATAGGTCTTAATTAATGACTCAATGGTCTTAATTAGTGGTTACACATTAGTCTTAATTGATGGTTCAATGGTCTTAATTAGTGGCTATATATGGTTATACAAATGTTTATAATAGATATTGTATTATGAGTAGTGCTACTATGTTGCTCAAGTTTTGACAACTGAGTATGCCTTTAGTACAAATTGTTTTTTTTTTTAAATAGTTTTTAAACATTTTTAAAAAATAAAAATATATCAATACATTAATAATCACTTCTTTAACTATTAAGTAAAAAAAACAAATAAATAAATAGAACTAAAGAGATAAAGTAAGGTGACATGGTATCATTTTCCTTAATCTTAATAGTGAAATCTTAATGAATAGTGAATATTATAATAATTTCTTGATAGTTTAAAAACATTAAAATATGATAGGTTGAGTAGATAAATGTTTTAGCCACAAAAATATTTTATAAAAATAAATTCACAAACTGGCATAGTTGAATGTGATATATTATATTACAAAATTATTTTTATTATAAAGTAAATATAACGCATCATACACACGAAACATATCAGTATGTGACTTTATTTTTGTAAAATTTCTCTGTAATTGTGTTACTACTAGTCAATTGAGTATCGCGTAACAAAAACGACTATGGTTTAGAGGTGCAAATTGTATTTTACTGATAAATATATATGTACTAGCAGATCTTCTCGATGGTTATATATGCAAACAACTGGATATAGGCCCCTTGTCTTCCTATATTTTGCTTTTCCTTTTAATATTGTTATCTCATAAATTAGAATAATTTTATGTCTTGTGCGAGTGATCCAAACTAATATAATTAATGTGAACGGTGCTCTAGATTTCTTGATATGTTTTTCACAAAATTGAATGAGAAAATGTGCCATCTCTTTTTTCATTTCTAAGTACTGAGTTAGAAGATTATAACAAGCAAACTTTAGTTATTATTCGGAATGAATCAACGAGTTAATTACTAATTGTAGTGTGATGATACTTCCTGATCTCTTTTAATGGAAGTTCAGGAATCAAATCCTTATACACCGGCCATTCCCGTTAAAAAGTTAAATATGTAATAATTCCATGTCAAATGAATGTAAGACTTTAGCAGTATACACACGTACACACATAATACACACACACACACACACACACACACACACATATATATATATATGGGTTAGATATTAAAATAGTTCATGTACTTGGCTGTTAGACGGATTAAATTTTGAACTTTTTCATCTCTATGTATACTTTGAACTTTGATTGATTTTATTTTTCTCTTAAACAACTATTAGATTAGGGCTGGGCAAAAAATATATAACACTGACTCCATCTGACACTTGGAGTCAGAAAAATCGGAGTTCAACAACGGAATTAGAGTGTGAAAATAGTCAAAGTTGAAATCGGAATTCAGAGTTGAACAAACTCTAGACTACTGATTTCGACTCCAATAGTTATACTTAATATATTTTATATTACAACCAAAATGATAGTAGGCCGAGGCATAATGATTGGGATGGCTTTTGTTAACTCCATCAATGGAGTACGAGCCCCCACGAGAACATTCTTTTTAGGCTAAGTCTTAGTTAAAATGGCACCGTAAGAGCCACATAACAGTTTTAACTCTTTTCTTCCTCTTTTGATTTCTAAATCATCACTTGTTTTTGTTGGATGAGAGAAGCATATGAGAGAAAGAGAGAGAGGGAGAGAGTGTGTGTGCTATTGACACTTAAGAGAGAGAAAGAGAAGAACAAGGTGCTATCAACCGAGAGAAGAACTGAGTGCGATAGAGATAGTGACTGAACCGAGATCGATAGTGACACTATATGTGAGGCTCTGTGCATGGTGGCCAAGTTCAAAAGAGAGGTGAGATGAGTTTCGTTAGGCAGAAAAAATGGAGGAAATAGATCAGATCTGTGGGCTCAATTACGCTTTGTGTGTGGTTGTGGAGCTCAAGATGGAGGAAAACATGACACATATGGGTGGCTTTCGTCACTATGGGTCTTGGTTGGGTTGTGTGGTTCATATTTAGCGTTCAAAGCTAGGGAGTGTCAAGTTGGCATTGTTTGTGTGTGAAAGTGGTCTTAGTGGTGCTAGGTGGTGTTTGAGGGTGAAGGAGGTTTGATCGGGGCTGGCCAGCGCTTCTCAAAACTTCTCCTATAGGTCCGACTGGTAGTTCTAAGTAAAAAATTTCTTAATCTTTGTTTGGTTGTTGTTGGATGCTATGAAAGTGAAAGTGGGAGAGAAAAAGGAAAAAAATACCCAACTTTGAATGAAAACTCAGACTCCACTCCAATACCGATGAAGTGAAGCAGAGTTAGAGTTATCTCCCTCTCAAAGTTAGGGTCATAGTTGTTTCTGGACTCTGCCTCTTATTGAAGTCAGAGTTCAAAGTTGAGAAATCTAACTCTGTTGGAGTCGGAGTACACCCTATATTAGACCCACTAATGGAACCTTTGCCATGTGGTGTAAGTTACATCATCGCCAATTATAGGTCTAATGATTAAAACGCGGAGACTATTTTAATATTTAAACACACACACATAGTGAAATATGTAATCAATATGAAAAATAAATACACTTGGTCTTTCTCTAACAGCTTGCTTGAGATTGCAATAGAAAACAATGCTTTTCATAGTAGGACTTAACTAAAAGACTACTAATAAAAACAGTTTAATGTTTGATAAATACGCATTAAAGCGGTTTTGGTATTTTTTAAGCATTATATGCAAAAGCTTTTCAACAAAATCTTCAATTTACTAATTTTTAAAAAAGTGTACTTTCAACTATTCTAAGATACTTAAATCACTTTTTATAAATTTATTAAACATATAATTTCTTTTAAATTACTAAAAATACTTTTTAAGCTTTCAACTTCAAATTTAAATATACTCGTTTATTTTCGTAGATGATGTAAGATGAATCGAGATAAAAATTGAAAGTTGAATAAAATATTGTTAAAATATATTTTTTTAATATGATTTTTATTTTAGAATTTAAAAAAATAGAATTATTTATTTTATTTTATATAAAAATTTTAAAAAATTGTAATGATTATAAAAGATTAATAATTGTGAAAATAAACCAGCGTGGAGCCTTTCTCCTAACTCGCTTGGGTATTATTGTTGTAAGCAACTTCGGATTGGCGTTATAGACCTACATGTATAAAGACGATTGACTACAGTGCACCAAGTTTGACTGCGGTTCCCAAACATAGTTGGTTAGTCCACTTATTAGATGTTAACCCATTAACTTACCTCACAAACTTCTCCTCGGTGGAATCAAGGAAAAAAAGGGGCTTTGACTATTTATTTATTTATTTATTTTTAACTCGGTTATTACATAGGAAATTTGTTTAAGCATCCCACCCAAATAAATATCTATATATTACTATTTCTAGGGGTTATACTCGTATGGTGTAGGGTGGGACATACCCCTTCCCTCACCGCGCCCCTCCCCGCACTATGTGAGAGAAGGCTTTTCAATCTTGCACTACACCTCCAGTGAAGGGGGCAGGGTAGCGGAGTGTTGTGTTCCATTGCCCATCCCTAACTATTTCTATTAAAATAAGTAATTCATATAGCATAATGAATTGAAATACTAATTATCAATGATCATTTTAGAGTTCTTACCAAAAGTCTAAGGTCTTAAATTGTAAAAAATAAATATATAAAATCAGTCTCATAATATTTATTGAATATTTAATATTATTAAAAAATATATAGAACAACAATATATATATATATATATATATATATATATATATATATTTTAGCACACATAATACGTTTATCCCATGTATATATGAATCCTTAATTTTAATATGTTGCATACATTCTAGAATGCTAAATCTTGGGATGGCACTTTTTAATTCATTTTTTTTAATGATATCTAATTATGTGTAAGAATATTTTTTTATTTTAAAAAAAAAGACATAGTCATGAGTTTTCTAAAATATGATACACTTTATATTTATGAAGAAAATGATAATTCAGCTACCCATCATATAATAATAATTACAGCCCACCAATTTCTTTAAAAGATCTAATTAAATTTATTTTTTATCCTTCTGATAAAATACCCACAAGATGTTCCTTGTCCACTAACATCGATCTGAGATCTTCTACTCTACGAAATGGACGGTGGAGAAGCTTTTGTGGTCGTGTTTTAGTTTAGGAAAAGGCATATCACGTGGCGTAGCTAATTCTGGGTGAGACTGACGCATTTATGCATGCTTGGGTTGCCATGCAAATTCGGCTAAATTTCTTGGACAAATTAGTCATTCCGCCTCGGCCATAAGTTTTACGAGCGCGGCAGTGTTTTTAATTCGAAGGCTGATAATATTCAGAGCGGAGGAAATGTAAGAAGTGGACGCCATAACCACCACTCCTCAAAGCCCTTGAGAATCAGTGAGTGACAGAGAGAAAGGAGAGAGAGGAGTTTTTTGTGCTTCTCCGTTCTCGATCTCGACTGTTTAGCTCTAAATGTTTTTCAAAATATTTTGAAGATTGTGACCTGCAGTTTTTTAAATCGTTTTCTTTTCTTTTTGGTTTCTAATTTTAGAAATCGCGGTTGCAAGAGGTAAGAGAATGGCGTTAAATTTAGAATTTTAGGTGATTTTTCTTTTTATGTGAAAGGAACATTTTCGCTGTTGATTGAGATAATGCGAGCAAATTCTGCTGCCGAGTTGGTTTGTCGGAATAAAATATGTGATCTTGAATTCGAGTTATCTTGTCTTTATGGAGCTTGCTTCTTCTTCTTCGAATATTTTATTCAGTTTCAAAGTGCTATTTTTTGTTGGGTCTTTCAGCTCCAATCATATCATGCTGAACACAGCCTAGTTGGTATCCCAATTTCTTGTAATTCAAGTTCCTTTTTTCTCTTCCGCTGAATGCTGAAAATATTAAGTTTTGTTCTCAAATTCGAGTTTTTGCTGCATCAAGATTTCAAGATTTTGCTCTAATGCTGGAATTTTGTTGGACTCCATCAAGTTATGAATTATTTATGGATCTTTTCTGTTTTATTTCTTATAGTGTTATTTTTTTTTTGGAAACTTTGGCAAAATTTTGCTGCTCAGGTCAAGTTTGAAGATGAAAAACATCGAAACGGCCAAAAACAAAATTTTCGTCAGTAAATACGGCCAGTCGGCCATTTTCGGATCTCTCTCTGCACAGCACTGAACAGCGATCTGCACATAGAGCTTGTGAAGAATCTTCCATAGATCACAAACATTCTTGAAAACGACTGCGGGTTCTCAGACCCCAATGTAAAGCTCCCTCCCTTCCTACCTGGCGCATACACCGCCGCACCCCCCCCCCCCCCCCCCCCCACCACTCACCGGGGGTCTCCCAGTGCATGTCTTTGTTTTTTCTTCCAGTAACAGTGTATTTTCATAATAGGTAACATGTGAGGAAGACTTTGACAGTCTGTAATCGGGGACCATTTTAGAAAAACTACAGAAGTTACATTAAACTACATGACCCATTATTTTTGCCTCAGAAAAAAATAAGATTTTGTTTTGTATTATTGGGTATCTATACTTTCTGATATACGTGAATTTAGAAAGTCAGACTACGAATAGTGGTTTTTTAAATAATGTTTGAGACAACGCTCCGAACAAAATATATGGTTGAATTAACATTGACCACGATTGTTTTGTTGATGCAGATGATGATTGTGCAGGAAGTTTGGGTGGCCCTCGTTCCTCTCAAAACCGACAACGCTTGCTTTATTGAATAGTCGGAACAATAGTCGGAATCGTTGTACATTAGTCCAATACTGAGGAAAAAAGTTATGAAGAGCTGAAGTAAAGAGGTCAGGTGGGTGGTCGTTACCAAAATTCTTTGATAATTTCAGCCTTTGCTAAGAGCTGGGTTTTGGAGGAATAGAGTGGAAGGATATGGGAGCAGCTGGTGGAGAGGAGCTAATTCAAGGACCGAGTGGCCGGGATGAGAAAATATTTGTTTCAGTTCGGCTGAGGCCATTGAATGAGAAGGAAATTTTGAGGAATGATGTGTCGGAGTGGGAATGCATCAATGAAAACACTATCATATACAGGAATAACCTTTCAGTTTCTGAGCGGTCCATGTACCCAACAGCCTATACATTTGGTAAGAAGGGGCTAAAACTACATTTTCTCATAGTTCAATTTCTTTTGTTATGCATTTACAGGGTCTTAGTTGTCAAATTTTTTCAATTGTGAGATATCATTAATGCGGCCGACTTCAGACGAACGTTACCTACATGTGCTATAGAGTTTGCCCAAATTTCACTCCGAGTCTTCTGGATGATGTATAGTTTTGCTTGAGTTGGTTTCAAATTTCAGAAGCTTGTAATTTCTATGTGATTCTTATTTTTTCTTTTGTTCTCTTTGTGGAATTCATCTTGGATTTAATGATGCCAACGTATCCCCAACTTTCAGTTAAACTTGGCTATAAGATATAATCATTCTTTCCAGACATTAAACTGGGTCTCAGTTGGCCTGTGGTTATGTTTGAGAAGTAGCATCTAGACAATATAATGTATCTGACGTAGTTTTTAAAATTTGCTTCTCTCCTGATCTGCGTTGTGTTGTTTGGGTATTTTTTTGGTTCTAGACAGAGTATTTAGGAGTGATTGCCACACAAGGCAGGTATACGAAGAAGGAGCCAAGGAAGTTGCACTTGTAGTTGTCAGCGGCATAAACTGTGAGTACATTCACTTTACTTCTTTGTCATTATTCCTGTTTCATGAACTTTGCTTGAATTTCCAATAACATCTACATTATTTTTTATTTCTGATAACCTATTTTTCAGCAAGTATTTTTGCTTACGGACAAACAAGCAGTGGAAAGACGTATACCATGAGTGGAATTACTGAGTACACTGTAGCGGATATATATGACCACATAGAGAAGGTAATTGAACACTGATATTGGTTTCCGTTATATTTAGTTATGCATCTTATTGTTTTTCAATGGTTCCATTAATTTGATTAAATGATGTGGATTTGTAGCACAATGAAAGAGACTTTCTTTTGAAGTTCTCTGCCATGGAGATTTACAATGAATCTGTTAGGGACCTCCTAAGTGCGGACGGTACCCCGTTAAGACTTCTTGATGATCCAGAGGTGATTACCATTTGTCATATGCTGAACTGTATATGTAAGGTTTTTGCAACTAATAGTTAGCCAATATGATAGAGAGGGACTATTGTTGAGAAACTCACAGAGGAAACTCTGAGGGACTGGAACCATTTTAAAGAAGTTCTATCGCTCTGTGAAGGTAAATAATTTCAATGCTTCAACCTAGTCTTTGTTTCGCCGATCGTGTGACTGCACAGAAATAATTTCCTAGCATTTTTGCAGCTCAAAGACAAATTGGGGAGACATTCCTGAATGAAGCAAGCTCTAGATCTCATCAGATTCTCAGACTGGTACGACTGGTTGTCAATACAGAATTAAGAATTTTATCTGTTGGCCTTCCTGATCATTTTTCTCATTTCCTAGCACTAAATAATGTGTTTCTGTCAGACAATTGAAAGTTCAGCACGCGAGTTTCTTGGCAACGATAAGTCAAGCTCCCTTACAGCTACTGTGGTATGAATAATTAAACCTTTTCAAGAAAAATTTGTGGTTCAATTGGGATGACAATATTGCTTTTTCCATTTTGGGTACAGAATTTTGTTGACCTTGCAGGAAGTGAGCGTGCATCACAGTCATTAGCAGCTGGCACAAGGTTGAAAGAAGGCTGCCACATAAATCGCAGCTTGTTAACTCTGGGAACTGTTATCCGTAAGCTCAGGTTCGCTGGTCAAGCTTGTATTTTAATCTTTTGCACTTGATGAATGTCACTGATATTTTTTCTGCAACTGCCTCTGCCTCTGCCTCAAGCTTCTTTATATTCATATGTGGGTGTTCTGCAAAGGAAATTCATGTAACATTAGCATTTTGTTGTCATCATGCATGTATTGTGCCATCAAATAGCCCACTTTTTATCTGTGAGTATTGACAATGGAAGCCATTATGATGGTCTTTCCAGGAACTATTCATATTGTTGCTATTGTAGTAGGGAATCTTGTACATGTTTAGTTTTTTTTTTTAAGTTGTATGATTGAAAGCCAATTGACATAGAATAAACAATTACTATATCCACTACTGATATGCTTAACTTTGAGATTGGATGCAGTAAGGGAAGAAATGGACATGTTCCCTTTAGAGATTCGAAGCTGACCCGCATACTGCAGTCCTCTTTAGGAGGCAATTCTAGAACTGCAATCATCTGTACCATGAGTCCTGCACGAAGTCATGTTGAGCAATCAAGAAACACTCTCTTGTTCGCAAGTTGTGCTAAAGAAGTGTCGACAAATGCACAGGTCAATGTAGTAATGTCTGACAAAGCATTGGTAAAGCATTTACAGAGAGAATTGGCTAGATTGGAGGGTGAATTGAGAGGTTCAGGACCAACTTCTATTATATCTGATTCAGCAGCATTATTCAGAGAAAAGGACCTTCAGATTGAAAAGGTAATCAATAGGCTTTCAGTAACAAATTTAGCTGGCCTACTAAATTCCAGAATACCATTGAAAAGATAAATTGCGTACACTTAATAAAATTTGGTGGAAGATACAAAGAATCATACAGAATGATGGAACTTTGTTAGAGTTGCTATCTTTGCAATTATCACTGTTGGTTCAGCTATGTTCATCCACCCATACCAGATTTCTATATATCTCTAGGCTGTATAATTTCCCAAGTCGTACCAAACACTTTTAAGATTTATCCTCTTCACTTGTCTTTTTTGCGTCTAGAGCTATGAAATCACTGCAAAAGTACATGAAGTAAGATAAGTCCCATCACTCAATTCTAACTTTATCCTGCTCTTGAGACTTCTTAACCTCTGCTCAGCTATCGCTAGCATGCCATCAAATTATCATGAACAGTGATGAAACATAAAAAACAGGGAAAATAGAGCAAAAGAGTGGAGTGGTGAGGGTGGCTTGGAAATTGTTTACTTGGGAATAAAGGAAGACAAAAATGCTAATATTGGATGCCCAACAAGAAATTTACTTGATAAGACTACCTTTGCCAATTTTAAATTACATAAGAGAGCATCTGTCAACCTATTCATGTTTGTTTGTGTCATAAAACTGAACATGACATAATTTTACTGGTATCTGGGACTCGTACAGTAGTTATCTCCTTCATGTTCTTAAGATCGTGTGGGTGTGCACGCAGAGATCTCTCATATCCACTTAAAAACGAAAAGCCATACTTAAACCTTTGATTGTGAGACTTTAATCTAGTCGCATTCCAGTTGACCCTTTTTGTGTGCCAACCATGCATGGGGGATGGGGGCAAGTGTACTATACTAAGTGTGGCCAACATTCTAACTGTAAGCTGATGCTAATGTCTATGAGCAGTTGATAACGTTATGTAGATTTTGCTACTCATGCATCAGTCAGCATCACTTTTTTTTGGGCTGAAACCTGGATTTGTTAGTTATATTTTCTTTCCCCCCATGCAGCTGAAGAAAGAGATAAAGGAGCTGACTCTGCAACTAGATCTTGCTCAATCTCAGGTTAAGGACCTCCTACGACTGGTTGGTGACGATGGACCTACAATAGTACTGGTATGTCTGCTATAAACTCAAGCATCCATTCACCCTTGTCTACCTTTCTGTCCTTAGTTCTTGTTCATCTTTCTCTAGGCAGAACAAGATCACCATTACACCAAAATGCGAGTCCGAACTTCATGGGACTTTGAAAATCAGATATCTGCGACACCCATTTTGGCAGATCCTCACTGCCTCGATGTTGGTGTCAGATCTTTTGATGCATCTCAATACTCAGATGGACACAGTAGGAGCAGTTCCGATGACAACTTATTCCAACTTCCTAACTTCAAACAGAATTTTTCGCCCAACCATTCCTCACCTCGCTTGTCAGTTACTATTCCTAATTCTGTTGGAAACAATGAGTTCCAAGAGGAGACTGAAGAACAAACTGATGCAAAGTCGGAGGACCTTTGCAGGGAGGTTCGATGCATTGAGATAGAAGAGCCAAGAAGAAACAGATATTTAGAGTCAAATATGTCAGATTCAAGCCCTAACAGATATGCAAACAAAAATATATTTTGTTCAAGCCCGAATGGGTACGCAAACTCAAACATTTCATCACCTGTATCAAACATAGCTAACTCTGAAGTAACACTGGTTAAGAATGGAGATAAAGCAAATCAAGGGTTGGTGTCACCCCAGCTGAAGGAAGATACAGAGTTGAATAGCTTCAATACAAATTTCGTTAAAAAGCCATCTCCATGGGCAATGGAATATGATATACCTAGCTCTGGATCGGTGAGATTAACTCGGAGTAGAAGTTGTAAAGCAAGTCTTATGACTAGTTTGTCTCCACCTTTGTTTGAGAACGAAGAAAAGCACAAGAGCACTCCACCAATTGTGTTTGAGAAAGAATTCACTGGAAGACCCGAGGATCTTCAAATGAAACTTGCTACCTTGAAATATGAAGCTATCATGGACAGGTTATCAAGAAGTAATTCTCATACTTCAGCAGAAACTGCTACTATTGATGAGCTTAAAGTGCAGGATGCCAAAAGTTCAATTGATGAAGATGGTACCGGCAGATGTACTTTGACTGCAGGGATAGATGAAATGGCTGATCTTCATTGTGAGAATCAGCATGCTGATCATGTGGTGAGTATTTGTATGCTATTTATCATTGATCCATCAGGAGATACAAAATCTAGTGCTTAATTAGTAATAATGGCCAAATCAATAATTCCTTCAATCGGAAACATTGAGAAGAATTCTCTTTAGTGAATCGCGCTATTGTTATTCTTTTAACACGAATTTTCATGCCTGGTAGGTACCAGAGATAGAACCAAAGTCCATAGCTTCTACAAAGAGTGTGAAAGATGTCGGTTTGGATCCATTGCAAGATCATACAGGAAGTCCTTCAAACTGGCCTTCTGAATTCAAGAGGCTCCAAGGCGAGATTATCGAACTTTGGCATGCTTGCAACATTTCATTGGTTCACAGGACCTACTTCTTCCTGCTATTTAAAGGTGACCCAACAGATTCCATTTACATGGAAGTAGAGCTCAGGAGGCTCTCCTTCCTCCAGAAAATCTTTTCCCGAGGTTCTCAAACTGTCGAAGATGGTCAAACTCTGACACCCACTTCAAGGTGAGATTAATTACAAGATTGCAGGTTTTGTTAAAATTTATTTTAATTTGTTTTCCCATTAAGGAGAATTCAGTTGTGTTTTATTTGTGAACAGCATGAAGGCTCTGCGACGTGAGAGGCAGATGCTGAGCAGGCAAATGCAGAAGAGGCTCTCTAAACAAGATAGGCAGAACCTCTTCCTCAAGTGGGGTATTGGATTGAACACAAAGCATAGGAGGTTACAGTTGGTGCACTGCCTGTGGACTGACACAAGAGACATGGACCATATTGCAGCGAGTGCTGGTGTTGTTTCAAAGCTGGTTGGTTCTGTTGAACCAGGGCATGCTTTCAAGGAGATGTTTGGTCTCAACTTTACACCCCGGAGATCAAGCCGTAGATCTCTTCTTTGGAAACCCAATATGAAGTATCTCCTGTAAGCTTTTTTTGTGGATCTCAATACAGAAAATTCGTGCGGATATGTAGTGAGTGATTCCTTCAGCTCCATTTTCTATATAGTTGATTGAGTTCATCACAAATCTGCTCTTTATTTTGTAACTCTGATTGCTGTTGATTGTAAGAAAGGTTGTAAATCTGCTCAGGTTAGATATATGCGTAGTTGTGGTGCTTATGCTTTCCTCCTTTCTTGTACCCTTCTCAGTCCTAAAGGCTTCTGCTTGTTCGATGCTTTTTATCAGGCTTTGTTAGACCATTCATTGTAGGTTTGTGCACCTTCTTTAGATAGGGGAAATGCTGCTTGAGCTGGATGTGTATTGTGTATCTTCCATGGGCTTCCCATGTGTACAGTAATTTTTCCCTATTAATATATTTCTTTTAACTTAAACATCTTGATCTAACCTTGTCATCGTTTATGTTATCATTGGCTTGTTTGGTTTGAGATACATACGGACAAAGTATAATACTAGACAAATGAAAACATTAGCGATTTCTACCAAGATTTTATATTATTATGAGTGAAACTGGTTTAATTTTAAAGTGAGAGTAGTATCGTTGAAATCATTTCAGACTGTTCAGACGTTGTTTGTTCGTTTGCAATATACGTCGTTGCGTTCCCGTCGTCCCGATGTTCCTATTTTCGTCCTTTTGCGTTGCTGAAAACATCGTAGGCTTATTTCGCGAGATTAAACAACTAATTGGTCAAGACCAATATTGCTGCAGTCTGCATACAATCAATTTTTATCCTGACTGCATCAATTATATTCTACGTCGGACTCGCTTGTGCGGTTCTCTGGACAGGTTATGCTCTTTGCGCTGTGTTGTTCTACACAACTTTTAAGGTTTGCGTCTTCTTCTTTGACCTATTTGTCTATTTGAGGGAGAAATTAGCCTGTTCTTCGATTTCAATTTTTGGCAAAAACAAGATTGCACCGTCACCAACTTCAGATGATGATGATCGGGATCCTACAGAAAGGGTGCAAGCTTAGACGTACAGGATTCTGTACATGTTTTTATAGCCAACATCTGTGTTCTCTCTCTCTCTCTCTCTCTCTCTCTTCTTTCTTCGTTGTTCTACGACTGTTTATATATAGAACAAGATTCTCTCGGCATGATAGTACCCATGGCTCGATTATGTTAGAGCATTTACAATGTTCCTTATCTTATTTTTAAAACATCTCATCAAATCTTATTTTTTCTATTTTACATACTTACTTTTACAATATATTATAGATCAACTTATTTATTTATTCTTCATATTATTTAAATAATCATTTTTAATCTTTTTATATATTTCCTTTCTACCAATAAATTTTGCAAAATCGATATATATATTATTTTATATTTGCAATATATTTTTATATACAATGTAATATAATTCATTGCTATACACACAAAATAAAAATATATAAGCCAAATGAAAATTAAAAATAAAATCTCAATATGAAAAAATCGGATAAAAAAAATATTTCCAAGATATTTTTTAGAAAAAAAATGAAATAGAGGTGTTTTAAATTGCGAACAATAAAAAGAATTTACTTATATGGTCAAAATCAAAGTAAAATAAAATGTGAAAGTAAATGAAATATAAATAATAAAAAAATATTTACAGAATAAATAGTATTGCTACATATAGTGGTCCTTCCCATTCATATGTGTGCGTGCGTGTAAGTTTGAGATATATATTTATATATAAGGTTTTCGTTTATTGTACTAAATTTCTGTCGGTTTCTTTTGTTTATAAGAGTTGTGTATTGATTATGAATTTATCTTTAATATTATCATGTACTTTTGTTCGAAGCATATAATTTTATTGTCAAGCAATGTGTATTGAATAATTTTCCTCGCTCCATCAGTAAAATTTTCTCTGCCAAGTTTATACACGAAAAATTATTACTTTAAGGAGAAATGAAAATCTTATCTGTAATAACTAGTAATTAAAAAATAATAGTAGTAGAGCTTTTGATAACCAAAAAGCTAAAACTAGGGCTTAGATGGTTCGTGTGTTTAAGCACTTCACTCTTCCTTAAGAAAACTGAGTACTCGCCGATTTATAGTCAACTGGTATATATGTCCTAAATCTCGTTAGAAAAGTTTATTACAGTTAGGGCTGTTCATCCGGGTTTCGGACCGGATATCTGGATATACCCGGCCCGGAACCCGGATTTAAAACCCGGGCCGGTTTTCGGCCCACTATATGCGGGTTACAACTTGGGCCGGAACCCGGGTCAATCCGGATTTTTTTAAATCCGGAATCCGGGTTCCGGATTGTATCCGGTTTATTATTATTATTTTTTTTAATTTTAATTTACAGAAACCTATATATTATTTAGTTTCTTTCAAAAAGCATTTTTCTTTTAAATCTAAGAGCCTATATTCTATTGTAAATTTTTCAAGAAAAAATGTTGCAAAGCATATTCTTTCATATATAAAACTAATTGCCTTTTTAACTAAATGCATCTAAAAATACATAATGCAATCACTACATATTTCATTATTTGGTATTTATATATTACAAAACGTAAGTTACAATAAATAAAATTACATATCAAAAGTGGATTACTAAAATGAAATTACATATCATAAGCCACCAATACATGATATGTTTGCTTCATGCAATCAATGCATTACTACACAATTGAATTTAGTTTCTGATGAATTTCCTGTCTCAAAACAGCTATTGTTGGTCCAAGCTTATCTGCAAGATGTATTCAACAGAAAGGTTTATGATTATCTACATGTATGTACATGTTGAAACAAAATCAATCTATCATCTGAATTATTAAAAATTATTAATTATTAAAGAAATAACAAGGAAACAAAAGAAAAAGGTAGAAATTAATATCTTACTATAACTGATAGTACCAAAGCCACAGAAGAATGATATTCAAACATTCTCAAGCATCATTTAGAAATTACCAATCTAGCAGTTCTGTTTGGTGCTGGCTACTAATGGGAATTACAGATTAGTATCACAAAAAGAATGTTGGCAAAGAGTAGGAGCAGATCAAAGGAAAGTGCAAACCCATTCATATGAAAACCATGAAATGCGTTACATCAGCTTATACTGGTATACTGCTTCTGATACACTTGTAGTCAAAACATCCTACAGAGACCAAGATAAAACATCCAACAGAGACCTACCATGAGCAAAAGTTAACAGAACATAGACGAGTTCCACAAATTTGAAAACATCAGTTCGGACTACAATAAAAAGCAATGGGCAAATATAAAACATTATTAGAATTTAGAATAACCATGGTATATCAACAGATAAAGATTCTGTATTTCCTTATATTATTCAGTCCATAGACACCTCTAAAAGCACAATTAAAACTTTTCCTCCAAAATGAAAAAAAAATGAAACGTAATATCGATCTCCACATTACTAACCTTCCTCTTTTACCACCTAAGAATAAGAAGAAATGTGTTTACTCTGTCATATTAACTGATGTCTACGAGCTTCTCCAGCATTTCCAATCTATGCTACCAATTTGATAAATGTGACAAAGGAATGAAAATCAGTTGTTCTACAATCCACAATGTTTATGGTTACGTGGATACTACATGAATTGATAAAAGATTTCTTGTGACGAATGAATAACATGCACTCCTAATAATCAATTTGTCAATATGTATATAATGGAAGTACCATAATTTGGCTTTGAAAGGATAATGCCAATCCATCAAGAAGACTACCTGCAGAACGTTTGCAGCAGCTAAAATCTGTTGCCCATGGCAGATGGATGCTCAACAACTGTGCAGGACCAAGTTTTACCTGTAACAGGAACAAAAGAACTAGTTCATTACCAGGAACCTCCCCAGAAATGAAAAGATTTTTATTTGAGAGCTACACAATTGTTTCCCAAACGTTCAATATGACCAATCAAACATTTTTTAGATTTTGGAGGGCAAGATCGAACAACTACTTGATTCCCATAAAAATGATTAAATGTAGCTGTCATAAATTATAAGCAGATGAACATACCTTCTCAATCCTTAAGTAGTAATTGCAAAGTACCTTAAACAAAAACCAACTTAGACATATAAGTCCAAATTGATCTTTGCTCCTTACCAAGTACTAAGAATTTAACATATTCTAAGAATGTAACATCAATCATGTACATGTAAATACCGTGTTGGTGACATTTGGAAGTAAATTCTCAAATGACTTCACTTTAAACCATCAACCTCCAAGAGACACCAAAGTGCAACATGAAATGGAGACCTCACCAAATCATTGTCTTCTTTTCAGAAAGGTTTAGGAAAATCATTGCCTAAACTCTACCCATTTTTTTTCCTACTATGCATATTTACCAATTTAAAGATTAGCCTTCATAACAACTTGAATTCCAAAATACTAGAGCATTAATAAATTGGGGATTTGATGCACAACTTCTAACTAACATCTAGCACCCAATATATAAATATAAATGTTGACCCATATTTAGGAACATAATAACCAACTTGAAGAGGTGTATAGATTTACAGAAATCAATCAACGAACCAAAAATTGTTGACCCATATTTAGCAACATTATTTTCGTTAAGGCCATATTTAGCAACATCTATCACCTATAAAACCAAAAGACCTTAGCCACTTCAATCTATCACCTTCAACACGTACATATTTTTTTTAAAACATCAGTTTTGCCCAAACTTAATATAAGATATATTATAAAACCCAAATCGACATAGATCTATATAAGATATACTCTAAAATACCCAATGCACAAAAAGAAAAAAAAATCAAAATCAACAAACAGATTTCTTCCTATATAAGATATACTGACTAAAGGGGTTCTTCCTAGATCTGGGCAAAGTAGTGGAAAACGACCCATGTTAAAGGAATTAAAAAAAAAAAAGGTTTTCAGAAACTTAGGCTTGCCGAAATGCTCAAAGATGGGGAGAGAGAGAGATAGGCTTACCGAGAGGAGAAACGGCGGAACAGACAGAGGGTTTAGGCAGATCTGTGAGAGAAAATGAAAGAAAACGTGCGTCGGGAGAACCTCGGGAGGTGGGAGAACCAGAGGGGTGAGAGCTTCACGTTCTTGATGGGTGTGAGTGTGTTGGTGAGGGGGGGGGGTTGAGATCAACACGGCGGCGGCGGCTATGGTTTCATAGCTAGGGTTGAGAGAGAGAGAGAGAGAGAGAGCAGATGAGAGACTGGGGGGGGGAAGGAGACGCAGAGACTGAATCGGGGAGAGGGGTAGGAAACCTAGGTTTCTATTGTCCTTTATATAGAACCCGGTTAACCGGGTTATAAATATGAAATCCGGATTGTCTACCCGGATCCGGACCGGATAAATCCAGTTTTAATGATGCGGGTTCCAATCCGGATTTAATCCGGGCCGGAACCCGGAACCGGAATCCGGGTTTGCGGGTTACGGATCGGGCCGGATAAAAATCCGGCCCGGATGAACAGTCCTAATTACAGTTACTTAAATACTTTTTGATGTATCGCTTCCCTACTTAAGATGATATTTATTCCCACCAATTACTCGACTCAATTGGAGACTTCTAACAAAATTCTGCTCCAAATCATATATATTAATGACCAAATTAAGTCAAAGTAACCTCCAATAGAATCTATTCTTGCCACAATATCCAATTTTTGTTTCTATTTTTAAAATGAGTTGTGCTAGCATGAGACCGGTCCCAAGAACAAAAGTATTTTTTATTTTTTATTTTTTTTTGGTTTATTTTTTATACTCTTAAATATTTTTATGCAATATGCTAAATGTTGGGAGGATTTGTACGAAAAGTATCAGCCCAACCCAAGTGGATGCAGCGTTTAGCCTAAAGCGAAGCTAAGGCCCATTTGACTCAAGACAGCCTTAATGCAGTATTCCCAGTCCTGGGAGAATGAGGGTCAAGCTGACGGGCCTGGTGGGCCATGGCTCAGAGAGCACCCAGTCCCTATTTACCATGGAAAGAGCAACACGCCACCTCGATGGGACACCACGACCTGGCGCCCCCTCCTAGAGACCATACCACATTAAATGGGTTCTGGCAGGAGATACCCTAGGGCCAGAGGAGTAGGGCATGGGTCTCCAACCCCAAGAGAAGGTATAAAGTTCACCTCTTAAATGCCGAGCAAGAGGTAACTAAGAACATACAACCTGGTTTTAGAGTCTCTCATTTTTCTCCTACTAACTTAGGCATCAGAGGTTCCATCCAGTTGCCACCCCGCCGCTGAACCTTAGAGTGACTTTGTGTGTGCAGGTTGCAAGGAAGGCCCGAGCCCTCGAGGAGCTTGGCCCAAAGGCATACAAAACACGATGTTAACAGTTGGCGCCATCTATGGGATTCGAAAAATTTCACAGTCGACCGTATCCTTCGCACGCCTGTAGGAGCCCACCCTCAGAGGGTTCGAAGGTGTGACTGGATATTGAAGGGAGGTGATGACCAATAAATGGCCATGGGAGAAAGGCAATTAGGGGCAGCGATGGCGACCTTGTTGAGTGAAATGGGCGGCTGGCTGGGAGGAGTTGGAGGTGGAGTCCAAGCCGCTTCGCCAAGTAAGGAGGCGCCCCCGACCCCACCACCGGCACCGGAGTGTGCCCCCGCCGAGGGTGATACAAGAGACGAATCTACGTTGCAAGGCAGAGGCGAACGAGCCCTTAGAGTTAATTCTACTTGATTAGAATTGAACGGATGCAACCATCAAGGTCAAAACAAGGATCACTGCTGAGGTAAAGGAAGTGCTACAGGACATCTTTGTGTGGACTCACGAAGACATGCTGGGGATCGATCTGGCTGTCATACAACATCATCTAAGTGTGGACCCCAGAGCTAGAGGGGTGAGGCAAAAATGTAGGAGTTTCAGAGCGGAGAAGAATGCTGCCATTGCACTTGAGGTGGATCGCCTGCTGGTCGGAGGATTTATACGAGATGCGGCCTATCCGAATTGGCTGTCCAACATGGTGCTCGTCAAAAACCATAATGGTAAGTGGAGAATGTGTGTAAACTTCACGGATTTGAACAAAGCATGCCCCAAGGATAGCTTCCCGCTCCCCTACATCGACTGCATCGTAGACTCGACGGCCGGCCACCGTATGCTGAGCTTTATGGATGCTTACTCGGGGTACAATAAGATCTGAATGTACCCTAGCGATGAGAAAAAGACATTGTTTAACACTAACAGAGGGTTGTACTGTTAAACTGCCATGCCGTTCGACCTAAAAAATGCGGGGGCTACCTACCAACTGCTGGTCAATCAGATGTTCAAAGCCTAGATCGGGAGGAATATGAAGGTGTATGTGGACGTCTTAGATATGCCTCCTCCCCAAAGTATTAATGACGTGCAGAAGCTTCAGGTTAGCAGCCCTCAACTGCTTCATATTATGGTCAACAGATAAATGCCTGCCTTTCTTTAGAGTATTGCGAAAAGCCCATGACTGGAACGAGAAATGTGACATGGCATTCGCCGCCCTTATGTAATACCTAACCAACCCTCAATTACTTAGCCAACCCTAGTGCGGAGAAACACTGACCCTATACCTGTCCGTCTCCCCACAGGCGGTTTCCTCGGCCTTGGTGTGGGAGGAAGATGGGGTCTAAAGACCAGTCTATTATGTGAGCCGGGTATATAGAGGAGCGGAAGTCAGGTACACAAGGTCGAACAGCTCACCTTCGCGCTGATAATAACCACTTGCAAGCTCCGACAATATTTCCAGGCGCACCCGATCAAGGCTATCACAAAAGCCCCCTACGAAAGGCCTTACAACAGTCGGATGCCTCAGGTTGCCTCACGAACTGAGCAGTGGAACTAAGCAAATTCGACATCGAGTATGCCCCCCGTGCCTCATTGAAGGGGCAAGTCTTGGCCGACATCATCACGAAATTCTCCTGCTTCCCCGACGAAGGAGGATATGTAGTGCCTGTAAAGCCCTACCAAGTCTTCGTTAACAGCTCCTCTTGATGGACTGGAGGGGGTGTGGGGTTACATATCGTTATGAATGAGGGTGAGGAGCACGACTACGCTGTCAAGCTAGCGTTCAAAACCACCAATAATGAGGCGAAGTATGAGGTGCTTTTCCTCAGCATGACCATAGCGAGATCCTTAGGTGTGGAGGAAGTGGAATTCAAGGCGAACTCTCGATTAGTAGTTAGTCAAGTAAAAGTAGAATTCGTGGCGAAGAGTGAAAATTTGAAAAAGTACCTGGCATTGGTGCAAGTCGAGCGCACTCATTTTCAATACTTCCAGATCCAGCAAATCCCCAGAGCGGAAAATGATAAGGCAGACAAGCTAGCAAAGACAACGTCAGGGCAAGAAGCTGCCCCAATATCGGAGTCAACTATCCTTAGTATCGTAAAGGTGCCCACTATAGGGGTTGAGTTGCTAGAAGTTGGACCAGGTGTGCCAAAGTGGGCACAGGACATTTGGCGATACTTGAAAGAATGAGATACCCAAGAAAAGAGAAAGGGCGAGAAAGACGAGATACCAAGCAGTTTGGTACACCATAGTCGATGGAATGCTATACCGCAAGGGGTACAGTGCCCCCTACTAAGATGCGTCTCTCGCAAGTAGGCCCAACATATACTGGTTGAGATACATGAGGGAATTTGCGAGGACCATGCCGGAAGGAGGGTGCTAGCAGGGAAGGCAACTCTGGCCAAATACGTGTGGACATGTAAGAAATGCTAGGAATATGCGGGGATCATCCATCGCCCGCCAGTGGAACTGGTGCCGATAGTCTCTCCCTGGACATTCGCTCAGTGGGGAGTGGACTAGGTGGGGCCCTTCCCCCGAGAAAAGGACGGGTAAAATTTGTAGTGGTGAAGGTGGAGTACTTCACCAAATGGGTCAAGGCCAAAACGCTGGCAACGATTATGGCCAATAACATTACTCACTTTCTGTGGAAAAGCATCGTTTGTGAATTTGGGGTGCCCCACTGCGTTGTATCCGATAATAGAAGGCAATTTGACTCTGACCATTACTGAGATTGGTGCTAGGACCTAGGAATAAAGTTTTGGTACTCTTGCCCGGGACATTCCCAGTCAAACGGTCAAGTGGAAGCCACCAACAAAACCCTATTGTAGATACTAAAGAAGAAGTTGAATGATTGAAAATGGGCATGGGCAGAAGAACTCCCAGTCGTCTTGTGGGCCTACAGGATGATTGTGAGGATGCCGATCGGAGAAACCCTATTCACCTTGGCGTATGGTCACGAGGCCATGCTGCATGTGGAAGTCGACATCCCGACTTACTGAGTGTGCCACTACGAGCAGCACTCCAATGGTCGACGCTTGGAAGAACAACTTGACCTAGTAGAAAAGGTTCGAGAAGAGACTGAGTTGACGATGGTAGTGTACCAGAAGAGAGTGGAGCGATGTTACAATTAAAGGGTGTGTCCAAGGTCGTTCAAGGTAGGAGACCTTGTATTAAAGCAGACGGGAATAGCGGCAAAGGAAGAAGGTAAGCTCAGACCATAGTGGGAAGGCCCCTACGTGGTGGTCACCAGCAACCGCCCATGGAAGGCTGAACATCTACGTACTATCCCCTACGTACTTGCTGCGAGACTCTAGCGGGAATGAATTGTAGCACCCGTGGAATGCTGAACATCTATGAGTGTTTTACTGATGAAGCCCGTGACATGCATTTTTATTTCCTTGTTATTATCAACCCTACGAATGCTTGTGTAATTATCATTAATGAGAAATGCGTAACTATTTCAAGAACTGTACATCAGAGAATGAGGTCCCTGTGCTCGTGCAAATTACCTTTTCGCAATGTCAACGAACGGGAGCGGGTATACTAGCAAATTGCCCGAATAGACTACCTACATGTGTAGGTCAACGGTCGGGGTAGCCCCGGGCAAACCCAGTCTCCCCCTCGGGAGAGAGAGAGGCTGCTTGAAATAGACCCCGTCCCCATAGCGGCAGAGATGCGAACAGCCCTTCGGCCCTCTATGACTAACCTCACTGCGGGGTACCAAAGGGAAGGACGTAATGGCAAGAGGTTGCCCTGTCCCTCCCGCGGCAGGAAGCGGGCTAGTCCTGAGCATGCATGGATTAACCCTCGTCTTGAGCGTTGACCAGCGGGAACAGTTCAATCAGGGACTACCCGAACCTTCACGTGTGGGTCAACAGGTAGAACTAACCCCGGGTTAGACCGACCTTCCATGCAGATGAGAGCAGGTACAACCCTGAGACTGCCCGAACATTACCCAGTTTTATCATGACGAGGAGTGGACATGGCACCAGCCCGGTCCTAACTGACATTCTCTGCGACGTAAACGGATGGAAACTAGTACAGTCGTAAACTACCCAAACAGACTATCACCACGTGTGGGTCAATAGGCGGGGTAGCCCTCGGCTAACCCGGCCTCCCTCACGGGAGAAAGCGAGTCCCGCCCTGAGGTTGCTCGAAATTGACCCCATCCCTTCAAAGAGCAGATGGCCCCTAGGCCTTCTGACTTACCTCCCTATGGGGTACTAAAGGGACAGGTGTAATGCCAAAGGGCTGCTCCATCCCTCCCATGGTGGATAGCAACCTGTCCTTAACAGCCGACACATGGATTGATCCTCATCATGAGTATCAACCAACGAGAGTGGGTCCAATCAGGGACTACCCGAACAGACTACATCCACATGTGGGTCAACAGGTAGAACTAACTCCAGGTTAGGCCTACCTCCTTTGTGGAAGAGAGCAGATCTAGCCTTGAGGCTACCTGAACATTATCCCGTTTTATCATGATTACAAGTGGACGTGGCACCAGCCCGGTCCTAATTCCCATTTCCTGCGATGTCAACGGATGGGAGTGGATCCAGTTAGACAAACTGCCCAAACGGAGTTCCCCCACGAGTGGGTCAACAGGCGAGATTGGCTTCGGACTATCTTAACCTCCCCTGCGAAGAAGAAAGGGTCCAGCCTTGTAGCAGTTTGAACGGGACCCCATCCCCTTGCGGCAAAGGGACGATGACCTCCCAAAGGACTAAAGAGGAGGGTGCAATTTTAGGCACCCCTACCTCTCCTTCGATACCGAAGAAGCCAACAAGGCACGTATGATCGAATCGTGCAACCTCCGTCAAAGAAAATAAACGAACCTCCCCCAAGGAAATGCACATCGTGCGGAAATACTTGCTGACGCAGGAATGCTCCCCTGAGGGAATAAACGAACATCTCTCAAGGAAATGCACCTCATGCGGAGGGGAAGCATGACAGGAATCGGCTTAAAGGGAGGGCTCGATCAACCAGAATGCTAGGTGACGAATGGCTGGGGTAGGAGAAAATGCCCCCAATGATCCCTGTGATGGCCCCCAGGGACATAACCTCCTATTTCTACCTCTCCACGGGCCGATGGGGAGGTGCCCTAGACCGGGTAGCCCCAGGACGTTGGAAGTCCCATTCTCCTTAGGTATGAGAGCAGACTAGGATGTAATGACAGACCGTAAACTGCAAGAGGGGTCCTGAGGCAGAGAAACCCACTGAACAACTCTGTTATGGCCTGAGGCCATGCCTTTGTTTCAAAGCACCTCCCAATAATGAAGAGTGGCATGACTTTCGGAAGAACATCTCTAGGAGGTTCAAAGGAACTGCAACGTACATATCACCGCAAAGGCCCACCGTGGGATCCGACACCATAGGGCTAGCCTTAGACCTAAATGCCATCGAAGCCAAGAATAACCAACGTAGATAGAAAAGGAAGACAGAGCTTCAAAGAGCTTGAAGAACAGAAAGGGAAGCTAGTAACGAATGACAAAGGCAGAAAGGACTATATATAAGCGTGGAACGATAGCTCATTTCTCGAGGTTTAGAAAACCTACATGCTCTAGGACTCTATCAGAATTAACACGAATCTCACAAAAAATCCCACACTGATCCCATGGAGAGTATGGAAAGATGTGACCCGACACCACAAACAAGCTACGGCCAGCTGCTGCGCTTTGAGTAGCCAACCATACGAGGCCCTTTCAAATCCACGAATGCTAAACTGTATCCTTAGGAACATGCAACGCACGTGCGTCACCCTTTAGCAGAGGGAGCTGACACAACCCGTCGCCTGTCACATCCCATGTGAGGCACGCCGCTCAACCCATTGTAACATGAGACATGCGAGTAGGAACATAAAAGAATACGAGGTGCAAACCAAAGAGCACGCACGCGGTGCACATTAAAAAGATTAAATAAACTAGCCTAAATAAGGGCTGCCTGGTCACCAAGGTATAAAGAACAGAAGCTTTACAAGTGTCTATAAATAAAGAAAAAGAAAATAACAAAGCTAAAAGCCCCTCGGCTGGCTCATGGCTCCTCCTCTGACTCAGCGAGGTCCACCTCCGAAGACATCGAGGCTGCTGCCGGTGTCTCTGGCATGGCTGAGAATGCACTGGGAATCAAGTCCACCTCGATTTGAGCTCTGGCCTCCAAAGCAGCAAGACCTAGGGTGAGGAACTTAGGATCTAGCGAGAACAGGTTACACCAGAGGTTTGTCAGTAAATACACCCATAGTGCCTTCCTGCCGAAGAAGAACCCATGACGCCATGCCTCATCCCTGACCTACCACACCCGTGACAGCTCCTGCTACTGCTGCCAGGAAACAAATCTCAGCTTTCTGTCAGTCCGCACGACCTTGAGGGTCTTTATCCTCTCTGAGAGGGTCTGGCTAACCTTCAGGAACTTATCTTCAGCACGCCTATGGGAAAACTCTGCAAAATCGCACCTTTTGGAAAGAGAGACATGCATAGCTCGGAGTTCCTCAAGCTCTTCTGTCCTGCTATTGAGCATCCTTTCCAAGGTTTCTTGCACCTATGACTCACGCACTAGGCTATGATGGCACATAGCGACCTTTTCCTGGGACCTCCGCAAGTCAGACTTCGCACAATGCAGGCATTCCCACAAACCCGTAATGGAACCCGTTAGCTCCTCAAGAAGCTCCGTCTCGACCACATGCTAGCAGGGGTCCATAGGGCAGATCCCATGGTCCATACGACCTAACCCCACCAGATTGTCCGCCGCCAGGATAAGCAGCTGGTCAGCAACCTGTGAGGAAAGCATCCAATAAAACCATGAGAAAGGTACTAAAATATGCCAAAGTGGAAAGGTTTGTATCCAAAAGACCAACCTGAATAGGAACACTCAAGGCACTTGCTAGAAGGGGCCTCGGTCTGCGGCATTCAGCGATAACCATATCAGGCGTCCCTCCCTGGCCTAGCAAAGCCCTAGAAAGGTGACCCCGGGAAACACGAGAAAACAAGGAGACTATGAGCCTTCCCCCAGGAGAAAGTAGGGAAGAATCCCCTGTGATTGAGGGAGACACGGGAAAGGTGCGCAGGGCGACACTTAAAGGGCCAGCACCTACTAGGAGAGGGGCGCGCCCCCGTAATGAAGAAGACGCAGACTCCCCAAACATCCGTGAGGAAGAAAGCAATCTTCCCGAGCTTAGAAGCACAACAACTCCCCTTCCACCGCCACGAGAATAGGGCCTTCGAGCAGAAACCCCTATGGAAGATTGGCCAGGAAAGGAGGTAGCGTCATCATTAGAGTCTGGCGTGCTCTACCGCGACTTTTTCCCCTTCCCCTCCACTAGGGGACTAGTGGATCATCGGCGCAATGGGCAGCCGATGGGCCCCAGTGGGATTGAGGACCCCACCAGGCACAAAGCCGCGTGCACAGGAAGATATTGCCGTAGGTTACCCTCGCTCAACAGTGCATTGGACTAGGTTTCTTGCGAGTAGGCGGAGGCCCAGTCTTGTAAAATCTTGATATGACGGATCTCCCCTGGCGCCGCTGTGACTTCAGGAGTTCTTCCTCAGGCACAACACCCCAGTTCACTTGGACAGGATAAATCTGTTCTAAAGACTATCCCAGCGGATATTCCCACCCAACACTGGAAAAGAAGAAAAATTGCTTGTAACCTGACAATAAGGGAATGGAAGTGACCCCAGCTGGTTTGTGCCAGGAGCCGAGGAGCCAAGGACCGTTGGAATTCCCATCGAAACCTTCCGATAGAAATTGGCGGGGTAACTGGTGGGGGAATTTTTACCAAAAGTATCAGCCCAACCCATGTGGACACGGCGTTTGGCCCAAAGTTAGGCTAAGGGTCATTTGACTCAAGATAGCCTATCTGCAAGATTCCTAGCCCTGGGAGAATGCGGGTCAAGTCGATGGGCCAGGTGGGCCATGGCCCGGAGAGCACCCAGTCCCCATTTACCATGGAAAGAGCAATACGCCAACTTGATGGGACACCACAATCTAGCACCCCCTCCTGGAGACCATGCCACATTATATGGGTTCCGACATAAGGCACCCCCCGAACGCCCAGCGGAGGTAACTAAGAACATACAACCTGGTATTAGAGTCTTCCATTTTTCTCCTACTAACTTAGGCATCGGAGGCTCTATCCAGCTGCCACCTAGCCACTGGACCTTGGGGTGACGTTGTGTGTGTAGGTCGCAAGGAAGGCCCGAGCCCTCGATGAGCCCAACCCAAAGGCATACAAAACACGACGTTAACACTACACATGGTGAATATTTCACATTTCATGTTAGCAAGTAATCAAATATTCAATATAGCATATAACATTTCATGCTAAATTGACATTTATAATATAAATTTGAAGTTTATATAAGAATCATAAATAAATTATCTAAAAGTAAGTTAGAAGCTAACTTACAAACTTCCCAAGTTTAGAGAATCAATGCTTTTGTAATAAAAACTGTGCTAAGTTAGGATTTGAACCTCAAAGAAAGATGTTCAAAGTAAAAAGATTCAAAATTTCAGTATTTACAAAATTGCCCCTATACTTAGCAAAATTTCACTAAGGCCCTAAATTTTCACTGCTTGCATTTTTGGCCCAAAATTCACCAAACTTCGTAAAATTCATATTTTCTATGTTCTAAATCCATCTATGACCTTAGAATTTCAAAAAAAAAATCCCAACTATGCCAAAGCTCATCAAACCGTGGCATGCATCAATGTGGGTTTATTTGTGATTTCAAGCCTATAGCTTCTATGCATGCCTGTGTACTCAAATTCATCAAGTGCCAATAGTAATTATAACCTTAGAGATAACTAAAACTTAGGCATCAGGTCATACAAGTTCATCCCAACACTTAAACATGGCTTTAAGACCTTAATTCTCAGTAAACCATTCATTAAGCATATGCATGATGTTTCTGGATTTCCTTACCCAAACATGTTTCAAAACTTGGTTAAATCATGCATTTACATTTCTTATCCCAATCACAAGACTTTTCTAAATGCATATTATTCAAGCTTAGGCATAATAATCAAAACTCCATAAGTTAAGCATAAACTAATCAAAACTTATGCATGCTTGATGATCAACACAAGATAGAATTAAATCTTATTATGGCATACTTCCAACCTCGACATTAAACCTTCAAAATTCATTCCAAGACATTAGTGAGCCATATAAAATCATATCAAGTCATGTTGTGACTAAAATTTTGACCCCAAGTAATTTATTTCATCAAAACATCAAATCTGACCACTTTGACATTAGCATGCCAAACTTTAATTAAAATAAAAAACCTCATTCCCATGCTATAAATTAAAGCCTAATATGTCATTCTAACACTTAACAAAAGATAAGCCAAAATTACTTACAGAAATCGTGGCCCTTAAAGCTCCCAAAACAACTTCACTCAAGAACTTCACTCGGTTTCACTCAATTGCTCACTAAGGAGGAGAAATGCTCTCAAGACCCAAGAGAAGGCTTGGAGGAGAGGTGTGGATAAATGAGGAAGTGAGGGAGGTATTTATAGGCTTCAAGAGGAGAGGGGGACGTGGTTTTGGCTCCAAGGAAGTGAATGTGAGTGGTAGAGATGGAAGGTGGAGTGCTTGATTGCAAAATGCCATGGTTGACATCACTTGGTTCAGTTCAATAATGGTCTAAAGTGTCATAATTTCATCATGGAAGAGAGCTAGAAGACGTGCATAGATGCAGGGGCTGCATGATTCTGGTTTTTTAAACAAAACTTCACATGACAAGAAAGCCATAGCCTACGGTTTTGAGTTTCCTTCAAAGTTGTCCAGATTTTTATCCTCTTTTGTCCCATTCTCTTAGTCTAATTTGGGGGCATTATGACAATCATTTGAAGGATTTTTCAGGTTATGAATAAAGGAAAATTGTGGCTACCAAGTGATCATACTTGGGTAGAAAAAGAAATGGGCAAAATGGGTGATGGTTCAACCAAGTGATTTCGAGTGAGTACCTCTCTTTGAGCCAATTGGTTGGGCTGCCTTGGGGAGGTAATTGGGTAAGCTAGCACTTGAGTGCTTTGAAGCACTTTCAAGGGACAAAATATAAGGGAGGTGGAATGGGTTAGTGACAAAAATAGGTGCAGAAAATTCAATTGAAACCCAAGGCCACTTGGTTTGGTTTCAACCAGGCTTGTAATGGAATTGGTTGGGTTTCTTGGCTTGGTTTCTTATAGCTAATTCGTCCACTATGAGGGTTAAGATGACGTGTAAATGATGAAATTTTCCTCGTTCAAATGGTGTAAAAGGTGTGGGCTAGGGAGTGATTTAGTGCAATGCACATGAAGGTGCACCTAAGTACTGACTAGTGGTGACTTGGGCATTGATATGGCTTTGCTTCTATTGACTTGTGTTGAGTCAAGATTAAACTTCTAAATTAGTCTAAGAATAATTCAAAATCAATAAGAAAATCAATAAATTTCATATAAAAAAATGTGGGAAATGATTTGAAGAAAAATTAAGCTTAAAACATGGTTTAGAAGTCACTAATAATGTGTAGGTTGATTAATTCCCTTTACTCAAGTTAGAAGCTTAATTATAGTCATGTATGAACCTTAGGGGCATGTGACGTTTCTTGGGCTTGAGGGAAACCAATGGTATGGTGCATGTGGGCTTCAATTGGAAGAATGAAATAAAAGACAAGACTTTGGGCTTCATGGGTTGGGCTTTTGTTGGGCTATTTGTGCAAGCCTTGGTTGTGACTTTGGAGTGGGTTATTATATGGACCTTATGTTTAGATTTGTAGGACCTATCTATGGCCTCAAAACCCTACTAGGTTGGGTCCTAATCTTTGGGTCTTTCCTCAATCGGGCCAAAGTCTTGAATCTTACTAAGTTAGGCCCAATGGTTTTATGCTTACTAAGTTAGGCCCATAGTTTTGTGTCCAATAAGTGAGGCCTAAAATCTTATGTCTTCCAAGATGGGCCTAAGGCCTTAGGCTCTCTTTTAAGCCTTTATGCCCAAAAAGCTTGGGCCCTAAATAAACCAATCTCTTGGGTCTTCCTAAATCCATAAAAAATTTAACCTAAATTACTTAGCCCAATAAGGTTGCAAAATTCCAATATGCCACTAGTCATTCTAACATTGACCTCTTGGAACATTTTCTCAAAATTAATTAAGCACTAAAAAATCTATGAAATAATACTACTGAACCAATCAAGATCCAAAAGTTTCATTTTCTTCAAAATCAATATTGCACTAGAACCTTAATAATTCTAACTAAACACAAAGTATACGGTCCTCTTGCCAACTCAAAAATCTAAAAATATTCTTAATAGCCCAACTCCTAATTAACTAGGACTAAGGCTATTAAGAAGGTCAAGGCCTTATGAGCTTTTTAGGCAGGGTGTTACATTCTCCCTCCCTTAAAAGAAGATTTCATCCTCGAAATCAGGGCCTGGATATGGATGAATAAATGATGCAACAGACATATACTATGTATACATACCTACCAAAGATTTTTTGGTCCAAAATTGGATGAAGAATCCTCGGCGACATCCTCATTATCCGATACCTCCTCCTTTGTGTGATAGAAGATTCTATATTCCTTCCAGTCATAGTACACGTTAACTCATTCTTCCATTTCCCTCCATTGTTCAGTTGATGCGTCTTCATTCTCTGGAGATCCTTCTTCACAGTATTATATCCGACGAAAAGAGGGGTCGGTGTCTCTGAAGTATTCGTGGAAGAGATAACTATATATAATGGTTCTTAGTTTTTGGTTCATCATCTTTCTCCATGTGACTTCTTCAACATTGTGATTTCACCAAAGCACCTTCACCTGAGGAATTTTCCGATTCCTAAGTCCCTTTTCCTTCCAATCCATAGTTTGAATATAAACTTCTTCATATGTCAAGTTGGGTTGTAGCAAAATGTTCTCCGGATCTTCAGAAATGGTAGGCTTGCCATACTAGTACGCTTGCTATTGTCGACTCTAGAAATTAATGGACCTTTGGCAAATCCACTCAATCCATAGTTGTTATTAGGCCTGAAACCCGATTAGAAAAAATCGGGTCTGGCCCCAACCAGGAAATAGTAACCAGCGAATCCGACTAGACCCGCAACATTCAGGTCGGATCGGGTTCCTTTTTCTTTCCCTCCATATCATAATGAATGTTGTTGAAGCCATCAATTGCCTAAGAACCTTATAAGAAACAAATCAAACAGAGATAAGACAAAAGCAGCCCACCCTGCACTTATACAACCGTGTGTAAGTAAATCAAAACCATCAGTTTCATGACTTTTGACACATAAAAACCTCCACACAAACTAATATATAGCAACCTCAAACATGCCAAAACAATGGCAATAAAACAGGCCCTGATGCATAGCTCGTGATATCTCAACAAATCATGTGTTTCTTCTGTATCCCAGACTTAAACAAAAAGGCAAAAACCATCTTCCCTTCATTATTTCTGCTAGTCCGAGATTATGCAAAGAGGAGCTATCAATATCGAGTTTTAAGCTACCTGGAGAAGAGAAATAGCTTAGAAAATTTAATAGAAACATCATGCAATCTTAAATCAATAAGAACCTTCAATGAACACCATTTCAAATGCTTGGTATATACCGATTATTACCGTTTGAACATCTCGTGTTCTCGGACATGAAAAGGTTGAGCTGCATAGTCCTCAAATGGCATCCACTAGATAACAGCAAATTTAAAAAATAATAATAATAATTAATGTTAGTAAAAAGGCTCATGGAAAGATATCAACGACATTTTGATTATCAAATAATTCAACTTAACTAAAACTTCTAATCCAAAGATCAAAAGAAAAGATAGTATTACAAATATCAAAAGAAAATCATACCATCTTGTACACCATAAGCCTTGACTTACTCCTCATCAACATAAGTAAAGCTTCATTTTAGATCAAACTCTGAAAAAAAAAAACACATGATGATTATTACATAATATAAAAATAAACATTATGAAAAAAAATTTAATAAATATGTAAATAAGAAATAAATTCATTACCCAATTCCTCCTCAAAGTTTTCAATATTTCCCAATTAGGCATGATGATCAATGAGTATTGGATCCTTCAACCAATTTAATGTACAAACGAGTGTCTCGACTATTCTTGGAGATAGTGAACTACGAAATAGGTCAAGCACAAAACCTCCTACTAAATTATTACCATATATTTTTTTGAACCAACAATGTAAAAGACTCAATTTGCATCTTGGATCAAGAACAATAAGAATAAATATCATTAAGTTGGTCTTTTCAATTGATCCAAATATTTGCCATACTTACTTGTCATATTCGCCGCCATACATTTCAACATCGCATCATTACTTTAACTTATTTTTTACAAATATAATTGGATGCCACAAAGCTCTTGAAAATATGCATTAGATGTGACATACAAAAAGCCAGAAAGTCTCACACTAGCATCATAAAAAATCTTCAAAAACTTTATTGATACTCTTAACTCCCTCCCAATCACTAGAGTTGGGGGGCACAAGTTCACAATGCAACAATAATGAAAAAGAGAATCATCATCCTTCTCTAATTGCAAAAATGGTTTTTTTAAATGTTTTAGCTACTTCTAGCATTAGATAAGTCAAATTTCATCTTGTGGAGACATCAAGATATCCCAATTTTCTCCTTCTCTATACACATTTTGAATTTCTCCACTCTTATGGGAGATGATCTAACATACCTAACCGCATTGCGCACCCTTGTGATTGAATCATCACAATCTTTTAGCCCATCATTCACAATAATGTTCATAATATAGGCACAACACTTGGTGTGAATATACTTCCCAACTAACAAATGACCTCGTATGAACTTCTTCCAATACTCGATAGCAACATCATTTGAGGAAGTATTATCAACTGTAACAATAAAGATCTTATCAATACCACAATCTTGTAGAGATGAATCTACATACTTTTCAATAGTTTCTCCTTTGTGATTAGGGATCATACAAAAGTTTAGAATTATTTTGTATAGTTTCCATTCACAATCGATAAAGTATGTAATAAGACACATATAATTGAAGTTCTGAATCGACGTCCATGTGCCAATGGTTAAACTAACCTGCCCTCCTTTTACGAGGAGGAAGACTTGTGTCACTAGAGAAGTTAATATTTGAAGCCATTTGTGATCAGTTTCCCAAAAGAGTAGCAGCCTAATTATCTCTTGAATTTGTATGAATGTCACTTCCGAAGTAATCCTTATATAAACTGACATATAATATAACATACAAAAATCAAGATATTAGTGATGCATAGATGCTTCCAACCACATACACACAATAATAAAACTGGTAAGAACTAGAAGAGAAGCTAAAATTAGTTACGTAAAGAGGAACCCTCTTGGTTCTTTCATGTTTGCATGCAGTAGTGAGATTAACAGTTCCATAAAGAGGATCACAAGGAACAAACTACATAATGTATGAACTCACTCTCCGTAAAACCATGCACTTCTTTTCATTAGACACCATAAAAAACCTCATAATGACCATAGAATAAAGCAAATGGAGACTGTTTGATTTTTAAGTTTGAGACTTTTCCCCAATGGGTTATCCATATCCGTCATGAATTCTAAAGTTCTAGACCCCTTGGTGTCTGGTATGCAATTAATAATGCAAGTATAAAATTATTCATAGCCTTTGATTATCTCAATGTAATTTTCTCTTCCAATCTAAGTACAAGCCATGCATATATGCATTATCCAAATGTCACATTGACTGGCTACTTCATGCCTATAATGAGGTTTGGAAGAACTGTTCATAAAATAATAACCAAGTTGAAGAAAATCTGTTGTTTTAGTACTACTAGTTTGAATTTCTATGCTTTTTTAGACGCATTCTCTAACAGTTTCTATTCCCTTTTCTATTCTTCTATTCCCCTTCCCACCTGTTCCACTCTAAACTCCTATAAAAGATTCCACACCCACAATTCCTTATCTCTTTCTATTTTTTAAAGAGCGTTTCTATAACAATTCAATAAAATGCATGCTACATATTTGAATGCCAAGCTAATCTCTAGCATAAAATAAAAGTGCTTTGCTAGAAGAATGCTCTGTTTTGGGGTACTTTAATGGAGTGGTTGAATTGTGTGAATAAGGAGAGGCTAAAGACAATCACTATTGCCTCACTTCCTTTTACCCTTTCTCCTATAATTAAACCCAACATAACGTTGCAAATCAAAACAAGATAATTATGATACCACCCCTACTCTAACGAGCAAAATGTTGCTGTAAAGCCCCTGAAGACACGTACTGCAAGATGAAAAATAAAGAAAATACATGGGGAATGAAACCTATTAGAGCCTGATCAACAGTATGATTGCTGATATTTCTCAAACTTCCACTACACTGTGAGAAAGAGATAGTGGAGCTAAAAACAATGAACCGAGAACTACTCGTTGCGAAATTACCATAAATGTGAAAACCCAATTAGAATGGCTTCGTAAAGAAGCTCTGGCCAGTTTCTCTTTCTGGCTCTCAAGAACGAGAACTCTCTCTCTCCAGAAATTACACCACCTCAAAAATGAAAAAAAATATATATATATCATCATATGGATCCTTTGAAATCCATTTTGATGAAAAAATCAAAGTTCTAAACCCAAGTCATCCGATTCCAAAAAATATATATATATATATATAAAGAAATATCAAAATCTCACCTCAGGGAGATGTACATTTAAAATATTGCTAAACTCCGTTGTTGACTCGACCACGAACAGCGACCAAGAAAGTGACAATGAACGGCAATGACGAACAGAGAGGTGGCTAGGGTTTGAAGAGAAAAGCTGGATTCAAAACATATTACTTGCTGATCAAATTCGACCGATATTAGGATAGAGCAAACCCGTTATTGGACTTGATCCGATGAACCCATGTAGGATCCTGCAGATGGATCAATCTAGGGCCTTTTATGCACAAGCCTAGTTGCTGTTGTTTCTTATAACTCTATTGTTGACTTGAACATGCTCTTCTTGTATCTTAGCAAGCCCATAGGCAGACAGAAGTGTCGTAGGATTAAATATCCTAACAGACAATCTTATCTCATCTTTGAGGCCACTCCAAAAATAGTTTAACTTGTAATTTTTAGACAATGCTCTCAATCCGTTAGATAAAGCTTCAAGTTTGACTTTATACTCTTCCACAGAGTTAGTTTATCTCAGCCTTGTCAAAGACTTCATGGGATCATCATAGGAGATAACCCCTAATCTTAAGATTATAGCTTCAACAAAAACATCCCAATTTGTTAATAGAATCAGTCCCACTAAATCCTAAAACCATATGAGCGCCTTGCCCTCCATATGGAAAGATGCTAAGGCTGGTCTTTGTTGAGGAAGTGAGTTATGGTAACCAAAGATATGATTGACTCTATACAGCCATCCCTCAGGATCTTCACCAATAAAAGTAGGAAATTCAATTTGAACAAACCTGGTATGTCCCCCATGATTAACTTCAAGTGCATGCTCTCCACTATGACGCCTACAGATGATGATTCACCACTTCTACTCTAATTCATTCTTTGCATTTTTGTAATGAGCCCTTTCAACTGCATCACCAAAGATTCTAGGGTCCTCTTATGGGAATCGAAAGACTTTTTCACAAAGCCAAGTTCCATCTCTAGAGCCCTCTGATGTGATTACAGAGACTTCTTGAAGGTAGAGAATGAATCATGCAATTCATTCAGTCGTGTTCCTTCTGCCATTGAAAATGATAGATCGTCAATCTCTGATACCAACTTCTATGAAGAAGAAGAGAGAGAGAGAACTAGAAAGATAAGAGAGGATTTGAAGATCACTGTATTATTCATGTCCTTTATTATACAATCCTTAGCCTTTTTATACATTCTTGGATCAATTGTTTGTACTAGTGGGCCATACAATCGTGGGCTTTAATGTTCCTTTCTACCTTTATGTACTACTTCTAACCCACTATGGCCCAATCAACTAAACTAACCAAGGCCCCATTCACTGAAGCTTCTCTATTAATCACTCATTACCCAAGCTCGACCTGTAACAATCAACATCCAAAAATGTTGTTGCTGGTTTGAAAATTGTGTGTGCTAATTGATCACCATTTTTACATGCCTCTAAATTGTTGATAAGTTGATTGAATAAACATTTTCTTGCTTTCCATTGATTCCTATATTGCATATGAAGTGCGATTACTGTAGAGGGACTCTGTGTTTTCCTATCATGCCTCTATTTTGCGGGTTGACATTGATTAGGTGTTTTGATCACTACTTTGGTGTTGAATCCATGTGGTAAGTGCTTCTTTGAACCAAGCTTGAAAATGGGTGTTGTTGGAACTTGGATTTGTAAATTGTTAACTTGCTGTATATTTTCTAATGCCTTTGTGGTGGAATTTTTGGACTATTGTGTTGGGTTTCTGATTTGGTCGTTTGCCTATATGGTGGGAGTTGTGGACCTCCATGTTGGGTTTCTATTTGGGCCTTGCACCCCGTGGTGAGGATTGTGAACTGTTGTGTTGTTGGATTTGTAAATTGTGAACTTGTTGTGTGTTTTTCGATTTGGCCATGTGCCTTTGTGGTGGGAGTTGTGGACTTCCGTGTTGGGTTTCCAATTTGGGCCTTGTGCCCCTGTGGTGAGGGTTGTGAACTATTATGTTATTTGGATTCTTCACTCATTCACACAGTTTTTCAATTGTAAAGGGGTATTGGAATTTCCCACCTTTGCACTCATTTACTGTAACACCCAGGTCCAGGATCAAGTTATTTTCAAAATATTTTTGGATTTTTATGTGTGAAAAGCTCAGTTGAGTTTTTGATGGGCCCCAAGGCGAACCAAATCTTAAGAATCAATTACAAGATTAAGAGCCACGAAAATCATGGAGCAATGCAAAAATTGGTGCAGATGAAGCTAGCAAGAGCCCAACACTCATGATGGGCTTGAAAGAATGAGAACCAGCTTTGATCCACTTGATCCAAGCTGTGGAAGACTTCACTTAGAGATAGGGTCTTTAGATATTAAGGCTTTCAATTTGTTTAAAAGGATTTTTATTATTAGTTTAGAATAAGTGGGCTTGAGGATGCTTAGCCCACATGTCTTATTTCTTATGAACTAGGGTTTTTGGGAATGCCTTGTATTTTGGCCAAGGGTTTTTTTTTTTTTTGGAAAGATACTATTTTATTTGAACTAGGGTTTAGAAGTACTGTAGCACGACACTGTTCATGTTACAATACGGCACGGCTACTGTTCACTGAAGGGCATTTTTGAGAGTAGGGTCTCAAATTTTAGTCTAGGGTTTTATCATGTTTTGGGGAGGTTATTTAAAGGATGTAACCAGCCACTCCAAGGTTTAGACTTTTATTCTGAATTTTAATTGTGAGTGAGTTTTCTCCTCTTGTTCTTGATTGAACTTTTGAACTTATCAAAGGTAAATCACAACATTTGTGGCGTTCCTCCTTGTAATTTGGGTTCTTGAGATGGGATTTCAACGGGTCTAGATTTTAATATAATCTAGATTCTTGAAAAGAGTTCCCAACGGGTCTAAATTCTCTATCCATAGACTTGAGTTTGGCTTTCCTGGTTTGTTTTTCCAATATTGTTGTTGGGTCTCAAAGCGAGTCGATTGGGGTTCACATCAGTTTTCAAATCTATATATATTATTTTAGGTATACTTTGGGCCTAAAATCTCTATTTTGATGGATTACGTTTTTCTTTAGGTTTGATACTTAGCTTAAAAATCTTTTTATTGGCCGAGATAATTTTTTTGAACAAGTTGGATGTTTTTCTTTTTTTTTTTTCTAGAGATTGAGTCGAGGTCCAAAATTCAGGGAAGAGCCGTTTTATAATTTTTCTATACTATCCAAACCGTGGGCCCAAACCTTGCACCAAAACCCAATCCCATGATAACCAACTTCTAGACTCCACACCATGCACGACGCCACACCTATCCCCGTGCGATGCACATCTCCCTTCCTTTTTATTCTCATCTAGAGTTTTCAATCACCTCTATAAATACATATAATTCTCTCAAAGAAGTTGTAGCGGCCTAAGTTTTCAGTGAATCAAAAACCACGTCCCAGACCTTTGGCAAATCATGATAGCCCACTGCCCAGCCCCTTTGGCAAATGATGTACCCCAATCCAACCATTGCCTCCACATTGCTGTCGCTAGCCACTGCCCAAAGTTTAGTCTACCACACCTCCGCAAGCCACAATGATCACCTCTGCACACCCAATGCCCCCACTCACACAACCTGTAGCCCCACTGCTTAGCCACCGTGTGACCCAACCAAACCACCCAACTCAGCCCATGTGAATCCCCTGTTTTTGATTCCTGTAACATAGCACCTAGCCCTCATTCTTTCCCACCGTAAGCAATGCAAACCCACCATCTAGTTAGACACAGCCTCAACCTACTCAGTCGTTTGGTACCACCTCTGTTTCTACATCATCGAGCAACAATAGTTACAGAATGGCCCAAGCCACCATAAGAACATCCACCACAACAACAACTTGCAGCCCTTCCCTCCACGCCGCCTCCAATTGCATAGAAAAACATTGAACCAATCGCTGCGACACAGTTACTCACCTTTTCCGTTGCGTATATGAGTTCAGTGTATATGCTTCCCTGCAACCTAAGGTGATGTTGCTCTTTATGTAAAGTTAGTGAAAATTAGATCTAGGATATTATGATTTTGTCCTCAGTTTTAAATACATGGTGTTTTAAGGATTTATTTTCTACAGGCTTGTTTCTACTTGGGTTCTTTTTTTTTTTTTTTTTAGTTTGTTGTGTTAAGTTATTTTAAAGTAAAATGTTTTAGGGTTGAGTTCGGGCTCTAAATTATTTTAGGTAGGGTAATATTTTTTATTTCAGCGGCCTTTCATTTTTAAATAGGTTGGGTTTTGATTTTTTTTATAAACTTGTGAATAAGTGAGAATTAGGCTAAGTAAATATTAAGTGGACATCGATGAATTTAGGAAGTGGCGATATTTTAGAGTTAAGAAAATTTTTAGGTTTTGAGGAATTAAAATAGTTATTTCAAGTGTAAATACAAGGTAACTGTTCATTTTGAGATTTATTCAAGCCACATGAATTTTTCTGTAGGTGATGATTGATATTCGTTTGGCACTATTGTATATTCTGAAAAGTTAAAAAGTTTAGGTAAGCGGGGTTCTTATGCTAGAATTTGCATAAAAGAAATAAACTGAGGTTGATTTTGGAAAAATATGCATATTTTGTTATGAAAATAGTTTTGAAACAATTTTAGTTATTTGTTCTGCATTACTGATAAAATTCTGTATAAGAATAAAGTATTTTCTGGCATGACTGGTGTAGACATAAGCTATTTTGACATTTTATTTCTGAACTGTGCGAAAGAGAACGAATATGAAATTTTGTGCATAGATTATATTTTGTGATCTAATTCTGTTATGTTCTGAAGATGTTCTATACTCTGATATGATATGACGTGATTTCTAAAAATCTTTGGCATGACATCCTATTTCTATTTCTGTTTCATTCTGACCTTACCATGGGTGTAAAACTGTGGCCTCTGTTTGGATTGGTACCAACTTTTCTATTTCTAGTGCACCCACTTTGAAAGCAAAGTGGTTTTCTGCATGATCTTTCCTGTATGTACACTCGGGGCTCCAATAATAATAAGAGGAAGATTTACATTCTGTTTCTACTTAGTTGGCTGTCGGAGTTTGCACAACTCTACCACCGGGGTTAAACATGGAATTATGTTCTGATATAATGTTTCAATTATGCTGTGCCAAAGGAACTTTAATTAAGAATTTTTTTTTCTGAAACTCTTGCTCTGATATTTTTGATAACATGTTCTGATTCTGCATTTTGAAAGTAAAAGTATTTTTGTTCTGCATTTTGAACTCTGTAAATGCTCATGTTTGCATACTGGTATATGTTCTCTACTTATTGAGTTGTTGATAACTTACCCCTTATCTTCATAATGTTTTTCATATAATCTTGATGGTTTAGCTAGAGAGCAAGAATAGGCAGTGTAAAAGAGGTTTGATGACCATAAAAGAATAAGTGCCTAAGGATACAAGTACTTATTTGAGAGTCATAGTCAGTAAATTGCTTACTTTCATGATTTATTTTGATATGTTGAGTTAAGGATACTTTTAAGTCTTTGGGGAGTTTCTAATTTATTTCATTGAGAATTTTTTGGTTGTCCCTATGAAGGAACGTGGATATTTGGATTGAGAAAATGAATTAATACCTTATGGAGTTTTATGGATTTTATAGTTGTGATATTGAAATTGATATTCAGTAATAAGAGCTAACTCTCTGGACCTCTGGGAATAGGGCGTTACATTTACAACTTGTGAATATTTGCTGGAAATTCCCTCCAGTGCACTGAATTACAGCTCGTAAATGCTTGTTGGAGATTTCTCCACGTGCACTGATTTTCATCTTGTAATTACTGTTAAATTTCTTATTATTGGGTAGTTGATAACATGTGAAGTACTTGCTAAAATTTCGTCAGTTATATAACGTGTGAATTAGCATGCAAATTGAATTTGAAATATTGTTGGATCTTTTTGGGTTAAATGGGTATTACGTGGGTGTGTGAGTATTCATGACCTCAAGCTGAGATTAGACATTATTTCGGTGGAGCTCCTTTGGTCACTCGTGAGTATATAATACTAAATGATGTCCATTGGGTTGTCACAGGATGACAATGAGCATGAGTGAGATGGTAATGTTATCAAGTCAAAGTTGTGACCTCTCTAATGGCGGAAGCTAGAGGATGTCATGGTTAAGGACGGCGCGGGAAGCCACACGTTCATTACCCATAATGTGGTGAAGGAAGCCAAGGTGTGTGGATGGTCTATTTAGGCTAGACCATGGTGTACACATTAATAAAATAAAGGTTTTCATAAATGGGATCTTCATTTGGGTATGTTGCAACTTATGTGGAGAATTGTGTTGTTTACTTGAGTTCTATTACGCGGTAAGCTTTTGCTTGGAGTTGATTGTTTGTCGGTTATGCTTAATTTGGTTAAATGTGCAATTTCAATTATAACCTTTTCTCGCATCAATTACTTGCATATTTGCATCTCCGCTAGCATGCATTTTTTAGTGTTGTTCCTAGTTTCACTTATTGAGATTTCTCAAAATTTCATCATAATAGTCTTACTACAATCCCGCTTCTCAAAACCCTAGATTTGATGCATATGGAGACTTTGGGGATAGCTATATATGGGCATAGAGATTTGGCACAACCAGAGGATTGAAGATAAGGGCTTTTCCCTGATTTGTTAAGTTGTTATGTTTCAATTTTCTTGAATAACTAGATGACTGTAAAAAGTTTTCTTAGCTTATGGTTTGGAGACTTGTGGCTTATGGATATTGTGGTTAAGATGCATTTAGATTTTTTCTTGTATTGTTATTTACATTTAATGACTACTTTTTTATTTTTCACTGCAAATTAGCTGTGCATTTTTATTGAGCATGCATGTGAGCACAGTACTTTATTATCACAATGTGAGAAGGGTGTATGACATGAGCAACCAGCATCTTGACTTCATGATCCTTGTCGAGGAGTGGGATTGGGGGGCATCATGCAGTCTTTCAAAGTACAACTAGAATCCGAACACATAATTTGCATCCATGGGCACACACACACACATATATATATATACAAAATTTCTATATACAATCACTTTTGCGTACTCTTTTGTGCATTTCACTGATGTGATTGATTGTATACTAAAAAAATTGATATAGTCAATCACATCAGTGGAGTGCACAAAGGGTACATAAAAGTGACTGTATGTAGCATAATTCATATATATATATAGGGTAACTAATTAGTGCGTGGCCTAGCATAGTTTGGTTGAGTCCACCCCAGCCTGAAGTTAAAATCCCATAGATTACTTTACAAAAATCCGATGTAAGAACCTAGTTATTAAAATTGTTGAAGTACTTTTGGTGCAAAAGAATTTAAATGAAAACCCAATGATCAGCTATGAAAAAGAAAATTAAATCGTACCAAACTCAAGAGACTGTTTGGACTTGAAACTATAGCTCGATATTAGTCTCATACGCCATCAAGCCCTTAGCCACCTTCTGCCGCCACTCATTACAGCTTGACTCCATAGTATAGAGAGAGAGAGAGAGAGAGAGAGAGAGAGAGAGAGAGAGAGAGTAATTTCTTTGAACCATTTTGATCTTAATGCAAATGAGACAGGTAATTAACAACTTGAATATATGATTATCATGTGACACGTATGCGACGTTTAAACTTGATTGATCCTAAACTTGAATATATGATTATCATGTGACGTGTATGCGACGTTTAAACTTGATTGATCCTAACGCTACAGGTGTACATTTGCCAAATGATCAATGGAGTTAGACAAAAAAGAGCATTTTTATATATGCATAGATGTTATCTAACTTTTTTTATTCCCAACAACCATTTTAGAAGGGAAAAAAATAGTCAAAACCAAACGATCAAGACATACATGAGTAATCTTTCCCATATGTACATGATTATCTATATCATCGTTGGCCGGGCTGTTTATTTTGTCTGTCATTTCTGACTAACATACATTTGGATCATTCGGAGAAAAATATGTGAACTTTTATCGGGAAATGCGTCTATAAGATCTAGAATTGATTCTTAAAACCCTCAGTGTTGAATTATCTCGAACAACATAATTATCAAACTCTCCCTCTCCCTCTTATCTCCAGAAAATAGCTCTACACGAGAGGAATTAATACATGGCCGTTAAAGCTCAAGAGGTTGCAGTATTTTGTGTCTGAGAATTTTTTGTAAGAGTTTTGCTATATACAAGCAAAGTTGTGTACTAATCTACGTACCAATACTGATTCATTCATATTTAAAACTTAAATTAGCACTGCTTTCAATAAAATCTACTTTTTGATCAATTATATTATATTGGTGCACATATTAGTGTACAATTATGCTTGTAACTAGATTTTTCCTTTTTTTAATCGAGGTCCTCTTACATCTTCCGAGTCTTTACATTTTTATTGTTCCATTATATAATGGATGGAATATAATTTCTTAATGATATCCCAATATTACACTGATTGAACAATACCAATGACCGCATACTAGTATTTTGTTTACTCATTCTTTCCTTCACTTTTGGCTTTGCAATCATGGTTGGTGCGATTCTGGCCATAACTGCTGTTTGCTGCATCACATTGTTCAAAGATGTTTCCAGCCTCACGAAGATAGCGTATTCTTCGGTGTCGGCACACTTTGGCACAAATGGGATTGCACCAAACTCGCCAACTTTGATAGACGAGGAATATGCAAGTGAGCCAAAAATGTCAAACAGCTAGCTGATGTTCAAGGTGATCATATTGACACTCCTTGCAATATGTCATTCATTTTCTATATATCTATGCAGTGTGTGTGAGTAAAGGTTGAGATCATACAATAAGGTTTGCGTTTATTGTACTACATTTCTATCTTTTGGTGATCTTTTCACTTTTGTTTAGGGCTATGCAGATTAACCGATTACCTGACCCGCCCGAAATTTCCGACTCAGCCCGATACAAATTGCTCGAACTAGATCAAGCTGGAATGAAAATGAAAATTTCCATTTTACTTTCGCTTTGCTTCGGAATGGTTCAGGTATTAGCCGATAACCGAAAGGATCTGAAATAGCAATCGAGTGGAAAAAGCAAATAAGCTTCTGAAAAAGTCAAAGCAAAGCATTAAAAGGCAAAAAAGCAAAAAAGTGTCAGAAGCAGCTCCATCATTGCTGACTCCACAATCCTTTCCCAAAAAGCAACACAATTCAACCTTAAATATATATTAATGGAAAAAGATGAACATATGCATCAACCATTTTGGCTACAAACCACCGACTCTCCCCGCAATCGTGATCGCCCATCGTCTGGCTTCCTCAACTCTGGTCTTCTTCTCCTAGTTTTGTAAGTCATTGCCATTTTCTTTTCTTCATAGTAATCCCGTTGTTTATGTCTCTCACCTCGCAAATATTCAGACCACATTTATTGAAGAAAAGCTGGGACTCCCTCAATCTAGTTTTCATTCTTATCACCATTACTTGAGGATTCCTTAGCAGAAACACAAACAACAACAGCAACAATGAAAGTTGAAACGAGCTCCTACGAAGAACCAAGCATTATAAATGCACCGTCACTGATCTGCATCAAGAGGTACAATTGATGTATCTCATTCATTTGGGGGAAAATAACGGGTTGGAAATAACCGTTCTTCCGGAAAGAAACACGGTTCGGGTAATCGAGTAATCGGTTACGGGTATGAATATGGAAATCGGAAGCTACCTTGATTCGGGTCAGGTCGAAAACACTGTTTTTGGACTGGCTCAGGTCAGTTGAACAGCCCTACTTTTGTTTGAATTATGTTTAGAATTACGTATTGATTATATATGTATATATGTATAATATTATGTACGAGTTTGTTTGAAGCATACTTTATTAGATATATTATCACTTCTTCGTGATACCCCAACATGATCACAAGATTCCTACTACAATTACCACATACTTGTGTTTTGTTTTGTTTTTTCCTTAATTTTGGATGCTCTTCTCATCTTCATGATGTTTGCTGTGGTTTCATCGTAACTGCTTCATGCATAACGTTGTTTCACAATGTTTCGACTTTGATGAAGATAGCGTGTTCCTGATCTATTTCAGCACATGATCACATTAGGAATAAAAAGGATGGACCATCACAAGCTTTGACAGCCAAGACCGGAATATGGTATGCCAAGCGTGTAGGCCGATGATCAGACTAATATTCGAGCGCACATGTTGAATGTCATTTATTTATGAATAATGCTATATTCCAAACTCTCATCCTATTTTCATCTCACTATGTAAGATATGGCACATTTATCATCATTAGATGATAAAAACCATCCAATAAAAGGATCTTCTAATGGTCATAAATGTGCTATATCTTATAAATAAGATGAGAGTTGGATGATGGTATGATATAAAGAATTTTCCTTTATTTTACATTAGTTTTAAGAACTACGTACGGTTTTGACTTGACTTCAACTCCGACAAGCACCTAGATCCAACTTTCTTCTGCCTTCTCAAATTACAAGAAATCAGGGCTTTTCCAATGCTCAAAATCATTACAAAAAGTTAAAAAAAAAAAAAGATCAATGCAAAAGACTAGTTTCGAAACTCGATATAAAAAGGCCGCGGCGATGTAAAATTCGTTGCAATTAAAGGTTTTTTGCGACGATTTTTTTCGTCACAAAAAGTGAAAAAAAAAATTGCTACAAAAGGCTAATTTTAAAAATTGATGATGTTAAAACACCAATTCCAAGGGACCACTCATGTCACAACAAGGTTTTTAATATTGCGGTGAATTTTTCCGTCACAAACGTGAAAAAATTGTTGCAAAAGACCAGTTTTAAAACTTGATATTAAAAGTCTGCAGCAACTTCAAAATCGTCGGAATTAATGACTTATTGCGGCGATTATATTTTCAACAATACTAAAATTGCCGCAAAAGTCCCTTTTTCTTGTAGTGAAAATTGGGGAAACTAGTGAACAAATAACCGAGGCCAAACCCAAAATCAACCATTATCAAGCTTTTATAGATTTAAAACAAAAACAAAAAATAAAAATCTTAAAAATTAGAGCAAGCGAGTTTATGAGAATCAACAAGCACCATTAAAGGATCCATTGCAAATTCTAGAGGGGCCAATCACAAGGTCAAGAGTTAAGAAAATCAAGGAAGCAATATAAGGATTGGTGCTGTGACGCCCCCAAATTCCGCTTGGGATTGAACGGACATTTGAAGCGTCGAGACATGCAACACAAGGTTACCTGCCCCCGTTCATGACATATAAGATGCAATGTTCCTAACATGCATCTAACATTATGCAATATTCGCAGCGGATAATCTTTTTCTTTAGCAATACTATGCACCAACTAAATATATCCCAAATACTTGAAACATAATTCATACATAAAGGCATACTAAAAAGCCGTGATCACCACACTAGTCTAAAATGGTTGTGATCAAAAGAATACTTGAGATACAACTCCAAAAGTACAAGTATTAACCTAAGTTAAATACTATACCATCATCAACATCGCACCGTGGCCTAGTCGACCGTATTCAGTTGGTCAGATTCCAATTCTCCTTTGGGTCCTGTAACAAGATCTACCATTCGGGGGGAATGGTAGTTGGGACTACCACAGTGAGATTTGATTACAAATCTCAGTAAGTTAACATAAAACTTATACACAGGTTAAAAATGCATGCATGGCAGTAAAAGCATAAATGCATAATTATAGTCATACATAAACATAGTATAACTTGACATATAGCATGACTTAACCAGAACTTAAGCGTGAACTGAACTTGACTTAACATGGCATGAACTTAAGCTTAAAACATAACATGAACAATCAACATAACATGAACGTGAAACATAACATGGACATGAACATAACATAACATGAACGTGAGCTTGAACGTATCATAAACGTGAACATAACATGATGTGAACATGAACTTGGAACATAACATGAACATGAACATAACATGTACGTGAGCATAACATAACATGAACTTGATCTGAAACTTGACTTAACATAAACTTGGAATCTTATTTAATTGTCTTGATTAATAACGTGCATTAATACGTACTCCACAGTTGTTGTGGCCCCACGTATTCAAGTAACATAAAACATAATACGTACTCCACAGTTGTTGTGGCCCCACGTATTCTACATGTCACAATTGCTGTGTCTCATGTAGTGTATGCTCCACAGTTGTTGTGGCCCCATACTTCATGCTCCACAGTTGTTGTGGCCCCATGAATTCACATAACATAAAATATAATACGTACTCCACAGTTGTTGTGGCCCCACGTATTCTACATGTCACAATTGCTGTGTCTCATGTAGTGTATGCTCCACAGTTGTTGTGGCCCCATACTTCATGTAACATAAAATATAATACGTACTCCACAGTTGTTGTGGCCCCACGCATTATAAGTAACATAAATATAATACGTACTCCACAGTTGTTGTGGCCCCACGCATTATAAGTAACATAACATAAATATAATACGTACTCCACAGTTGTTGTGGCCCCACGCATTATAAGTAACATAAATATAATACGTACTCCACAGTTGTTGTGGCCCCACGCATTATAAGTAACATAACATAAGATATAATACGTACTCCACAGTTGTTGTGGCCCCACGCATTATAAATAACATAACATAAATATAATACGTACTCCACAGTTGTTGTGGCCCCACGCATTATAAGTAACATAACATAAATATAATACGTACTCCACAGTTGTTGTGGCCCCACGCATTATAAGTAACATAAATATAATACGTACTCCACAGTTGTTGTGGCCCCACGCATTATAAGTAACATAACATAAGATATAATACGTACTCCACAGTTGTTGTGGCCCCACGCATTATAAATAACATAACATAAATATAATACGTACTCCACAGTTGTTGTGGCCCCACGCATTATAAGTAACATAACATAAATATAATACGTACTCCACAGTTGTTGTGGCCCCACGCATTATAAGTAACATAAATATAATACGTACTCCACAGTTGTTGTGGCCCCACGCATTATAAGTAACATAACATAAGATATAATACGTACTCCACAGTTGTTGTGGCCCCACGCATTATAAATAACATAACATAAATATAATACGTACTCCACAGTTGTTGTGGCCCCACGCATTATAAGTAACATAACATAAATATAATACGTACTCCACAGTTGTTGTGGCCCCACGCATTATAAGTAACATAAATATAATACGTACTCCACAGTTGTTGTGGCCCCACGCATTATAAGTAACATAACATAAAATATAATACGTACTCCACAGTTGTTGTGGCCCCACGCATTATAAATAACATAACATAAATATAATACGTACTCCACAGTTGTTGTGGCCCCACGCATTATAAGTAACATAAATATAATACGTACTCCACAGTTGTTGTGGCCCCACGCATTATAAGTAACATAAAATATAATACGTACTCCACAGTTGTTGTGGCCCCACGCATTATAAATAACATAAAATATAATACGTACTCCACAGTTGTTGTGGCCCCACGCATTATAAATAACATAAATATAATACGTACTCCACAGTTGTTGTGGCCCCACGCATTATTATAACATAACATGTCTTATCTTTCTTAATGCATGTGATATTATTTAATATCATATACTTTTCTAACATGGCGTATACTTGTAAATGGCATAATATGATTTAATCATAAACATTTCATGGCATACATGTATCATATGGCATACTTAACATGGCATACTTATAACATACATCATTGTATGACAGAAAAGATTATATAACAGATAATTATTCATGAGAGATTAAATCATACGTAACAGATAAACATGTAATGACATAGCATGACATGGCATATACGATAACATACATACATAAATTGTAGTTCTCTTACCCATCACACATACACAATAAACTGATAGTAAGTTAGAGGCTAACTTACCTCGATCGTCGCGTTCTATGAGAATAGAGCGCGAGACACGAGGAACTGCACAACAGCTGGAAGAGGAACACTCAAGTCCTTAAGATTTTCACTTCTGAACTCAATTGCCATATTGTAAGCACTTGCAACACCACGGCCAACTTGAGGTTTCACTATACTCGGAAGAGATAAATTGACTTCAGAAAGCCTTTGCACTAAAACAAGTTCATTAAAATTATCAATAACAACCAAACAAACAACTCATTTCTCAATCCATATACTCTTAGCCATAGTCAACCACAAGATGACACCAGTCATCCCGGACTATAATCCATATCATCACTGCTTCGGGACACTGTCATACAGTTTCCCAACATTACACCATACGCTCCACACTTCTCTGCTACGCCATTCAACCCTTCGTGACACGCCATCCGGTGTATCACGACTTAGTACAGAGTACACTCACGTGAACTCTCTTCCATTCACACTACAAAACCCATCACTGCGATACACGTCTCACGGTGCATCGCTACGCGACACGGAGTACGCGCTACGCGTACTTCCTTCGCTACAACACTCATCAACACGATGCACATCACACGATGCATCGCCATACCACACGGAGTACACTACATGCGTACTCCCTTCCTTCTACGACCCACATCACTACAGCGCATGTCGCGCGGCGCGTCGCTGCATTACACAGAATACGCTACACGCGTATTCTCTTCACACAATCCGCCGTATCACATCTACGGCATCCATCTCACGCCTATACTTCACAGCACAGTCCACAAAATTACAAAATCAAGCCTAACACTTCACAACCACACTTCGTTTCACAACTACGCAGCGAACTCCACAAACACTAACTACAAAGTCTACAGCCAACCAATTCAACTATGTTAAACATAAATAACTAAAGATAGAGGGTTAAGATGAGAGAGATGTGATTGCTGTCGGGAAAGAATCCAAAACTGATAATTTTAGCGGGCTGTTACAGGTGCAATCTACTTGGGCCGAGTTTGTAAATTATCAAGCAAGACCCCAACATTCAAGATGGGTTTGAAAGAAAAACAACCAACTTTAACACATGTGATACAAGTTACAGAGGGGGGCAGCATAGCCTAAAGTTTAGTGTCTTTTTATTTCAATAAGTACAGGCGTGCGGCCTATTTTATGCTTCTATATTTAATTCATTAAGTGGACTTCTTTTATTAATTATAGGCTTATAGTTTAGGATGTTTTGGGCTTGAAGTTGTTCAGCCCATGTCTTTTAATTAATGAAAGCATTAGTTGGCGTTGGGTTTCATGTTAGGTAGCCTAAGGTTTCATTGAGGCATTAAAAAGAGCCTTGTAGCCGCATTTTACACAAGTTTTAACATTGAATGAAATTTCAGAGAACTTTTCAATTTTCTATACTTGTTCTTGATTAAACTACGAATTTATCAAAAGTAAAAACCTTTGTGGTGTTTTCACCAAATCTAGGTTCTTGAAACAAGATTTCAACGGATCTAGATCATCTTAACTTGATTCTTGGCTTTCTTGGGTAAGTTTTCAATTTGATTGTGGGTTCAAGGGATTTTGATCCGACGGGTTCACATCATTTGGTATCAGAGCCAGGTTCCAAATCAGGTCTGAGTTATCCTTTTTAATTCTTGCATTTTGGTTTTATCTTAGACGTGTTCTAGGGTTCCCTATTCTGATCTGCGATTCATTCTTCATTCTTGTTAATTTCATGTGTTTGGATTCAAATTTGTGATTTTCACAATTAATTGCTCGTGTACTTGAGTCAAGAATTCAGATCTACAAATTCTCTAATTGATTGTCCATTGTCTATTTCCAGATCTGTAACTTCTAGATCTTTAATTGATTGTCCTCCTACACGAATCTTTGCTTTAATTTCTAGATCTATAATTTCTAGATCTTATTCTCACCAAATTTAGGCTCTTGAAACAATATTTCAACGGGTCTAGATCCTCTTGACTTGATTCTTGGCTTTTTTGGGTAAGTTTTCAATTTGATTGTGGGTTCAAGGGATTTCAAATTACTATAATTTCCAAATCTGTAATCTTTGCTTTGATTTTAGTGAAAAGCTAAATGGGTCAGTTTTGAATACCCAATATATGACAATGAACTTTATGCATTAGTGATAGCATTGGAGACTTGGCAACATTACCTTTGGCCAAAAAAATTTGTCATACATACCGACCTTGAGTTTTTGAAACACTTGAAGGGACAAGATAAGTTGAATAGAAGGCATGCCAAGTGGGTGGAATTCATTGAGACATTCCCTTATGTAATCAAATACAAACAAGGTAAGGAAAATATTGTGGCTGATACATTATTAAGAATGTATGCCCTTGTCTATACTTTAAATGCAAAGTTATTGAGATTTCAATATATTAAGGAATTATATGCTAATGATGATGACTTTGCTAGCATATATAGAGCATGTGAGAAAGCAGCGTTTGGTAAGTTCTATAGACTCGATGGGTACTTATTTAGAGAGAATAAACTCTATGTGCCTAATAGTTTTATGCGTGAGTTGCTTGTGCGTGAAGCATATGAAAGTGGTTTAATGGATCATTTTTTTTTTTTTTTGCCAAAGATGAAACGTGATGTGGAGAGAGTTTGTGTTAGATGCATTACATGTAGGCAAGCCAAATCTAGAGTCTTACCACATGGATTATACACTCCTTTACCCGTACCTAATGCGCCTTGGGTAGATATTTTTATGGACTTTGTTTTAAGCTTGCCTAGGTCAAGGAAAGGCAAGGATTCAATTTTTGTGGTTGTTGATAGGTTTTCTAAGATTGCACATTTCATATCTTGTCATAAAACCGATGATGCAACCCACATCGCTAATTTATTCTTTAGAGAGATAGTACGGCTCCAAGGTGTTCCTAGAAGTATTGTGTTTGATCATGATGTTAAGTTCCTTATCTATTTTTGAAAAGTCTTGTGGGGAAAGTTGGGATCTAAATTATTGTTTTCGACTACTTGTCACCCCCAAACGGATGGACAAACCGAGGTATTGAATAGAACTTTATCTACTTTGTTGCATACTATAATTCAAAAAAATTTGAAAAATTAGGAGGATTGTTTACCATTCATTGAGTTTGTATATAATCGGAGTGTTCATTCTACTACTAATTTTTCACCATTTGAGATTGTTTATGATTTTAATCTACTGACTCCTTTGGATTTGCTGCCTTTGCCTATAAATGAAAGGACTAGTTTGGATGGTCAAAAGAAGGCTGAGATAGTGAAGAAATTCCATGAAAGTGTACGACAACACAGAGAAAAGAAAAATGAACAATATGCGACCAAAGCCAACAAGGGCCGTAGACAAGTAATCTTTGAACCGGGTGATTGGGTTTGGGTGCATATGAGAAATGAAGGATTTACAGCCTCTAGGCGATCCAAGCTACATCCTAAAGGGGATGGTCCATTTCAAGTCCTTTTGAGAATCAATGATAATGCATAAAAGTTGGATCTTCCAAGCGAGTATAACATTAGTACTACATTTACTATTTCTAATCTTTCTCTTTTTGATGTAAGTGACGATTCGAGGACAAATCCTTTTGCAGAAATGGGGAATGATGAGAATCAACAAGCAACATTAAATTATCCATTGCAAGTTCTAGATGAGTTAATCATAAGTTCAAGAGTTAAGAAGATCAAGGAAGTAATGTCCACGTCATTTATGCTCACGGAATATCTTATGATAACCTTTTCGTCTATTACACCTACTCACAAAGATCAGATCGGGAAGTCAAGAGGATCATTTACTCTCTCCTTCCTTACTACTTTCTTATATGTTGAAAACCCGAATCCCTTACTTATTGCTTTCTTAGATCTACTTGTCACAAGCTGCATATTACTTTGGAGACAGCTTCTCGAATAACGTCGACCCCCTGTTTTTACAACTTTTATGTATAATATTCATGTGTTATAAGTAGGGCTGAGCAGAAATCCGAAAATCCGACTCCGACTCCGACGAATCGGAGTCGGAGTCGGAGTATAAGTATATAATATATATATAGTTATACTTATATAATATATAGTTATATTATATATAATATATAGATTATATATATAGTATTAAAACAAAATTAATATTTGATTTAGTCTTTAAAAAAAAAAAAGGGGGCTGAATATACCAAAACAGAGCCCAAACGGCGTCGTTGGACTCTGTTTTGGTTGCCAAAATAGATGAATTTTAGTAAAACGGGTCTGGCAGTTTCTTAATTNTTACTATTTCTAATCTTTCTCTTTTTGATGTAAGTGACGATTCGAGGACAAATCCTTTTGCAGAAATGGGGAATGATGAGAATCAACAAGCAACATTAAATTATCCATTGCAAGTTCTAGATGAGTTAATCATAAGTTCAAGAGTTAAGAAGATCAAGGAAGTAATGTCCACGTCATTTATGCTCACGGAATATCTTATGATAACCTTTTCGTCTATTACACCTACTCACAAAGATCAGATCGGGAAGTCAAGAGGATCATTTACTCTCTCCTTCCTTACTACTTTCTTATATGTTGAAAACCCGAATCCCTTACTTATTGCTTTCTTAGATCTACTTGTCACAAGCTGCATATTACTTTGGAGACAGCTTCTCGAATAACGTCGACCCCCTGTTTTTACAACTTTTATGTATAATATTCATGTGTTATAAGTAGGGCTGAGCAGAAATCCGAAAATCCGACTCCGACTCCGACGAATCGGAGTCGGAGTCGGAGTTTTTTTCCCCTGGAAGTCGGAGTCGAAGGTGGAGGTGTCCCGACTCCGACTCCGCTCCGATCCGACTCTGACTCCGAATCCGACTTCCCATCCGACTCCGAATCCGACTTCCCATCGACTTCGACTCCGATTTCTCATCCAACTCCGACTCCGACTTCCACTCCGACTCTGACTCCAATATTGTGCATATTTTATAAAAATATGTGTTATCAATATATTAACATCTAATAAATGATAATGTATAAACATTATAATGAATAATATAAGTTAATATAGTTAGTATAAGTTAATTTACGTTACTAATTTACTATAAGTTACTATAAGTTAATATAGTTATTAGTTACACTATAAGTTACTAATTACTATACCTTATATAGTTAATTTACATTACTAATTTACTATAAGTTATATAGTTACTATATATAGTAATATATCTTAATTTACTATAAGTTACTATATAAGTTACTATAAGTTACTATATAAGTTACTATAGCTTATTTTATATTTTACATTACTAGTTTACTATAAGTCAATATATAATATATAGTTATATATATACTATATATATTAAGGGCTTATATAGTATATAGTTACCCCCCCCCCCCCCCCGATACTGAAGTTTATTTTGATAAGGAGTCAAGGACCTAGGGTTTCAGCCACAGCTAGTCAGCCCCACGGAAGTTGAAACGGCGCAGCTGCAGCCCCAGCCTTCGACCCCCTCAGCCACCACGAAACGGCGCAGCCCTAGCCTCCGACGGCTTCTCCGGTATCTCCTCTATCTCTCTCTAACAGAAATCATTCAATTTCGTTCTTGGGTTTGAAACTTTGAAATCTGTTTTACTTGTTTTGAATCTTTGATTTCTCTTTTATGATTTTATCTGTTATGGTTTTGGACCTTTTGGTTGTTGATTTGATTTCTGGCCGAATCGCTCTCTGCCTCTCTCACCTCTCATCTCAGATTTGATTTTGGACCTTTGAAATCTTAACTATTTTGCATTATTTTTGTTCATTTTCTTGATAGTTGTGGATATTAAGTTTGTTTGTGTGCTGGAATCGTTGGATAGTTGTGGATTTTAGGATTGTGAGAGTAGAGCATGATGTCTTAACACCATTTTTCAACTCGCTCTAGGGTTCATAAGGTTTCTAGTTTTGCCCTTTTTTAATTTTAACTGGCAACATCTTCCAAAGTTTGTATTATCTCAAACAATAAAAAGATCAAAATCACAGCAAAAGATAGGCATCTGGTAAATAGGAAACAGCTATAGTTGTATATATGCCAAGAAAAAAGTGAGTAACAAATTTGAGTCTTTGCATCTCTGCTAGTTAGTTAAGAGGAGAGTTTTAATTTAGGCCCCCACACAATTAAACAGAGTTTAACGGTATAGAAGACATCACAGTTCCAGACATACTGTTTATGTTTATCTTGTTTGTTGTGTTCTACAGTTCTACTTATTAAATCATGGATATGGAAGATATAAGCACTCCTACATCCACAGGTGCATCTTGTCCTGGCATCCCAGCCCCAGAACAACCGATTGATGCTCCCAGTCCAATAGTTGATGAGTCTAGCGGACCAATAGACTCTTCGGTAGGCACTCCTAGTGCCTTCCATTCTACCCCTCGCCCTCCACCTGGTAGTAGAAATCCTAAGAATAGGTTTGAGGTATGGTCCCACTTCACAAGAGTGCCCGATTGTGATCCCGAAGAGTCTATAGCTACTTGTAATCATTGTCACAGGCAATGGAAATGCCATCTCAAAAGGCAAGGCACTTCGGCCATGAAAACAAACATCCAACTTTGCCCAAAAAACCGTAAGACTAATTTGGACAAGAGTCAAACATTTTTAGTCCCGGAAGCAAGAAGTGAATGAGGGGAAGGGGAGAAGACCTTAGGGATGGCCAAATATAATGAGAAAAAAATTCGGGCTGCCTTTGCTAGGATGGTGATAGTGGATGAGCTACCATTTAGATGTGTTGAGGGAGAAGGGTTTCGGGAATTTGTTAAAGCCCTTGATCCAAGGTTTCCTATTCCTTCTTGATTTACCGTAATGCGTGACTGTATGAGAGTATTCTTGAGAGAGAAGGATAGCTTGAAGAAAATGTTTTTGACCACCAAACAAAGAGTGTGCCTGACCACCGACACTTGGACTTCTATCCAAAATATTAATTATATGTGTGTGACCGCTCACTTCATTGATAGAAATTGGAAGTTGCATAAGCGGATCATTTCATTTGTTCGAATTAGCGACCACAAGGGGGCAACGATTGGGAGGGAGTTGGAGGAGTGTATGCTTGATTGGGGCATTAACAAAATCCTCACAATTACAGTGGATAATACTACCTCTAACAACTCTGCTATTGATTGGTTGAGAACAAGGGAAATAGGAAGTGCAGATTGTGTTGCAGCTCATGAGTTTATTCACATGAGGTGTACGGCACACATCTTAAACCTTATTGTGAGTGAAGGTTTGAAAGATGTTGATGACTCAATTGTAAGGATCCGAAATTTGATTAAGTATGTGAAGTCCTCTCCTCAAAGACTTGCCATTTTCAAGTCTTGTGTTGATAGATCAAAAGTTCAATGTTCTAGTTTTTTTACTCTTAATGTGCCTACAAAATGGAATTCGACTTTTCTTATGTTGGATGTGGCTGAGAAGTATCAAAAAGCCTTCCAACTTTTGCTTGATGAAGATCCATATTCACGAGTTTATTTGTCTGAGGATGGACATGGGAAAAGGGGTCTAGGAGCTCCTGGGCCTGATGATTGGGAGACCATAAGAAACTTTTCGAAGTTTCTTCAAGTATTTTATGGTATCACATTGCGTATTTCTGGTGCACTATATGTCACATCAAATATTTATATCCAAGAACTTATTGCCATTCATAAACACTTGAATAATTTTTGTGACAATAGTAATCGACGTTTGAGTTCAATGGCTTTCAGAATGAAGACAAAGTATAATAAATATTGGGGTGATCTTGAAAAAATAAATCGGTTGTTGTTTATTGCTGCTATTCTTGATCCGCGGTTCAAATTGGTTACGCTTGCATATTGGTTCAAGAAAACATTGGGTGAGGAGAAGGGTGAAGAATTTGTTGCACTCCTCAAGAAGGATATGGAATATTTGTATGAACAATATGTAGACTTTGGTGGTGGGCAAGTAACTGGTTCTAACAAAACTCAGAGCGGTGAAGCTAGTGCATCAATGGGGAGTAGTAGTAGTACTGTTACAGAATATGATCCCTTGGATTTTTTGATAGAATTCCATAAAGAGCATACCGCATCCTTAATGGATTGTAAGTCGAAGTTAGAGCGGTATTTATTGGAGAACATTGAGATTCCTACGGGGAGGTTTGAAATTTTAATTTGGTGGAAAGTCAACTCTACCAAGTATCCGGTTCTTGCTCTAATGGCAAGAGATATCTTGGCCATTCCAATCACCACCGTTGCATCTGAGTCAGCATTTAGCACAGGAAGCCGTGTCCTGGATCCGTTTAGGAGTTCCTTGGCTCCTAGAACTGTAGAGGCTCTTGTGTGCTCGCAAAACGGGTTGAAGTCCACTCCTATATGCTTGAGTCAAAATTATTCGGAAACCATTGATGATGCAGAGAGCTATAAGCTAGACTCAGGTAATATATTTAGAGATTTTTCTAAGTTGTTATATAAGTTGATTTTGACATTTTATAATACTAATCTCCTATACTTGAACATCTTAATGTAGAATTACCCAATTCTATGGCTAGCATACTTCGTGAAGATGATTGACAATCTTGTTTATGGTATCTTATTTCAATTTTGATTTCTTCATTTTTATAAATTTATATGGTATCTTATTTCTTTGGTAATTTTGTTCTTTTTTTTCAGACACAAGTTGAAAAATGACATTTTTTAGACCTTTGGTTATGTATTTTTAATTTTAGGTTTTAATTTTGGTTATGTATTTTTAATTTTAGGTTGTAATTTTGGACCTTTGGTTATGTATTTTTAATTTTAGGTTTTAATTTTGGACCTTTGGTTATGTATTTTTAATTTTAGGTTGTAATTTTGGTTATGTAATTTTAATGTGTGTATTTAGTTTTAATTTAGTTTCTAATTTTGGTTGCACATTTGAATTTAGTTTTATTTTTTATAGTGATAGATTTTGAATTTAGTTTTATTTTCTAATGTGATCATTTTGGTTAGATAAATTAGAAATCTCAAATTATATTTTTTTTAAAAATTGATATAGAAGTTCAAATCCGATTAGAGTTGCAAATTGTAAAATTGAAATGTTAATTGGGTCAAAGAAAAAAGTCTAAAAAAAAGTCTAATAAAAAAGTCCAACAAAAAGCCCAACTCCGACTCCGCTCCGACAAGTCAGAGTCGGAGTCGGAGCGGAATGGGGTGTAAGCGGAGTCGGAGTCGGAGGAGGCCAAATCCGACTCCAGTTGAATCGGTGCTCAGCCCTAATTATAAGCACTTGTTGGGTACGTGATCCCTTTTTTCTATTCCAAAAGTTGGGTACGTACTTATGGTCATATTCTAGTACCAGCTAGGATTAAATCTTGTCGCTTTTGATCATTATTCGTTGGGAGGCCAGGCCGCCATCAATTATTCGTTAATTTGGTACTCGTTAATGTTAACTAGCTCGTCTTTTCTCAATGTTATCTTGTTGAAGATATAGAGGATCAGTTTGTATATATATACAATAAAAATAGGTATTGGTAACCAATCTTTTGCAACCAAAAGAGCTATTCGGGATGAAAATGTATTCGTTTTTGTCAGAAATAGTCATTTTAATTACAAAATATTTATCACAAAAATCTATTTTTCTTATATACATCATACATTTATTCAAATTAAACTCAAGGAAAATTGGATGATCTTTTTATATTTAATAAGTGGCACTACAAGAAAAATTGTGGTTTTCTCACAAGCCATCATTGGATGGCGGCCTAGATAGGGCTGCCAGTGGTTCGCGAGGCCACTTGGTCAGTGTGGTTTATGTGATGACGTCACCAATAAAGGTAACCAAGGTAGTGGTGGCTAGGCATCAAGCTGGTTGTCCTTTTTTAATTTTAATTTTTTTTATTTAAAAAATATATTCTGTTCTTTTTTGTCTATTTCTATTTTATTCTCTGTTTTATAATACTTTTTATAATTAATGAAAGAATTTTATCTATTTCTAATAGAGGTACTAGTTGACATAGAACTATATATATTAATTGCCACATGTAGAGGATTAAATCTCACATTGTATGTTGACAAGGACTTAGATATATTTATAAACAATAAATAAACATCTCTTGGTGAACCACTTTTATAAAATGAATCAGACCCATAAATTTTTTCACATAATATCTTGTTTTACTTAATTGACAAGCAGTTGAATATATATTTATGTGTAAAACGAAATAAGCAGAAACCGTACGAGTTGTATTTTAATTCCACATATTATTGTGAAATTAATTATTAAAAAAAAAAAAAGGGTAAATTTTTGTGGGTTATTTTGAAATATTCCTTTCTTTAGAGGCCGACCCTTGATAGTGATCAGTCCTAGCTAGCTTCGTCCTTAGTAGTTACTAGTTATTCCAAGACAACTACCATGGGACAGGTATTGGATGTTCGTGTGTGTGGATTCGTCGCTTTCGTACGTTAACCTTTTGCTAGAAGTTCGTTTGATATCGTCCTAGTTTCTCTCCTCCATATTCTTCTTGCCGAAATCAAAACACTTCCGGCCGCCATGTGATTCATTAAATAGTTTTTATTTCGTTCTTTTCTCTTTCATGAAAAGTGAAAGATTGCTCTAGGAGTTTTTCTTGCACAAAACAATATTGCAAGATAGTACTATATCGATCATACAACTTAAAACAATAAGATTGTATTTGCTAGCTTCAGGCTTCAGCTAAAAATGTTTTTGCAACCTCGCGACTGTTCTCGATTAGGGTGGAAAATAAATTGTCAAAGAAAAATATTGTTGGTTGATAGATAATTAAACTTATAATTCTTTTACAACTATTTTGAAACACCTGGCCTGCATGTTTGAAAATTTGAGGGTAGCTACATAAGATTGAAATCATATTCTTCATGGAGTGTCAGAATTATATTCGTGAGTCATTAATTGTAAAAGAGTTGTAAATATATTATTGTTTGGTATAAATTGGTTTACTACTCTCATAAACCTTCTTTCCAGTACCCAAATTTCACAACTAGGCTTATTAATCCTCTATATATATGTGTGTGTGAAAAATGATTTACACAACATTTTTGACCTTATAAAAGTAACATTATTTTATGACAATACTCTCATGATCGTATAATATAGTTATGGTATATATTATGTGGGTATCATTACTCTTCTGTAAACAAATTCTGGAATCAAAAATAATTTGTTAAAACGATCTCTCCCATGCCGTGTGTCGCGTGTGAATGTCACATTTTGCTCTAAAGAAAACAAAAGACGTTAATGTTACAGTATTATCATTTTGCAAAGGATAGGAGATGATGCATGCCCAATCCAGACTGCAAAATCTAGGTGCAGATGGATTCATCATATGAGATTTGTAACTCCTCAATTTAAACGAAATATAGTATATTAAGTTTTCCTTTTCTTGTGGTTAAAAGTGCTTTTATTTTAAAGTAGGATTGTAATAAAGCAATCTGTCCAATTATTCCATTGATACTTACCCGGTTAAGTTCGGGTCAAGGTCGACTCATGGTAAAAAGGGCTCAATCATTAAAATAAAAATTCACTTGATTGGTAAATGATACATATTCGATTAAACACCGCTCATTTATGCTCAACTCGATAAGAGCTTGTTCATATATATATATATATATATATTGAATTTAATAATATAGTGTAGAAACTTTTATAATTAAATATGTAACATGTAATTCAGTTATTTATACCAATCATTTGTGTCTACATATTGAACATAGTCCATAATTATACGTCAGGTAAGCAATTAAATTATAGTTATACCTATTTTATGGTATGAATAATAGTTAGTATGCATGACCAAGTAGTTTTAAAGTTTTTATAATCTTATAATTCAATATAAGTCTATATATATGAGAAGTAAAGTTTTCAATAAATTTAATACTTTTTTGTAATTTTGTATTCGTATTTATTCAATTTCATTTAAAAATAAATAATTCTTTCTAAGAGCAAGATCAGAGCTCGAGAGTAATTCAATTTGACTCAAGCACGTTAAAGAGCATGACTAGAGACTAGAAATCAATGTTTTGAATACTGTTTTATTGGTCATTTCGATTAAGGCATTAGAAGAAAATATTTCGATACCAGTACAATAGTTTATATATAATAAATTAATTATATATGTTAAATTATATTTTAAAATAATATCAATGCAAATCTTAAAAAATTAACATAAATATTTATAAAACTCAATAATACTTCTAAGTTAAGAAAATAGTCTTTAGATTTGAGAATTGATGTACAAATTATGAAAAAATCAGAATTTTTACATTAATTAAAAAAATTTCCTATTTTTTTAAAATAATATCAATGCAAATCTTAAAAAATTAACATAAATATTTATAAAACTCAATAATACTTCTAAGTTAAGAAAATAGTCTTAGATTTGAGAATTGATGTAAAAATTATAAAAAAATCAGAATTTTTACATTAATTAAAAAAATTTCCTATTTTCAGCAGGTACCAATATAGTTGGTTTACCAAAAACCAGCCCTTATTAATCGAAACGCACTGGTATAACCGGTATTTGACTTGGTTCAAAACAAATATATTTTCTATACCAATGTTATTCTGATGTGAGAAATACCAACCATACTGGACTGGCCGGTATGAAATTTAAAACATTGCTAGAAATAACTTGAATCAGTCCAAGCTCATTCTTTGATCATTTCAACTCGACTCGACTCGACTCCATAAACTCCTAAATCGAACTTTTGAATCAAGTTTTACTCTAATCCAAAAAATCGGCTATGCTTGAGTCGATTACAACCTACTTATTAATTTGGGGGACCAGATAGTTTATTTTGAATCTCAATAAATATTAGGAAGAGCAGATAGTTAACATTTAAACCCGAGATGCGCCTTTGCAAGCAGGGCAGCTGGCCTTTAAGATCAAGGCATTAAGGCCTTTACTATATGCCCCTGAGTAATAAAAGCCTTGCGGCTTGCCCATGGAAAAAAACAAGTAATGAAAGCCCTTATAAAAGTAGTATTAAAAGGTACTTTCGTAGGAAATAAATGGCCCTAAAATATAGTACGAGAGGCCGGCCTCAAATTTAATTTGACTTTTAACGAGTACAGTAAAATGTGTGTTCTTGCTCCAGTTTTAAGCTTTAGAAAAAAGAGAAATATAGATATACAAAGTAGATTCTATAGAATTGTAGTTTTTTTAGTAAATTTATCTAACACATTAAATGTTGAATAAATATTAAGTGACCCAATAAATAAATATATATATATCACTCTAGGCTTACAGTTAAGATTATGGGCGTAAGCCGATCGGTCTGGATCGAAAAAACCAACCTATTTGAATCGAACCGAATTGAACTCTAGTCCGATTAGTCTCGGTTCCATAAAGTGTGAATTGAAACCATTCAATCTGGTATTGGGGTTTATAAATTTTGGACCGTAACAGACCGAACTTCTAAATATATTTTTAAAATATTTTTAATAATTTAATATATATTTTTTATATAATAATTATATAAGTTAATGATGTAATTCTCATCTAATTTATTATTATTGACCATATAAATTTTTTTTAATGAACTAGTTACATAATCTATATTAATAATTCAGTTAATTTTAATTTAGTAATTTAAATAATTTTTTATTATTTTATTTGAAAAAAAAAATTATTGTACTAGACCAACGGGACAATCACAACACCCCCCCTCCCCGGCACAGCGATTGGACCGGAATGATTTATACCCCTAGTTAAGATAAAAACTCTAATGAATGCAATTTCCACAAAGGAAGTGAATTTAATAACCAAATGAAAAATTAGTTTATTTATAATTTGATTTACAAAATAAGTTTAAAATTTTAATTTAATTTTTACAAATCAGATATTCTCATGTAATGGTCTAGATGTGCATGTATCGTCCAGATCACCGACCCACAAATAAATTAACTCAGAGCAATTTGTATCAAGAGAACCGTATGAAGAATTTAATCGTCCAATATTAAAGTATTACATGGCAGAAGCAAAACCTGCATAGTATTAGTATCCCAGCAACGAGCCATAACCACTTCGATGAGAGCCTTAAATGAGCTAGCATTAAGGAGGCTGCATGCTGCAAGCTCATCCTCAGCTGTCCTGATCATGACAAGATTACACGACTGGCAGGGCCTCTGAATTATGAATTAGCAACCAGAAAATAAATGATCATGCCTTGTTTTTCTACAGTGTCATAAACTAGAATGGTCCATCCCTAGGAACCTGTTTTGAAGAGAACAATTAGATCAACCAACATGGTTTATGCTATATATATGACCCCAATATCCTTAATTTCCTCGTGCATTCATTGATTACCAATTAGTATTTGTATCATTTTATAATGTTTTAAGAGTAGTGCCAGATCTTGATGTGTGGCAAAATCCCAACCATTTTGTTTAAAAACAGCAGCTGAAAATTTAAGGGATATTAATGTTCGTGTAGTTGGTCATGAAGTTGATGGATACTCAAAAAGTCTATGGAATATGAACTGTGCACAAGAGAAATCTCGTTTTAAAAGGCTTTTGTTCCACCATATCTAATCGCCTTAAATGAGTCTTGGGGACGCTTAAATATATAAAATGTTGGGAAGTTTTTTATAAATGGTATATATAGAAATGGAGGAGAGATGAAAGTTTTATAGGCTTTTGTGTAATTAATATGGATCCTACCTTAAATGTCTTCCCCACTACCCTATGCACTGGATTTTACCAGCAAATTTTAATTGAAACATTTCTATACTTTTTTTGAAGTAAATATGGTTAAGTACGGCCTTCTTTGTCTTAAATAGTTAAATTTTATTATTTTCAATTATATAGGTAAAAATTATTTTATTCTCAAGCCGGTAGATAAAGTACACTGTCCATATCATTTAAGTCGTAAAATTTGATTTGTAAGATTTAAATTTTAAATTTTATCTTTTAAATCAAATTATACATATAACAAATGGAACAAAGAAAAAGACTCCAAAAGTCAAGCCCCAATTCCAAAGTGCGCTAGTCAATAACATTACGAAGATACTGATTCAGAATTTAAGAAACAAAACCGGTATCATGCCCAAAAATTCATTTTTCATGATGATATACCAATTGTTGTTTTTTCGCGGCTGATTCTGAACGCTGGCTGTACATACAGACACTAGCTTGAAAATAAAGTTTTTTTTTTTATCTATAATGTGATAATATATAAAGCTACATATTTAAAATATGTCATCTGATTAATACATATAATTAAGATGACAAAATCTAAGAAGATTAGTAACATTAATCTTACAACTTTATAAACATTGAAAGCTTAGCTCGAAGAAAAAAGAGTAGTTATGAAAAGCAAACACAACATGACTCTACACAAAGTCTCATTCATGATGTGAAACAAAGAAATGACAGCCTTCATTGGCAACGCATGCAAGCTCATCCTATGGTCTGGTGATCATGTAAATGGCATACTTTTTCAAGTCAAGGAATAAACTAGCACTAAGAAGTACATAATCATCCTTAATTGTTCAATAGTTTCACGAATGCTCCTTCCCTCGTAGCCCTATATAGATCAATAACTAGAAAAAAGAATTTGACATGTGAGTCATTATAGCAAGACTATGTATGTTGTATGTCCCAATCATTTGTGTCTTGCAAAAGGGACCCTTTTTTGGGTTGGTTAATTGTATCCACCTTTTTAAAGTTGATGAGATTTCGACCTCAATAATCACTCAAATCAGCCCCTTAAAACATATTTAAAAACTGTCCAAATTTGGCGCCATTATTCACCAAATTGTGTAAGTCCTATCTTTATATTATTCTAATAGTTGGGGGGTCATGTAATTGGGGGAAGTTCATAGATCTTCAAAGTTCATGTAAAGGAACTATGAACATGAAAGGCTCTTGTTTCACCTACTTTGGATTGACCCCATTGATTTCACTAAAATAGACTTCCAACTGAGTTCAGAACTCTAGCTTCTGACTTGAAATTGAAGTCAATTTTGAGCTTGAACTTTGAGTTAGAGCTAATTTCAGCTTCTCTCCACATGCATGTTGTCAAGATAGTTAATGTCACTATAGACTAGATGGAGATAAATAATGAGATAGCTACTAGAAAGGACTTCTAGCTCCATTGAGCTGCCTTTTGCCAAGGCCAAGGCCTCAAAATCTTGCACTCTCCATAGAAGCAATCTTCAACAAGTGAAGGACTTGCGCATATACCGCCGCAACTAAAACCTAGAAGCTTAATTTGTGAGAGTTAGCTCGTACATGAAGGCGTTTCGGAAGTCATATGCAATTTTTCCCCATCATTCCATGCATGAGCTAGCCCATGATCTTGAGAGCAAATCCTATAATTTCATGTGCAGTAAAAATTCCGGTCCGCACGAGTTGACGAAACGAATCATATACCCTTTGATCATGAGAAGCATTTTCAATTTCTTGCCGGCCTCACTCTTTGTCCTTTCATTCTATAGTGGAAAGAGTTTCCCAACCCCTTTTTGTTTTTAGATCTATGCATGCATGCACTTCCTTATGTAAAAGTTGTAATCTAGACCTCAATAGTCAACAAATCTCCAACTTAATATAGCACACTCTATTCAAATCTGTCCACATGCATTTCGCGCCAAGGAGAAACCATTGAAACGGTTTGAGCCCTGAATTGGCCCGAGTTCTTAGAGCTATATATGGTCGCCCTCACCATCCCATCAATTGATCGATACGTGTTTGGGGTTGGTTTGTGCTCTTTTTTGCTGTTTTGATAAGGATTAAAGCTGATTGCGTCGGTCGACAGACAAAAAGCAATTTGGATTTCCAAAAGGCTAGTAAGGATTATTGTAAATGTCAGCTCGCGTGCACATTTTTTTTTATTTGTGGGGGTGGGGTGGAGTTGTTTGATACTCTTTGATATGAGCTGTGTGTGTTGTGGGTGGTGGTTGGTGGGCAAGAAGATGGTCTTGGCTATGATTTGTATAGGGCCAACGTGTTGATGTGTTAAATCCGGTTTTCGTGACATTAATTGATTCTAATTCAACTTATTTGATAAATAAAGAAAGAGGATAGGAAGAGACAGATTAAACTGTAGAAGTCTCATTCAAATGAAACAAATCAATTGGCAATGCATGCAAGCTCATTCATTCCCTGGTCCGGTGATGATGGTAAAAATAGAAAAATGATAACCACAAGATACTTTTTAACATATTTCACAATAATGTTTTAAAATGAAGGTATTCTTATAAAATATCATATAAAAGTAACGTCACTTTATAAAAATATCCTCATTTTATATTATATATTGTTAAAAGTGTTATGAAGAGTGTTGTGTATATTACTGTTTGAAAAAAAAAAAAAGAACTATGGTACACTTGTCAAGTCAATGAATAAATAAGCAGTAAGAAGTACGTACTCATCCTTAATTATTCAACAGGTTCATCCCCTTGTTTGTAGGCTGACTTAAAAAACAAGAATGAATAGAAAGAAATTGACATGTAATTATAGCAACAGTAAGCATGTGATTTATCCCAATCATTTGTGTTTTGCAGAAAGGGACCCTTCCTTTTTAAAGTTGATGAGATTTTTAGGTCTCTCAACACCCATTTAAAAGAAACATATTCAAAAACTGTCCATATTTAGCGCCAATATGCACCCCATTATAGGACATCCTTTTGCACCATTCTAATTAATAGCTTGAGTGAGTACCACCTTTGTGTTTTGTTTCTGGGTCCCACTAGGTTGATTTTAACCTCAATCTTGTGGTGGGTTGCTTTTTCAAATTAACTTCCCCGGATTTTAGCTTGTGTCATTTTCCTTGACAAGCTAGTTTTCAACATGGTTAAAAGAATGTTTAGCCAATACACACCCTTTTCCCTTTTTTCCCTCCCCCAGCCTTTTCAATTGTCATTTTGACCAATCAACTCTGCAAGAAAAAGATAAAAGGAAAAAGTTGCATAACAGCGACATCTAGTCAGAATAATGGGGAAGAAAGAATAAAGTTGCCAAAGAAATGTTCAAAATTAAAATATAAAATAAGTAAAAAAACGTGTCCAAGAAGAAGAATAAGAAAGAACCAAAACAACGAAAGAAAAAATGGGATTGTGACCAATTAGGCATATGAAAGCACAGCCGACCTATGAATGAATAGTTTGTGGATGTGAAACTAAATCCCTAAGATTCAATAGAATGGATTTATCCTTAGTATTTTTTTCTTTTTGTAAGCGAAGAGCAGGTAGCCACGTGTCCTTATATTGGTAAAATTCTAAATACAATAATTGACTTGTAATGTAAAAATTTTCTATCTAGTCGTGAATGTAACTTTAATCTAAAATAATTTTTTATTTATAAAATCTAAGTTATCATTTGAAACATAATACTAAATATTATAAAGTCAATTTATCACTTTGAATGAGAGGTGTTGTCTATACCATTAGACCAAGATCTAATTCACGAGTCAGAAATTATTAATTTAAAAATAATCATGTAGTTAACTAACATTAAAAAAGAAATGAGAGCATTGATTAATGTCTTTCACTAACGAAAAATAAAGGAAAATAAATAAAGAGAAAAAGATTAATTAAAAACAGAGCAAAGATAAGATCACACAGGGCTCAATGATTCGACCCATCACATCTCATATGTGGTTAAAAAGTTGACCAGAGATGAGGTCCCACCACCATATGCCGCTTCGAAAAGCGTTTGTTCAAAGGGTTTTGAGGACAGAGAGAGTGTGAAAGATTTGCGAAAATCTCTGTTGCCTCTGGCTTGACTCTGTGTGTGTGTTTGTGGGTCTCTGAACAAAGTCCAAAAACACCAACGTAAACGCTCGCTGCAGGCGCGACGTATGGCGATCCCTCTCTCCTCTTCAAATGGCATCTCTGCCAACACACGCTCCTTGTGCGCAGACCCTTTAGTGGGTTTCAATCAGAGCTTGTAAATTTTTCATTTTTTTTTTTGTGTTTTTATTTTCCACGAGATCCATCGTTGCTGTCCATGGCTGAATCCGTTTTCCTGTTCTATGTGCTGGTCCTCTGCGCATGCGCACCCTTATTATCGTCCGCAGAGCGCAGTGCCGAAACCATGGCGGAAGTCCAAGCCTTGACGTCTTTCAAACTCAATGTGCATGACCCACTTGGAGCGCTCTCCGGCTGGGATTCTTCCACTCCGGCTGCTCCCTGCGACTGGCGCGGAGTCGACTGCGAGAACAACAGAGTTACGGAGCTCCGCCTGCCTCGCCTCCAACTTGGTGGCCGACTCAGCGACCGCCTTGCAGACCTGCGCATGTTGCAGAAGTTGAGCCTACGGTCCAACTCCTTCAACGGGACCATACCTTCTTCACTCTCCAAATGCACGCTCCTCCGCTCTGTGTTCTTGCAGTACAACTCGCTCTCCGGAAAGCTCCCGCCTGAGATGGGTAACCTCACCGGCCTCCGAATCCTCAATCTCGCGCAGAATCACCTTTCCGGTGATATCTCCAGCGATCTCCCTCCGGCACTCAAGTACCTTGATCTCTCCTCAAATGCCTTCTCCGGCGAGATTCCAAGGAGCGTCTTGAACCTAACTGAGCTCCAGCTCATTAACCTCTCGTACAATCAGTTTGGAGGACAGATTCCGGCGAGCTTCGGAGAGCTCCAACAGCTTCAGTACCTCTGGCTCGATCACAATCTCTTGGAAGGAACTCTTCCCTCAGCAATAGCCAATTGCTCGTCGCTTGTGCACCTAAGCGCCGAAGGCAATTCGCTTGGAGGTGTCGTTCCCGCTGCACTGGGAGCTCTTCCCAAGCTTCAGGTGCTCACGCTCTCGCAGAACAATCTCTCCGGTTCGGTCCCTACGTCGATGATCTGCAACGTCTCGGTCTATGCGCCGTCCCTTCGATTTGTTCAGCTGGGATTCAATGCGTTCACGGATATGGTGAGGCCCGAGACGTCAACGTGTTTCAGTGTTCTACAGGTTCTGAATATTCAACACAATCGGATTCACGGTGTGTTTCCCTCGGTGTTAACACTTATATCCACCTTAGAGACAGTTGATCTTTCCGACAATTTGTTCTCTGGTGTGGTTCCCTCTGAGATTGGAAACCTGGTGAGGTTGAAGGAGTTAAACTTGGCGAACAACTCGTTTAGTGGTGTGATTCCAATGGAGATCAAGAAATGTAGGTCATTAAGCATTCTTGATTTGGAGGGAAACCACTTTGCGGGAGAGATTCCCGAGTTTTTAGGCGACATCGATGGTTTGAAGGTGTTATCTCTCGGAGGAAATTCGTTTATGGGTTCAGTTCCGGCGAGTTTTCGCAATCTTTTGGTGCTCGAGACTTTGAACCTCAGAGCTAACAGATTGAATGGAACTCTGCTGGAGGAGCTAATGGGATTAAGCAATTTGACCACACTGGACCTCAGTGGTAATGATTTTTCTGGTGAAATTCCTACGAGCATTGGTAATCTGAGTCGGTTAATGGTATTGAATCTGAGTGATAATGAGTTTTTCGGGAGGGTTCCGCCGAGCATGGGAAATCTTTTCAGGTTAACGAGTCTGGATTTGAGCAAACAGAATCTCTCTGGGGAAATACCCTTTGAGCTTTCGGGTTTGCCAAATCTGCAAGTGATTGCTCTGCAGCAGAACTCCTTTTCAGGGGATGTTCCTGAAGGGTTTAGTAGTTTGATGGGTTTGCGCTATTTGAACCTAAGTTCCAATGCCTTCTCCAGTCACATTTCGGGAAATTACGGTTTTCTTCGGTCGCTGGCGGTGCTGTCATTGTCGAATAATCATGTTTCCGGACCTATTCCACCGGAGCTCGGTAACTGCACTGATATGGAGGTTCTCGACCTCCGGTCAAACTCTCTAATGGGCCACATTCCTACGGATCTGTCTCGACTTTCGCATTTGGAAGTGCTTGATTTGGGTGGAAACAATCTGACAGGTGACATCCCAGAGGAGATTTCCAAGTGCTCGTCTTTGACAGCTTTATTACTGGACTCGAATCATCTTTCAGGTGGCATTCCGGTCTCATTATCCCAGCTATCAAATTTGAGAAAGTTGGACCTTTCTAGTAACAACCTAAGTGGGGTTATTCCACCTAATCTTACAATGATTTCCAGCTTGGTAAGCTTCAATGTGTCGAGTAATAATCTCCAAGGCGAGATCCCTGCAATGCTGGGTACTCGATTCAATGACCCATCAGCCTTTTCAGGTAATCAGAACTTGTGCGGGAAGCCAATGGATCGAAATTGTCAGGGGATGACTGATGGGGATAGGAAGAGGAGGCTGATTTTGTTAATTGTTGTTGCTGCAAGTGGGGCTTGCCTACTGGCATTGTGTTGCTGTTTCTACATTTTCAGCCTCCTGAGGTGGCGGAAGAGGCTCAAAGAAGGGGCATCTGGGGAGAAGAAACGAAGTCCCGGGAGGGCTAGCTCGGGGGCAAGCGGAGGCCGCGGAAGTAGCACCGATAACGGTGGCGTGGGGCCGAAGCTGGTGATGTTCAATAACAAGATCACACTAGCAGAGACAATTGAGGCAACCAGGCAATTCGACGAAGAGAACGTATTAAGCAGGACAAGATATGGGTTGGTTTTCAAAGCAAGCTACAACGATGGAATGGTGCTATCCATCCGCAGACTCCCAGACGGTTCTCTCGACGAGAACATGTTCAGAAAAGAAGCAGAATCGCTAGGCAAAGTAAAGCACCGAAACTTGACTGTCCTGCGCGGATATTATGCCGGCGCACCCGACTTGAGGCTCCTTGCCTACGACTACATGCCCAATGGAAACCTCGCGAGTTTGCTCCAAGAGGCATCCCACCAAGACGGCCATGTCCTCAATTGGCCAATGCGCCACCTCATTGCGCTCGGGATCGCCCGCGGCTTGGCCTTCCTACACAGTTCCTCCATGGTGCATGGCGATGTCAAGCCTCAAAGCGTTCTTTTCGACGCCGATTTCGAAGCCCATTTATCTGATTTCGGTCTGGACCGCCTCACAGTAGCAACCCCAGCCGAAGCCTCCACTTCAACCACTCCGATCGGCACAATAGGCTATATATCGCCAGAAGCAGTCCTAACAGGGGAAGCCACAAAAGAATCAGATGTCTACAGCTTCGGTATTGTCCTGCTCGAGCTTTTGACCGGGAAGAGACCCGTGATGTTCACGCAGCAGGACGAAGACATTGTCAAGTGGGTGAAGAAACAATTGCAAAAGGGTCAAATTACAGAGTTGCTAGAGCCGGGCTTACTGGAGCTCGACCCCGAATCATCAGAATGGGAAGAATTCTTGCTTGGAGTCAAAGTCGGGCTGCTCTGCACAGCACCGGACCCCCTCGACCGACCCACCATGTCCGACATCGTCTTCATGCTGGAGGGTTGCCGGGTCGGGCCCGATATTCCTTCATCCGCCGATCCAACCTCACAACATTCTCCGGCATAAGCCGAGACCCTTTATATTTTTCGGAATCTTGACCATTTTTGTTTTTGGCCCATTAGCTGAATTTTTAGATTCTCTCTGATTTCTTTTTTATTTTTTTTCTCGATTTGAAAGAAAAGATTGCCATCAACGTAAGTTACGCCTTTTTTTTTTTATGTATTTTTTTTTTTTTGCCATTGCTTGTCTGCATGCGAATTGATGCCGGCCTGCATTAGCATCAGCAAGGTGGGTCCCACCAAAGCTTAAATATTTTCTTCAATGGAGTCCACTGCTTTCCCGCCAAAAGACCGAGTGTGCGGACTGTTTCTGTCCGGGAAGTCACGTGGCTTTTTCTTGGGTTAAGGCGAAGGGATCTCGGTTATTGTAGCGAGTAAAAAATGTAGCCGTTAGTGGTGGGCGGGGTCCCTAGGTTATACACCCTGGCAAAAAAACTGTCGTTTCCCTAAGACGACAGGTCGGTTCAGTTGTTTTAATTAGGATGCAGTGAGAGTAGGAAGAAAAGACAACGTTTTCGGGTCCCACTAGGGAAGCACCGTAAAGCTGTTCAAACAGAGAGGGAAAGGAAATAAAAATAGTGGGTCACCAAACTTTTGTGGGACCCCTAAATCCTAATTTCGTTTCTTTTAATAGAAATGAAAATTTATCATCTTGTCTGTTTTTGTTCAAGTGTACTGTACTGACGCTAGTACAAAGTAAATGTCCCAAATTTTAAGATTTAGATTTTAATATTAGATGAAAATAAAATAAAATATTATTAGAATATTATTTTTTAATATTATTATTATTTTTATATTTGAAAAAATTAAATATTTTATTATATTTTGTGTGTAAATTTAAAAAAATTATAATGATAATGAGATGGAACTGGAACTAGAAAGAACTCTTAAATCCAACAATATTTCCCTTCACATTTTATTATTCTCAATATATCGACTAATAATTTTATTAGTCAAACATTTATATGAGATTTTATTGAAAATATAAAACATGTGATTAAGAATGCTATATTTAAAATAAATTTAATCCTGCTTGCATTGGATAAGGAAAAGGAAAATAAAAATAAAATAAAATAAGTACAAAAGTAAAATATTCAAAGTGACCCGTTGAGCATGCTTCTCCCAATAGTTTAACCCGCTTTATTAATTTCTGGGTCGGTCAGTAAGGCACACCACACCACACCACAGCATTATTCTAAAGTCTAATTCTAATGAAAGCCCCTCGAAACTTCTTCCATGTCAGAGAAAAGAGAGTTCCCATCTACAAGCTGAAACACCCCGCTCTCCCTGTGTCTATATTTGAATGCAACAATAATACCTTTATCTTTAATTTTGTCATTTTTAATCGTATACATGACTTAGAATGAGTTGATGTAGCCAATCACTTCAAATACAAGACAGAAAGTTTTATCACAGTTGTTGATGCCGTGTTTCATATCCTGAGCAATGAGGCTTCTCCACTGTTTTATCTTTGCAAAGTTTGATGAGATGGGCTCGAGAGGTATGGGATACTTGCGATACTTAAGTCAGAATTCTAGTTCACCAATGGAGTGTTATTAGAAATCAAATAGGAAATCAAAAGTCTACCTGCATTCTCGGCGATTATTTATAGCAAGTTGGGGTGGTCTCAATGGCTGCCAGTGGATCGTGTCAAATCATACCTTACATCGTTCCAGTCACAGAGTCCTTTCTGACGTGCCTACCATCACCTTGTTGTGCTGCACACAATCTGCCTCTTCTCGCTCTTGCACGTCCATGTTGGCTGAGGGGGGGATGGTGTTCCCACTACCCCTATGGTAGGGGTAGTGGTGATCATTTAATGCGGCGTGTTGGACCTTGCGTGACGACTCATTTGTGCATATAATACAACTTACCCACTGTCTAAGCATGCAGGTCGCAGGCCATGCTGGGGTGTGACATTCATTCCTACCAAGCGGGCCCTCCCTTGGGCTAGACCCAACTCCTAATTTGAGTGGGGTGAACATCACGCGGCCCAAGAGCAGGAACTTGTTGCCTCAATAGTATTTTTCATTTAAAGAATCCAACTAATTCAGTCAAAGAGATGCCAAATGACGGCTGTGATCAAAATTTTCTGTAAACTTAACTAAGAAGTCTTTAAATCTCCTTATGTTATTTCGGTAAGAGATTTGCTACTCATCACCCCCACACATCACACTTATTTTTTATTTTTTTATTTTTATTTTTTTAAAATTAATTGAGTTATTCTACTTATCATCCATACATTACACATTTGATAAAAGAAAAAAATAAAAAATTATGTGTGGCGATAAAAGAAAAAAATAAAAAATAAAAAATTATGTGTGGCGTGGTGATAATTTGTAGAATTTTTTCTTTCGTAATCTATAGACTACGCAAGTAATTTGTCTTGGATCACCTTCAAGAACGCCGAAGCAACCAACAAATGATTACAACATAGGCATCTACATCAAGCACACAGGCGTGCATGCAAACAGGAAATGAAAAAAAGTTCAAGAAAGAAGATTACAAGTCAATAAAAAGCGGACCGACAAACGGAATCAATTACTACAACGTTCAGGAAATATGATTTAGCTGGCATTATGATCATCAGAAATGTATAAGTATGTTTGAGATGGCTGTGCTACAACAATGGTTCTTTATATGGTTTAAACTATCATCTGAAACACAGCAAAAGCTGGAGCAACAGATTATTATGCTTCATTCCAAAGGAAACTTGGCTCCAAATTATCATAGAAACTCTTAACAATGTAATTGAAAGGCCATAATGAAAATGAATAACCTGAAGCAATCCCTACAACACCAACAATGGCTGCTTGCAGCAAACCTTTCCTTTCTCTAATCTGCTCTCGATTGGCCAGCTCGAGAAGAAAGGATGATACCAACAATGAGGCCATACAAGGCCAAGGCTTCGGCAAAGATGAGAATGAGAATCATTCCAACAAAAAGCTTTGGCTGCTGTGCATTTGCTCTGTAGAAATACAATCAAAGTCCATCAAAGAACACTTTCTTTTAAAGGTTAATGTAGGAAAGCATTTCTTACATATCACAAGCGTTGAAGTGACCACAAACAAAGGCAGTCTCGTGGCTTGGTTATGGCAAGTTCACATGACCACAACAAAAAATTGAACTAATGAAGGAACAAAAAACCTTGAAAGATTCAAAATGTAGAGGGACTCTTAATTCATGGTAAGATTGAGTGGTTACAATGTCCGATTCAATAATATAATATTATTCCCAAAGAAAAATAGAGCCCGTGTCACCACAATCACGGCCATAACCATCCACGTTATTACAGACTAAACGTATCATACATAAATACAAACGATGATATATATGAGAGAGAGAAAGAGAAAGTACCTGACACCGGCATCACCGACGATACCGATAGCCATACCGGCGGAAAGGCCAGCAAGACCACAAGCGAGACCGGAGGAGAGGTGGGCGTAACCGTCGAAAAGGTAATACGATTTGGCCTTTGGGTTAATACCCGTACTGATAATAACCGCAATGATCAAACCGTAGATACCTAATACTCCAGCCATAACGACGGGTACGATCGACTTCATCACAAGCTCCGGCCGCATGACTCCCATGGAGGCGACCCCCACGCCGCTCTTTGCTGTGCCATATGCCGCTCCCATACCTAAAAACAAAACAATCAAACCTCAAATTGTTTTGGAAAGGCCAAAGAAGAAGGGAAGATGAATAATTGGCGGCCGAGAAAATAAAGAATTTTATGCCATGATTTTCTCGACAACCAAACGGAGGGTAAGGGCTTGTGCAGTGTGCTTACATGAGAAAACCAGGGCAGCCGCGGCGCCGAGGAAGCCAAAGAACGGAGCGGTTTCGTCGCCGCCGAATGTGGACATTTTTCTAGGATTTGATTGGATTTGGGAGAGAGTTTGGAAATTGATTGAAAATTGAGAGGGAGTGGGGTGGTACTTGAAGGAAGCTTCGCCCCTTCGGCGTGGGTCACTACAGGCCGTACAATCTTTTACGGTCGGTGACTAGTTGGATCTCCGGTGTCAGTAACTGAGCGGGTTAAGCTAAAGCATGGCTGACATTTTCGATATGGGCCGTGCTCCGTCTCGGGCCCGGATCCTACACAGCTAGGACAGTCGACCCAGCTCAATTAACGAGCTAGGCTTAACCATGGGCTTATTAGTGTGCAGACGCCCATCCAATAATATAAATTTTAAAAAAGAAATGATACATTTATAAAATGTACAAGTATCGTATATTACTTTTGAAAAAAATAAGTAAATATAACCTCATATAAAAAAATGCGTAATTTTAGATACAGTCATAAGCTGTATAAATGTCGCGCACACTTTTTGAAAAAGAATGGGTTTACTATTAAAACAATTAATTTTTTCATGTAAGTCTCATATTTATTCACTTTTTTTTCAAAATTACTCCATGATTGCATATCATTTCTCTATAAGAAATTAATTTTTTTAATTGCAGACTTTATTCTTTTTCAAAAAAAGTGCGAAACACTTGCACAACCCGTAATTATATATAATATTACTCATCTTAAACATCTCTCCATCCAAAACATGCCTAATTGAACCAAAATTTTTGGACTACTGCATTGGCTATTACATGAGCATACCAACTAATGTGACACAGCAACACATCTAGGGTGGGCAGCGGGGCCCTGCACCCCACTACCTCGCCGCCATCCGCCCCAGCCCCTCATGGCCTGATGGGCAATCCCGCCAGACATTTCCTCCTCACCGCCCCTCTTATATATATATATATATATTTATATATATATACAAAAACATAAATATATTTATAGTTTACAAATTATGTATATATAAATATACATATTACAATTTATTAGACTTGTTCACAAAGTATGCACTAGCAAATTTAAAAACTACATAATTTTTAAATTATAGTTATATTTACTAATTTAAATTTACAATTTAGATCTAAAAATATATTTTTGATCACTTTTAGACCTAAAAATAATTTTTAAACCTAGTTGAATGTAATCCACATTCTAAGTGAATATGAAGCGGGGCAGATTGAGAATCCGCCCACACCCTGCCTAGAGGGGCGAGGGGGCGAGTGTAAAAACCCCACTCCCCACTCCGCATACCTAAACACATCAGCCAATTTGAAAACAAAATTAAGCTACTCAAAAAAGAAATTAATAATCATGTGTTGAATGAGGTGGCATTAGTTTAGATCATAGTTTTGAATTTTCGTTCCGTTCTAGTGTAGTACCCAATACACTATATTCTTTTTTGTTTCATTTCGAACTCTAGTCCATTTCAGTCAATATTAAACTGTTTTTATGGTAATTTTATAATTTTCTTGAGTATAGATAATATTTTTTAAAATTTCAAATATTGATTGCATTAATATAATTTTAAAATATAAAATGAATTTATATATTTAGATTTATTTTATAATTATAAATATATCTCTACATTCTCTCTCTTTTTTAAGTTTCATTGTTTTTAATAATTTCTCGGCTCTTTATTTTTATTTTTTGTGTCTCAACTGAAATTTGTAATTTTCTTAATATTATCACCAATATCTCAACCTTTTTTTGTTTGTTTATATTGCTTATCATGAAATAATATATCAAAATATATCGATACCGAAATATTCCATTCCGGTATCTAAGCCAAAATGATCATTCAAACAGAATTTAGAACATTAGTTTCCATCCTTCCTACCAAATGTGGTAGATGCATTGGATAAATGAATTAATATTGCAAATGTTCCAAGTTCAAACATATATTCTATTACTCCTATAAGCTAAAAGTTTGGCTATATTTATTAGGTGTGCTAATCACACCTCCCAAGCGGGCAGCAAATGGTGGAGCCACGTTGTGCCATTCGCTTCCCCCCCCCCCCCCCCCCCAAAAAAATTAAAATCATATGATAAATCCTAGATTTTATACATAATTCTATAAATATAAAAAATGGCTCCTAAAAAAAGTATAATCTCCATATGGTCTCTAAGTTTTTTTTTTTTTTTTATAAATTTCAATATACCTAGAAATGCCTCTCTCTAATTTTTTTTATAGCCCAAGATTTTGTTTAATTTCTATATATTATCTATTTTCAAGGATGTAGTTTTTCTAAAATTAAAATTAAATTTAAGAGAAATAATAAACTTATTAATATGAATCTCAAAATTTTTTGTTATACAATATTAGGTTTTTTAATATGGAACCCAAAGTAAAAAATTCAAGAAAAATTATTTGTCGATGATTTATATGAAAATATTTTGTAGTTATGTTTTTAAAATTTTTCAATCTCTTTTTAATTTATATAAGAGAATTAATGTTTGCAGTCCTAGGATCATGTACAAGTCCCGTCCACTCTCTTTTAAAAAAATAAATAAATCTAAAATTTACATGAAAAAAATTATTTTTTAATGATAGACTCCACTTCTTTTTAAAGGAAATGTGTAGAGCTTCTTATTTAGATTACTTTTTACATAAATGTGTCTAAGATAGAAAAATTGCCCCCTTCAATATAATTGTTGGTTCAACCACTGCGGGTAGTCCTTGACCCCGCCCTCCGCTACCCCCATAGGCCACAGGCCCCAACCCCAGCCCCTCGGTGAGTGGGTTCCCTCATTTGGATGTAGAGGGGTGGATTGGCCACCCATGCCATCCTTCCGAACGCCCATTATGCGGCATGTGGCATTGTATGAGAGAGAGAGATGTGATGGCGAGAGGGAGAGAGTCCGAGAGACTGATCGGCAACGAAAGAGAGAGAAAAAAGGTAATTAAAGAGGTACGGTGCGAGGAGAATGCATTTAAAATACAACATTGTTTTGGGCTCATTTTTTAATATATATATATATATATATATATAATGGGCTAAGTGGATGGGTGAAAACCCAAGCCCGCCGTGTGAGGGCGGATGCCCCTGTCCACCCAGGTGGGGACCAAACCGGGGGGTGTGGGTGTGCCGATGCGAGGGCCTTTTTTTTTTTGCATGGATACTGAGAAATTAAATGAATTTAAAAGGAAACGAATTGCTTGAGTTTTTTAGGACAGTGAATGGAAATATTCGTCATTAGAAGAAGAAAGGAAAATGATCCTACGTCGCTAAGTTTGTTCCCTCAATTTAACTACTTTTGTATTTTATTTTATTTTTTAAATTTTTTTATTTAATAATTAAAAAAGTGACTATTTGTGGTTATATGTAGCGGAAGACTTGCTGCGGCGATAATATCACCTTAAAAGACTTGCCAACTAAAGAAAATAAGAGATCTGCTGGTAGCGAGCTTCTACGTACCGTTAATTTATTAAAGTGTAGTCTTTTCAGACGACATTAGGACTCAATTACGAGGAATTATCGACGTAACAGCCACCAAGAAAGTAACTTCAATGTCTCTTAAAGCATTGTACAGTTTCAGCGGCCTCCTCATAGAGAGGGTCCCCTGCTATTCCAGCAGAAGCCAATCCTCCGAGGAACTAAGAATTCCTCTTGTCAATTTTTAATAATAGTATTCAGTTTTTTGCATCTTTTGCACACTTTCCTCATCGTTTTTTGTGCCCCTACAAAGTCAGTACTGCTAGCTGGGTCTTCTGATAGTGCAGAGTTTTTGCATTGTAAGGGAAATGCATGCATCATTCGTTAAAATAATGGGTAATTTGGCTGTTCTTACTTTCTCTTCAACAATTTTATCCGAGTTTTAGCGAAGTAAGTGTTGGGTTAACCTTGAACCTTAGCCATGATGCGCATAAGTAACAATTATAGCCTTATTTTTCATCTTCATGCTGCATGATCTTCAGTGTTCTCTACTTACAGAGCATATAAATGCCATAAGAATGGACACTAATTATGACCATTTTGATGGACTAGATGAACGTGCTGATGCTTAAATTTTAATACATTTTGATTAAGATTTACACTAGAAAGGGAAAAAAAAAGAGAGAAAGAGATTCAAATGATATTGATCTTGCTTTCATCATTTCTGTTATCTGCTATAAATTGGGTGCAGAAATGCGGTCTTTCCAATTCCCAACGCCCTGAAAAGTTGACTTTTAGCATTTCCTCATTGATTATGCTTATTGGGGATTGTTATAATGAATACAAAGATGATTAGCTTTACATTACATTGAGGGTGTTGGACATAAAATATTACACCTGCAAAGTGTAGTTATTGGGCGCCACACGTTCATTTCAGATATATATGGAAAATGGGGCCAATCCATAGATAGCTAGGAATATGAGAAGGAACCCTTGGAAAGCATTACTTTGATATTATTACGAGTCTGTTATCTGGACATTCTGATGCGAAGTGCAATCGTTCCATGATGCTTCCCATTACTTTATAAGGTGATGATCAACCCATTTTCTGCACTACTTGAAATAAACTAATTTCCCTGATTACATGATTTTCTTCGGAAGAAGAATGGAATATTTGTGCTTTCAAATATTACTTATTGGGTGAGAAAAATGAAAATTCCAGGCCATTTCCAAATACCCATTTTTTATTTAATTCTGCTGGACCCGGCCTATGCACAGATGTTTCTGGAGATCTTAACCTAATATCCGAACACCACCCATATCAGCTCTAGCAATTGGTGATTGGGCCATAGTTGGAACCAGGCAAATGAATGGCAGATGCACAAGCATTAATAGCATGTGGTGGCCAGCAATATCCGCACTAAATATCAGCTCCCAGCACCTTCCTCTAATCATGAAAACCAAATTTCGATTGCATTCAGGATCTCAAATACAAGTAGGGCATGCACAGATAGAGAGTCTGCATAATACGAATGATTGTACAGTACGACCAGCAGGATGGATAATACCAAGTTTACTAAGAAAGTTGATTGAACTAGAAACGTCGATCCGAAAAAGGAGGAAGAAACAGACAACATTAAACAGGAACCATACTGCTGCTTTTTGACTAACCAGCTAGCACAAACCAAACGACAATTTGTTTCCAGTGAAAAACAAAAATCGTAGCTAGAACTAATAACTAAAATGACATGTCTACGAAATACAAGCAGGATCATTGAGATCTTAAGCAGTCAATTCCTGCACGTTTGTAATTGATTGAGACTGGACCCTCCACTGGCACCTTAGAAATATCTAATCAACAAGGGGTGGAATCGGACCCAACCCAATGGAAACACAGCATCCAGGACCCCTCAGCTCACCTGCGGCCATCATGGCGCGCATCTACCCCTCCCGCCCCAACTTCTATCTCAATCCATGACCCATCTTCGCCCACATGACCTTATGCCTAGAGAGTTCCTGTTCAACTGAAAAACCCATCCATCTCTTTCACTGATCACTCATTTCTCTGCTATTCTTTCCCAGAAGGTTTGAGACAACACACCAATTAAAATATTACAAATGAAAAGCATATACCTACCTGTTGGGAGAACATTTTTTTATTTGAATCACACATACATCATTTAATTTAAAGTTTAAAGCTATAAGATTAGTACTTCAGTGTTAGAGGTACTAAGACGATCAAGGTCCTCTCAAATTCTTATCAAAATTCAATATGAGAGATCAGATGAATATATGAAATAAGCATTATGACATCTATTGAATATTATTTAGCGCAGGATGCCTGAAAAATTAGCACGGACAACAATAAATAGTATAGAGTTATTCATATATATTTCTATCTCGCTTTAAATCTTCAAGTTTGGAAAAGAACTTGAGGAGATTTTTCGCAACCAAGCAACCACTTTGCTTGTTATTTATATAGTCGCGTGTTTCATTGCATCTTCAACTTGATCGGGTAGACACCATGAAAAGGTCCACATACTTTCATTGATTTTTATTCCCTTTTGATTTCATGTTTTCTTCCACTTCTCCACCATTGTTATATTGGCCCGACATCCATGGCTAGGTGTTTGATACACCAATATGGAGACTAAGCTCCAATTTCAAATACTCTTATAATCAACTGTCATATGAAGTACTCATCCATTAGTACATGATATATATATATATATATATATATGCGACCAATTGAGCAATTTGATACAGTTTTTCAATCAATTATGATCATATATATATATAAATTAGCCACAGGAACGCCACTCTAATTATTCACATTATGATCAATCATCACCAGCTTGTAGAATGAGAAGAGATTTCTAGTAACTTATCCTCCCCAGCCCTCTCCCCTCCCCTAGGCTACAAATTAATGTAGAAAAGGTTCAAAAAACAATTCAAGCAAATGGGTGTAGAAAATTTGGCTAGCTTATAATCATATATAGACTCTTGAGTGAAATTTTAGGGGTCTAGAAAGTAATATATATTTAATTTCCATTTTCAATGAAATGTTAGAATTAGTACCTTCAAGGGGCGCAATGATTGTTCATTGTCCCTTGAAGAAGCTTGTGTTCCACACCTTAGAACAAGAATAGTACTGAAGTAGTTCAAGATCAGACAGGTCAAAAAAAAAAAAAAGACAAGAAAAATCTAATATTTGATTCAACAAATTCCCAGTGATTTATCTGCACCAACCACCGTCAACCATAAATTAAAATTCCTTAACTAACATAAGTTCCTAAAGGGTAAGGTGTTATTCTTGGATAGACAGACAGAAAGGGACAATATAAGAGAAAGTTTGGAGGTGGGTCGATGTCAAAAGGGTTTAGATCCTGTAGGACCCCACATGGATCTCCTTTTGTTCGTTACGCAAACCCAATATTCACATTTTTCATTTCTTCCTTAGTTTGTATTTTAATTAATCAATGAAAGATTCGTTTGTAGGGGTGCCAAATGATGCACCAAACATACTACGAATGTGATCGAAGTGACAGAATTCATTAATATATGCATGTGAACCAAGTTTTGAAAGTCCTTTTTTCTATGGAACAATGGAGGGCTTGCACCGCCTTCCTTCAGCTTTCAGAGGTAGGAGTTACAATATCAGAGAATATATACTATCTCTTCGATCTTTCTTTTTCTTTTCTTTTTTTCCCCTTTCTTTCCCATAACAACTAGCACCAAGACAAACAAAAATTGTCATTTTGATCAATTAATTCGGAACTCAACATGCATGATCCCGGGCCGTATAGAATGAGGAGTAGTGGTTCATGATCAACGTGTGGAACCATGCACATATTGGATTACTCCAACTATGCCGCCCGCCTAGCTTGCCAGCAAAGAGACGAGAAGGGGATCGGGGGGAATTACTTGGTTGCTTAGAACATGACGACCGTCCCTAGTTGCTTTGAGGGAGATCAAAAGTACTAGTAGTACTGGGGCCACGTGGGGGCGTGTTTATGGTGGGGACCAGGAGAGGGAAGAGTCTCATGAGTTCAATGATGCGGTCCGCCGCATGATTGGCTACCACGGCCGACCACAACCGTCCTACGTGGACTTCAATGTCCACATCATGTATTATTATTATTATTATGTTAGCCTGCCTTCCACCCAGCATTACCAAAAAGCTCCCTTTTCGGTTAATTAATTTTTTTTTTAATTTTATTTATTTTAAATATCCGGAATCCCCCAACTCATTCTGGCCTTTTATATTAATTCCACATGTATCCTGTCCTCAATCACCATATGAATTTTTAATTTTTAATTACAATTAATTAGCAATTAGGACCACCTTGCTAGGGAACAATATGGAATTTGAATATGATTGTCCAATATCATCACCACGTGTCTTCTTAATTATGAATTTTCTTTTTGTCCTCACAAGCTTTGCCTTATGACCTTAAGGTCTTTCTTTCTTCAATAAGATTAATTAGCTCTTTTTTATGAAATTATAATTATTGTATTTTATGCCTTCAAATTATAACCTTTTCTTAATAAAATTACTACGTACTTTCGGCCTGATCATGATAATCTGTCGGTCGAGTCTTTTTGACATTTATTTGATAATATCGTACTTCTGTATGACTACTCTATTTTTCATACATCTTGACGGCATGCATGATATTATTCATGACGATCGATGAGTGATAATTAGTAGATGACAAAGTAACAATTGTATTAATACTTTTGTAATCAAATTATAAAAAGAATTAGGGATAAGTGATCTTTTCCTAAATATATTTAATTAATTTTTTCATTAATCTTTTCTTGGGTGCGCGCATTAGAATGAAATATTTTCTTTCCATAATTCTTCATTATGATCATGAAAGCGTTGTACATTCCAATCTTGAAGTATTTAATTAAGTTATAGTTCACCTCGTTGGACAAGCTGTAAGTATAGTACTAGTACTCCTTATAATTATATAAGTTGGTCAAGGTAACTTAAGGAATAATGTACAAAAACGCAAGTAATATATAATATTTGATAGAGATCGAGATCGAGATCGGCTATTAATATTAATGTTTGACTAAATTAAATGTACATTTAAGTTATAACACACTTTAAGATATTTTATAAAAATGACCATTTTTTTGTATAAAATATTATAAAAAATGACTTATGTTTATATCTTTTGATCGGAGGCAAAATGGTTTCAGCGTGAAGCGGCATGCATTGGAGTGTAGGACAAGGTGATAATGACCTATAAGCCTCTCAATTATACCGAGGAAACGTCCCATCAACTTATCAAGAAGGAAAATGAGTTTACGCCTAATATTAAAATATTATTTTTTTCATATTATTATTATTTTAAAATTAAAAAAAATTAAAATATTCTCACTATTTAAACTAGACAAATTAAATTAACTATTTAGTTCAAAAGTCACAGCTTCATTATTATTATTATTATTATTATTATTTTTGGATTTAGATGATCAGTTTCGTCAAATTACCGTAGAGATGGGCCTTGAGAGAGTAATTTGCCAGCAAATAGGTTCATAATGTGCACGGTCAAGCTTAATTATTAAAACTGTTTATTATAAAAATGAGTAATTTACCAGTAAATGGTCGTTTCTATTGTAAATACATGGTAATAAATATAGTTTTTCCTATCAATATTTTAATTATGGGAACTGTTTTAACTACAAAGCTGAGATCTCACAAAAATAAATCTACAAACTAATTTTATTTAATTGATATGATATGTTAGATTGTAAAATAAGCCAATTTTATTACAAAGTAGATCGATCTAATATATAATATAAAATCATGTTAATTTATAAATTTATTTTTATATAATTTCTTTATAATTGTAGTACTTCTCTTTAAACATTATTTTCTAATTTCTCATCCCAATCAGGTGGAAGTAACACAAAAAAGGTATCTCAAACTTTTTGAAAATAATTCTTGATCATATTTATGATTAAGCTACACTATAAGAAAAACGAAGTTATGTGATTATTATTTTACAATCAAAATAACTATTGTCGATGAAAATAAGTAACTCATTTTTCTTACCGTGCCATATGGATACGACGTTGTCTAGTTTGGATGATGGAGAATCATAAGTACACTAACACGAACAAGCCTTAAATTGTTTATAATGCTTCGAATACTGTCCTTATAATATATATTATATAGAATAACCATAGCCACAGTGGATTATTCATGCATACATGCATGCATGTACATTAATTCCACACATGTTAATTTCTCAAATTAACAGCCTCTCTCTGTCTCCTAGATCTAGAGGATAAAAGGTAGATAAGTTCTATCCAAAATGAGCATATTAATATGGCACGTGCACAAAATTACTCATTATTTAGCGTAAAAAAAGTCAACAAGTTGTCATGCAAGATGCTGCATGCGCGCGCAGACCCATGGCATGCAGGCCAAATCGATCGACCGTTGGCAAAACGTGATCCACGTATTAATTTGTGATAGTGCCAGCACTGCTAGTTAGCCGGCCCTATTGAATGATCCATGAACCAGCTTTTTCAGCCACGTGTTATCGCATATAATTGGAATGTTACTGGACCCATAATCATCTATAATTACTCATTCTGTAAGGATTTTTAGCCTCGATGATCGATCGTTGCATGCCCCCGGATCCATCTCCTATTTATTTGGATTCCATCTGTCAAATCCTATATATATTTCCCTCTTTCCTTTATAATTTCAACCAAATTTCAAAAGCCAACCTCGATATCATCCCGGCGGCCACCAGCTAGCTAATTGCATTAATATAATAAACTTTGGAGTATTTGGAGTGTCATTTTCGCAGCTCACTTTTTTATTATCTACTATTGCTCGTACCATACATAAATTCCATAAAAATAAACTTATAAATAATTAATATATGTTAATTTAATATGTCATATTATAAAAAGAAAAGTGCTACATATACTAATATATTACATAAAAATGAGCTCACAAACTGATACAGTTTCATGAGATCAGTTAGATTTACTTTATAATAAATGTAACTTTACAATTTGGCGTACCAACTCAAGTTACATTAGTATGTGAGTTTAAATTTTGTGTTTAAAGTATTTCCCTTATAAAATTACATTTTAGTATTGTAATGCAAATTAGACATATCACATCATGTAACATCAATTTATGAGTTTATTTTTATGATATCTTTTCGTAAGTTTAACATTTTTCATTATATTGTGTTACGTTTTATAGAGTAAATAACTTTATGATGGAGTAATGGTACGTACGTATAAACTTACAAGCAATATTAACTCAAACTCAATGAAATAATTATTAATTGGATGGAATTAAGATCCTCTTATAGATATATTCAGTTTAATTTCCATAACTTCACCACGTAGAGTATTTAAAATTTGAACTATTATTGTCCATGCAGCCAATTCACAGAGATTCAAATATCACATCATCCCCTATATATATATATATATATATAGGCGTCAGTACTCAAAGGAGGCTAGGTACAGTACTACTTGCTCTGGTTTCAAGAACACTGCAAATAATTATATGTTTTTTTTTTTTATAGCAATTTTATGAAAATCCAATCCATATTTAGATCAGGAACAAGTCAATTGATCTGTGCCTTGTGCTCAATACGGTATATATGAAGCTAATTAAATGAGCATGGAGTTAGGTTAATTATTTTCCTAATTGGGTCGACATACATCATATATATCCCTCTCAAGGAATATTAACATATATCGGTGTGGATGGACCACATGGTTGATCAATAGTGCCAAAAAATTAAGTTAGGAAAAGATCAATTTTTTTTTTTATTATTTCGATCCTTTGTATTATAAGGAAATGGCATGTAAAAAAAGAGAGAGAGAAGTAATAATTACAAATCACTTACATGATCTCATTTCAATACTGCCTTGCAAAAAAATTATGCAAGAATGATTAGATTGCACGATGAGATCGATATATATATATATACTTACGAAAAAAAATTGCAACTAGATATGATAATGACTTTATAATTTACAAAATCTGTCCACATAATATATTTAATATCTATTTTATTATAAAAATAAATTTACAATTTCACATACCACATTAAGTTTCGAAACCTCTTTGTGGTTAAAGCATCTTTATATATATATATATATATATATATATATAGAGAGAGAGAGAGAGAGAGAGAGAGAGAGAGAGAGAGAGAGAGCTCTATAAACATTGACACAGGGGATCACATGATATTTATATTTATCCAAGGATAAATGAGAGATATGCCGACCTTGTATATCTTATCATAGTTACTTATTGTTGATTAACCTAAATGATTCATATCTAAACAAACCACTACCGGACAGATTCCCCAAGCCGGACCCCCTAAATTAGTTGTAGGCGCGGGGTGGCACATCCACACAGATCAAAATAATTAAATTATCACAGTACTCGATCATGCTCTACCAAGTTTTACTAAAACTAGAATACATATGCATCAGGAGGATTAGTACTACTACTACTAGTAGAAGGACATGAATTAAAGATTAATACTGCAAGGGGATTAATGCATGGATTAGCCTTTTAGGATAAAAATGATAACAGGAGTTGTGCATCCTTAGCTAAAACATTAACTGGATCTAATAATTAAAGTTGTAATTCTTTTGTTGTTTTTTATTTTCTTAAAATATATTAAGATATCTGTCTAACATGCACAAGATCATGTTGTTCATTACTTAAATATTGAATCCTTTAAGAAAACTTGGAACTCAAGCGAATGTTTGTGATCTGATCTTAAGCTCAAAAAGTGTTGAACAACTCTAGTTTAAGGCATCATCAGCTATACATGATAAACCCAGATGCCACTAGCTACTATTTAATGTCTGGTTCTGAATCATCGAAACTGGCTAGATTAATGTTGGAATCATCATGTTGGTTTTGCAAACGTGTAGGCTAAACTTGATAATATTTTATAATATTGAAAAACATATTTGTGGGATTCATGTGAAGCTTACCGAATGATCATATCAGTTTAATTACGAGCTGGTTAAGAGCGAATGTTCACTCTGTTTTTTTATTAATTGTAAAATTATTTATTATTTATAATGTAATTACTGGATGGCAAATAAGAGGAAGAGAAGGGAATATTGCTAATTAAGACAGCTAGTGTGTATATTCATCCAATAGTAATAATACTACGTAAAGTTATTGAGGATGCAAATATCATGAGATTGTTTTAAAAAATAATAAAGTTTACAATTAAAAAATTAATTTATTTTAATTTAAATTCCGTATTTATTCACTTTTTTTTTAATTTTATAATACTTATATACTCACCATTATAACTATTATTTCCCTTCATCCAAAACCTCAAACCTTCCAGACGATTTAGCTGCACCCCGACAGGTATTCACTGTGGTTTAATTTTGAAAGGAACAGCAAGTGGGGGTCCTCGCAATCAAAGGGCCTGGCCTTTAGGACTTTTTTTTTTTTTCCCCTTGCTAGGGGGGGTCTTTGCTTTGTTTATCTTCTACGAAACGAAGGATGCCCATCCACCAACCACCGATTTACACGTGTAATTCTCCGACTGTTATCCTCAACGCACGTTTTCCCCTCTTTTTCTACGCTTCCTTCCTCCGAATACTTGTCGAGAAATCATTTGAAGTACGTAATTTTAACCTAAAATGGCTAAAACACCCCTAAAAGCGACGTGACACGGAATTGTCGGATCGATGTGCATAGTGGCGGTGCCACACAAACACGACAGTGAGGAGGTTTGGTAAGTTCGATTGTAGGACTAGGGAGCCATGTGAGCCGTGGGTCGCGCGGGAGAAGAGCTCGGCGTGGACGGGCGGTAATTTGGCGGCAACACGTGGCGAAAGTTTGTCATATTGCGCTAGCGTGGCAGGTGTGTCAGAAAGTTTGAAAGCGAAACCTGAATGAGATGGAACTAGACAGTTATTTCGTGAGATTTTAACGATATATTGAGGAAGTTGGATTAACAATTTAAGAGTGAAATATACCCGGAAAAAAGGAAAAAAAAAAAAAAATCTCGAAGAAATAAGATCACGTGGAGTTTTCAGGTTTGGCCTAGTTAGTTAGCCGTCAAACCGAAAACAAGACAAGAAACAACGATAGCATCTAGATTCTACTCTCTACCCGAAAAGAGTACACGTAATTGTTTTATTTCACGAAATTAATGATATTTTCGTTCCAAAGAGCATGTTTACTGTGTTTTTAAGGTTCATCCATGACTAATCCTAGGATAGAATTATTTCTTTTTTAATAGGGTAGTGGACCTTTCACCACCTCACTTATAATATTCTTTTGCTTAGACATTTATTTATAAATATATATAATAGATCAATATAAATTGATCATACATTAAGAGAACGTTTAGATTGAGAAATATTTTTACTTAATATTATTATTACAATTTTTTTAAATTTTCAAACAAAATATAAGAAACAATTTTAATTTTTAAAATTTTAAAATAAAAAATAATATTCTAACAATATTTTATTTTATTTTCATTTAAAATTATTTCATCTCATCTCAATATATACCTAAACAACCTCTAAATAATACTTCAGATTATTTATTACCATTGTTCACTTTCCTAAAGATTGAGAAATTAATTTAACTAACTAAACCATGAATATCACTGGTTTGAATAATGTTAAATATTACAAGTTTATTTTGGGAAAATCTCGTAAAATCTCTTAAAAATGTGAGATTCATTGTAAAAATATAGATTTTTTTACATCATATTTTTAAAATAATAGGTACAAAATTAATTTGGACCTCCTAGACTTGCACAAATAATTTTAAAAGCTGATATTAAGACTAATTTACAAACAACATATATAAGAAAAATGTGGACTGTTAATGTGAATGAGTACCGTCACCGATGTAGCTGATCCATTAATTGTCACAAATTTGTCGTTGGGATGACAGCAATTAATTAGAATATTTAGGTAATGTTTGGATAATGAAATGATATAAGAATTTTGTGAAGAGTAATAAGATGGTTTGTGAATGGTAATGAGATAGTTTGAGTTAAGTATTTATTAGGTTTTAGGATAAGAGAAAAAAAATTAAATAAAAAAATATTATAAAGTTAAAATATTGTTAAAATAAAAATTTTTAATATTATTTTTATTTTGATATTTGAAAATGTTAAATTATTTTTTATTTTTTGTTTAAAAATTTGAAAAAAAATGTAATAATTAATTTAAAAAATTATAATAATTAATTTAAAATTATTTTTATGTGAACGATGCTTAAGAAGGAAATACGATTAAATGGGATAAATGAGATGAAAATAATTATTTCCAAACGTCTCCTTAATTTCACTGATTGATTAGTTAAGATGGATCCGAAACTTGTAAAAAATAACCGGTGAGAAACTCACGAGTCGATAAAATAAACGTATACGAAACAAGAGAAGAAGAATGATCAACGGGAAAAGAAGGAAAGAAAAGAAAAAAAAAAAAAAAGGGGAAGAAAAGAACAAGGGTTTCTGTAGGAAGCTAGGAAGTGACGTTAGCAACTGGGGACAACCATCAAGCCATGCGCAATCGAGCGGTCCTCCCTCCCTCGTTTTATATTCTCTCCTTCTCTCCCTCCCAAGGGAATTTTCTTATCTCACTCTCTCTTCCTTCTTTCTTTCTTTCTCTCTTGAGTTTTTGCTTTTCCCCTTCTTCATTCTTCTTCTTCTTCAATTAATCTCCTTTGTCCTTTTCTTCTTCATTGCTTCTGTCTTAAACGAGTAAATACACCGACACCTTCAGGTAATCAACCTCATCTTGTAGTTTGCATGGAAAGTTGTCGTTCTAGATCAGGCATATTTCATTCCAAATCCAGGTTCAAAACATGTTTTTCTCAAACCAAAAAAAAAAAAAAACGGTTCAATATGTTTTATTGATTTCTAACACGATGTTATGGGTATATATACATAAATACATATAGGACTTCTCTTCCATTCTCTCTCTCGCTGCGTTTCAAATGGCCGGGATGCAAATTCTGTATCCAGGCGCACGTATCATTTCCATCTTTTTTTTCTCCGGTGCTCATTATAGCTGGGGAGCTTCTAGCAGCCTTTCTAGTACATATCTTCGAGTCTCAAGAAGAGGTCTATATCAGTTAGTGCCTGCCTAGCTAGCTGCAACTGACCTAGATTTCCGTTTATGTTTCAATCTGTTTTGTTTCCTTCTTAGAGTGTACTGAAAGTAAAACCAAATTAGAAAGACACCAGATCAATAAGTTTAAAATTTGTGGGAATTATATAGTTAGAATGTACTTTGCCTTGTGATTATAAGTACAGGTTCACCCACAAACTCATCTCCATTTTCCTAAACTTCTCTCTCAGATTATGTGTTGTTTTTTGTTCTTTCCTCCCTTTCCTGTGCACATATATGGTAGCTTCGGAACCCTGAAATTAGCTCAGTTCCAAAATCCAGTTTGACTCTCTGAGTATGCCTTATAGATGGAAGTTAACCCAATTCTGTACGTGTAAGTTCAGAGAGAATATCATTGATACCAATAAGAGTAGAAACTAGAAAGAGCCACACCCATACACAGCTAGTCCTTAATTTTGGTCAGCATTTTCTCACAGCCTATCGAAGAAAGAGAGTCAGAAAGTGCCATGAAAATTCTCGACAAACAGACAAAGGGATCAGAACCCCGTTTTGGTTTTGTGGCACAGAAAACTGCAATGGCCGTATAAAGAGTGCTATTTTTTCTCTTTTTTATTATCCTTTTGCAGGCTTGATCCAACAGAACGGTGCCCCCTGATCTTTTTGCCTCCCAAACCCTTTTTCTCTTTCGAGAAACGCGTGCTAAATTGTGATAACGTCATCCACACTCTGTGTCCGTTCAGAAATCACAAACCTTTCTAAACCAAAGCTCAAAACTCCAAAACTCATAAAATGAGTCTGCCTTTTTCTTAATTTTTCGTGACATTCTATCTATCTTAGTTCATATATATATTAATGCTTTCTCAAAAGTATGTTTTGTTTGTTTTATCATTACTGTCGTTCAGTTTTGTCCTATATATAATGTATATTTAATTAATTAATTAATGAAGCGTTTTATCTACAGCTTGCTGTCTAGTAGTATTATAATGGAAATCCCGTTCTTGACGCATCATTTCTACCATTCACCAACACAAGACAACATCATTAGCACAAACCTCCACTTGTCCATCTCTTACAGACCCTGGCCTGCACAAATATGTAGAGGCTACAATCTCCTTGTTCACTCGTTTCTTCTTTTTTAAATATCAAACTCATGATTTGGTTTTCCTTTCCTTTTTCACACTCCTCTTCTTTTATATATCTCCCAGGAAAAATCATTGTTTCTGAAATACAGGTTTTGTTTATAACACGCGCTTATTTCCTTTCAGAAATTGTATGGTGGGTGTTGCTCACCACCCAATGAGTTGATGATTATCTCCGATAACACCTGTCACCACTTTTTTCCGGTTTCGGGGGGGTTAATTATTTCTTTTATAGTTCTTTTTTTTTTTTCTTTCACAATTAGCCAGACCTTACCTTTTGGAACTTTTCTTTGACTGGTTCTTTGGTTTCTCTTCGATCTTTTTAACTACACATCCGTTATGATGAAGTAATTAAAGCGTGGGGGTGGTGAATTTGATGCAGCATCAACGGCTATGATGGAAACAATGGAGTCGACTGTCCCACCTGGTTTCCGGTTCCATCCAACGGATGAGGAGCTTGTTGGGTATTACCTGAGGAAGAAGGTTGCGTCACAAAAGATCGATCTGGACGTAATCAGAGATATCGATCTGTACAGGATCGAACCGTGGGATCTCCAAGGTAAGTACGTTTATACATATATGGCGTATTAATTCCTTATTTGCTTCATCCATTTGGTATTAGGGTTTCAGCATGTATTTTAAGAACGTATTGATAATTCTATATTTCGACAGCACTTTCCACCTAAGATTAATTTGGATAGTGATCCGTAAATCGTAACCCATCACAGGGTTGTACTTAAAGATCCCATCTTCAAGCTTAATGCTTGTTAGCATCAAAGCTTTAGCTCGTCTGTGTGTGTATTTATTTGAGCTGTCGATTGATCTGAATGGTAATGGACAGAGAGATGTCGGATCGGTTATGAAGAGCAAAATGAGTGGTATTTCTTCAGCCACAAGGACAAGAAGTATCCGACAGGTACGAGGACTAACAGAGCTACCATGGCTGGGTTTTGGAAGGCGACGGGCAGAGACAAGGCAGTGTATGATAAGGCCAAAATCATTGGCATGAGAAAGACCCTTGTTTTCTACAAGGGTCGGGCGCCAAATGGGCAGAAAACCGACTGGATCATGCACGAATACAGGCTTGAATCTGAAGAAAATGGACCTCCGCAGGCAAGCATCATCCTATTATATATTGCTAGATCTTTGTTCTGGTTTAGCATAAACAGATGTTGAATCCATTACTACTATATCAGTATTTCCAGCTTTTTCAGTTTCCTTGTTTGTCTCGTCGCGCCAGTGCAAACATTTCATGCTTTGAAGCTCAATGGTTGCGTTAGTAGTTCTTTCCCTCGGTCCAAAGTGCCTAAAAAGCCTTCAATAATATAAGACCTTGACCTTGGTTGAGAAATCCAGAGTTTATAGTGTCAGTTGATTTTCCAAGACTTAATCATGCATTCAACTTCTTCGGTTACTTTTACTTTTCCTTTCAAAGACCACCACTAAAATCTTCAAACTCTCCGCGTATGTTTTCTACGACGACGACTTGCACAAACTCTAAGTCAAAAGATAACACTTCCAAAAACATGCATGATGTTTATTGCTGTATTCCAATTCCTTTTTTGGAATCGGATTTCCGCTCATTTTTCGGAAGAAGATTTCAAATTCTCCTCTTCTTGCATCTTTTTACTGTATCTACTACTTCTCTTTCCCAAACACAATCGAAAAAATACAGCATACATACAGCTAGCTTTTCGACCTCTTTTCTCCAAATAAAAATTGAAAACAAAAGGAAACACTATTCCCTCTTTATCGTCTTAACTTTTGTTAAGCTTTTACAGGAAGAAGGATGGGTGGTATGTAGAGCATTCAAGAAGCGAACCACTTCCCAAAACAAGGGCATGGAAGGGTGGGACACAAGCTACTTCTATGAAGAACCGACTGGGGTCAGCTCAGTGGTGGATCCACTTGAATTCATCTCAAGGCAGCCCCCAAACTTTTTAGCGCAGAATTTAATGTGTAAGCAAGAGATTGATAACTTGAGTTTCATGCAATCTGATCAGTTTGTTCAGCTTCCTCAGTTAGAGAGCCCATCTCTGCCACTAATGAAGAGGCCAAGCTCCATATCTCTCATATCAGAAAATAATGAAGAAAAAGAACAAATAAACAAAAGGTGCAACGACACCAAGAAAGTGACCGACTGGAGGGCGCTTGACAAGTTTGTAGCTTCTCAATTGAGTCAAGAAGACAGATTTGAGGGAGACGGAGAGTCAAGCTTTGGAGCACATCATAACTCGGATATGGCATTGCTGTTGTTGCAGAGTAGTCGGGATGAAGAAGGGAAGTTGAATGGGTTCTTGAACTCGAGTTCGGACGACTGTGACATTGGGATATGCATATTTGAGAAATGAAGTTAGGAGATCAGGAGATTTCTATTTGTGGTTATTATAAATGAATGAGGGTTTATGTATCTTGGAGATCGGGAAATATTCCTGTAAAATATGGTTGTGAACGAGTGAAGACATGCATCTCTCTCTCTCTCTCTCTCTCACGCACTCACAAACAAACAAACCATGCATTGAGATTGGCCGGACAAAAAAGGTCGGTGAACCAGCAACAAAGTGAATAGTAGAGAAAAAAGGAGCAAGGAAAGAGACTTTTAATTAGGTAGACTTCCTTGCAACATGCTTATGTTTAAAAGATTCTTTCACTTTAGCCAAAAAAAAGGACAATTCAAACGCTGAATGTGATCTTCATCCATTATATTATACGCTACTACCCTTCATCATTAATCTGCATAGAAGAATAAGCCCTACTTGAAGAATGTTCTGAGACGACACAAATTGGAGATAAAACCTACTGTAATTATTCACGTCTTCATTTATATTAAACGAAAGTATTAAACCTTACAAAGCATTGATAAAGCTGACGTTCTTTTTTATATATGTCATTAACGTCGATGATATGATCATTCATATAAGACAGGTATATGTAGAGCATCATGCCAATAGCTTTTTTCTGTGGTTGGAGATTACACAGGCAAGAGCAAGAGAGAGTTAGCGTACAGTCCAAGGAGCCGAGAAAAGAAGCAGAAAGGGTTTAGTAATCCTTATTTTGTTTTTTGGATAAGTTATTGTATGGATTCAAAAAAGTTAGAGAAGTGTTACAGAGGTTTCGTGTCATATATACACATACAGATATAATATATGTATATAATATATAATATATACATATATATATAGATATATAATTCTTATACTTTTACATATCAGTGGTGATTTCCGAGGGAGCTAGCAGCTCCTCGATCCCATAGCTTGAGATGAAGTGAAATCAATTCGCCTCAACTTGAGTATGAAGAAAATTTATGATCTAAGGCTCTAAAACTTACTGCTTCGTGGTTAAAGGCAATAGTCTGTCTGTTCAATGTAAATGCTGTTGTGCTGTTACACTACTTTGTCTGCGGCTTGGCTGGCAAAAAGTGTAGGCAGTATCAACTTTCCAGGAAAATGTGAATCTCCACTAGGATAACTATTACTGAACTTATCATCACTATCAAGAAGAAAAGAAATGAATTCAGTATCAGCAGGAAATTATTATATTTGATCCTCTTAATTACGATCAAGCATACATGATTTTTGAAAGGAACAATTCAATACAAGAATGATATAAATAAATATATATATGTATGTATGTATGAACAAGACACTGATTAAGTTCTTCGATGGAGCTACAGGAGTTGCAATCTAATCAAGGAAAAGCAGAATTAATGAAGCGTACGTAAATGAATAATAGCCCATTATGTGCGAGTGGACATTGAAGTAGTTCACCATCACTGAGAACAATATTAAAGTGGCCCTCTTGCCGAGTTTGTGCATAATATTTGGTGAACAAGGATAGACAGTTGCGGAACAAATTAACAATCGATTATAAGTACAGTTGATTGTTTTATCTCTTTTTTGAGACATAAATGTCGAATCTGCCAATCACGGTCCATGCAAGGACATGTTAGTTAATCGTGGTAAAATCTGTACGATAGTTAGAAGGATTTTAAACTTCGCATTCTGAAAGCCAAAGTATGAAGGACAATACCCATGAAATAAAGAGGAGTATGAGGACAATGAGAGAGCTTAATTGATTGAAATACATAGATCGTGCAGGTCAGCATTGGGGGGGGGCGCATCTGTCTCTCTAGGATGTGGCTTTTGGTGGGCCCCTGGCCTGTCTAGCACGCTTTGTAAATCGTGGCTCCTGTTGAGCATGCTTTGCTTTCATGTCTTTATGGACATTTTGACTCTGTTTTATACGTACTTATATAGCTCCTGATGTTCTCCTAGTGACACACACCACTAATCTGAGAAATAAACATCTCCCCATTTATTTAATTCATCAGGAAGAGTGATCATGATTTAAAGTAACTACGTACGACGCTTTCATTATCTACGAGCACTGTAGCACAGTGTTTGTCTGCTGATATATGTTGTTTTTGACAAAGTGATTCATATCACTGATTGTACAAACAGAAAGTTTGTAAATCTCTCTCTTTTTTTTCTTTTCTAGGTTCAAATTACTCCAAGATCTAACATGGAGAATGTAAGAGAGATCCTTTTTAACTTGACCCAATATGAGGTACTTCAAAATAACTTAATATCAGCAGGACCTACTGCAATATCTCTGCCTTTAGTTTTTCTAGTTTGTTGCTAACTGGACCTACTTCTTCATCAAATTATTGTGTAGGACCAGATTAACATAAAATGTTTTTCCATTTTCTTCTGCAAGAGTCAAGACTGACACCCCATTGGTGATTTAACTACAAGAAGTACTCCACTTTGATCCACTGCTGATCAGCCTCAACAAATAGGACCCATCTGTGTGAATCAAAGAAGAAGAAGAAGAAACAAGCTGCTGGCTTTCTGCCTGCAGGGAAATTCAACAGCAATATTTTATCACAAAAACTCACCAAGAGCATGCAAGAATCACCCCTCCCACAACATTCAGTATATATAAGTGCCCTAGCTAGTAGCTTTGCATTCCAATCATGGCTTTGTGTATTCATATATTCTCGACATTATCTTTAAAGCCATTATATATACACTCATAATTAATATATGCTTCGTTTGCCAATAGAATATCAGAATTAGATAAATTTCTTCGTAACTAGCTTTGTTTTTAGGCCCCATATATATATACACATGACTTCTTCCATGAGTACTTTTGAAATCCAACTAAAGGGCCTGGTAATTACTTATCAATGTCATTCACCACGTAGCACAGTGTTTCTCTCCTTTTTTTTCTCCACCTTTTCGATTAATTATTATTCTGTTTCTAGAGAAAAAACAATGTTCCTGCCGACCCTTCCACTGAAACGTCCTATTCAATTGGCATAAGCAGTTCGACCAATCACGTTCCCTCCAATGAGTGCAGTGAAAACCAAGTTGAAACCAAAGATGCCCAAAGGAATATACATATATATATATATGTATGTATTGTTATGAAATTTATGAATTTCATTAAATGTTATAGCGATATATATAGGAGTACAAAGGAGTTTCTATAACATTCTGGAGTATTCCAAAGTCGCTATGCATTTGACGACTAGCACTATGCATTTGACGGCTAGTACTATGCCTTTGACGGCTAGATAAAGGTGGTCATACAATACAATTTGAATTTGATTTCTAACATGTATGTATAATTTATAATTATGATACTAATGCATTAACACACATGCATGCATGATATATCTATCCAAAATAAAGATTGGTAGAGACATGGTGTGCGAGTCATTTTTTTAAGCTTAAGGGCCAACAAAAAGCTCAAACGTAAAGTGCTTTCTTTTAAAGCCTTTTGAAAATGGAGGTAGAGAGTCGGAAAGAAGGATGGAGATGAAGATGGGATAGGTAGCAGCAGCTAGCAATTAGTATAATATTGGTTGACTCAAACGAGTTCCTTTTTGGAGAACAATGATGCCTATTATGGCACGCAACAATGTACCCGATCATCCCCCCATCTTTCATCAACTTTTCATGCAAAGATAAGGCCGTTTGAAAAACAAACGCTCTGATCTATCTAAACTAAGTGTGAAAAATGTAGTATAAAACGAAGAAAATGAAGAACCCTAGCCAGTCTTTGACTCTTTTCGATCCACTCTTTTCTTAAGGGAGAGATAAATTTAATTATTTATATCATATTTTTAATACTCTTCCTCGCGAGTAGTCTTGTGGGTCAGGCAATCTCTCAATAAGCGAGTCTAATATGTAGAATATGTAATTAAATGAGATAAAGTGTAGAGTTAAAATGAACTTAAGAGTTCTACTCTAATACTATGTGTAATCATTTATCTCAAAAACTTAAACTGACAAGAATAGTTCATCAATAATGTAAAGAGAAATAGACAAGACAATAAATAATATGAATGAGAGCTCCACATTGCCTGAAAATCTTACATGGATACCGTTAACTGATGTAAGCTCATATGACATGTCTACCTCTCTTTAAAATTGAACAAGCATTCAATTTGATCATAGAGAATCTCTATTGACTAGTGTTGTATACGCAAGATTAATCTTTCCTGATCAATTAGCACAAATGGGATAAAACAAAATTGCCTGACAGATTTAAGCATGGGTTGTTTTGGATAATAGGCCCACTCAACTTGAACTAGCTAATCAAAGGCTTTCCGCCAAAGTTGAATCCAACATCAAAACCTGAGTGTTGATGTATCCATAATTATTCAGGCTATTTTGCTTTTACCCAAAGTCCAATTTCACCTGCCGACGAGTGGGAATCTATCCACCACTTACATAGCAAATTGAATTGAAAAGCAGACATATTGAATTTGACATGGTAAGAGCCAATATCATTAGAAGTCAGTAGCTAGCTAGCTGGCCAACTTTAATATGGAATCTTTCCAAATTGTTGCTAGCTAGCAAGACCCAAAATCCCTCCAAATCCGCATTCAAATCTACTTTAGGCAAGAAAACCATAGTTGAAAAGACGCACTTAGGATGAGCTGTAAACTCAGAAATTCAAGAGTCCAGAAAGGGCCTGTCTCCATGAGATTCCCCCATCATCATGCAAAATAGGCTTCTTGTCATTGTTCTGATCTCCCTAAAGTTCGGCCTTCTGTACGCATACACTCTCTCATTAATCTCATTCCCACATATCCATTCTGATCGATCTAAACCATATGGTTAAACTGGAAGGCAATGCCAGAGTCATAGCAATTTTAATCATGTTCCATTTGAAAAGACGTTAATTCATCAGCTATTGTATTAGCGTACAAGACTCGCACAAATTCTTCGAAATTTAATATTTTTTATAATAAAATCCATTTTTTTAAAATTTTTTAAAAGACTTGTACGAATATTATATATTTAGTATTTGTACAGATCATTACTCACTTCTAAGTGGAGCAAGATCCCAATCTAAAGTACTACATGATAAATATCACTCGAGCAATGAAGGAATGTCTACCCAACTATAATTTATTTAAGACTTATCAATAAATTAATATTTTTTAAAATTTAAATACATCAAATCAAAATCAAAATTAAAATACATATTTTAAAAAATATTATTTTATTCCAAGATTGTAAAAAAATTGTAAAGGAGTTATTGTTTAATTTATTATTTCTCATATCACTTATTGCAAATAAAACATAATTTAAATATTGTAGCTAGACCTATGACATCTATCTCAAAATGAATCAAGCATTGGATTACATGAATATATGTAAAAGTACCATCAACCTCAGAGTTCTCCATCTCCTATAAGATTTGTTAAACTAATAATTTGTTCTTTCGTGCCATACATTAGGCTCGCTGTGGACACACCGAGGGGCGATCGGGTAGAGTTATACTTAGGCCTTGTTTGGAAACTTATTACGTACATCTCATCTCTTTCCCCAATATCATTTGAATACAAATATTCAATTTCAAATTTTCAATTTTTTCACTTAATCATTACTTCATTATTACAAATTTCTCAAACTTTCAAATGAAATATAAAAATAATTCAACTTTTTTAAATTTCAAAACAAAATTTGTATTAAAAAAATTATATTCTAACAATGTTTTAATTTTATAATATTTTTATTCAATTTTTTGTGTTATTTTTCAAAACCCAATAAAACATCTTAATTCAAACTATTTTACTATTATTTACAAATTATTTCACTATTATTCATAACTTTTTCATCTGATCTCATTCCCCCAACGGACCTTATTCTTTTGGTTACCCACCTTTCCGATGGGAGCGCTGTAGATGTCGCGGAATATGGCTGCACTTGATCTACTATTAGCAGCGGTCAAATATTCAAGCATGATTCCAACAGGTCATAGAACAATTTCATAATTTGAAATGAACAGATAAATTCCAGCAACAAGCGTGCAACCTTAAAATTCATCATCTCTATCCAATTTTCACTCGAGGGAAACAAGCCCAAGCCCCATCCAAAAAGCCTCATGCACTTATGTTGTCCAGCTATTACAACTGGTGTTTAGGCTCGATCTACTTGTACCAATATATTCATTGACAGAAACACCAAGCAAAATTACCGAATGCAAAACTGAGTACAAACGGTTTGATATAACCACATGCTTGAATATCAACTTGCCAAGAAAGAAGAAGGGATGAATATTCCTGGCGGTATCAGGATATGAATGTTTGAATTGACGAAACCCAGATTCGATAGCCAGCCATTCATGAGTACTCATAACAAATGCAGGTCACATTAAACCCAAGTGAAAAGGAGAGATTTCTGCGTTCACAAATCCAACAAAAGACTCAAATTGTGCCAATGCTAACTAGTTTCAACCGAATAATGTATTTCAAACGGCCAAACAAGTACCAGATGCCCTTGAAACTATTATGCAAATAGTTTGTCCTTCTGTTTGGTTTTGGTTTTCCAAAAAGAAAATGATACTATCTCGCTTAAGTTTGTCTCCTCAATTTGACTATTCATGTATTTTATTTTATTTTTAAAATTTTTTTTATTTAATAATTAAAAAAATAACTATTAGTATATTGGTATCTTTTTTTTTTTTTTTTTAATGTTTAAAGATGCCTAAAAAATATTTGAAAGAAAAAAATATATAATTTTGCACTAGGGGCACACCAAATGTGCAAACTTAAGGTGGCATTCGTAGATTGTAGTCAATGCATAAACATGAACCATAATCATGACATCTACCGCATAAAACTGTAAGGCCTCTCTCTTATAGAGGATTATATTGCCTTCCCTGCAGGAGGTTTCTGAAATAGTTGCAGATCTGTTCATATCTAGTAATAAAAAGAAATTCCAAGTAAAAAGTTGCAAAAAGATTAAAATTGAATCCTATGGCATGTGAATAGCTTAGAGATTTTTGTTCTTAAACAAACCAACAAGCACGAGGTAAGCGGCCTCCATGAAGTGCAAGAGCTGCATGGCTCTCGAACCTTAAATCCGTCAGCACAAAACCAATGATACCTAGAATTGTATTGATAATCGTGAGATATGAGAAACAAGTTACAAAATGAAATTCGAAAATTCGATATTGAATTTGACTCCATTTCCGTTTCGCTCCAACTCCAACAAACTAGAACAGAGTAGTTGGGGTTGGGTATTTTTTTTTTTATAACTTTTAGTTGAAGGTGTTGCTAGACCAACTCTGATATGATCCGACTCCGACTTTAAATCTGATTTATACTAATATAATTATATTACTAGAACTTATATAGTTAAATTCAATAATATAATAATATGAGCTAATTATTTAAAATAATATACTTATACTCTAATATAAATAGACTAATAATAATTTAGTATATGTAAATATCATATTATTATTATCATACATAATCAAGTATAGAAATAAGTTAAACACTAGTATTGAGATAACTCTAGTTGATAAGTTAATAATAAATAATATTAATTTATTAAAGTATAATAACATATAATTAGATACTAGAAAGTCTAGTAAAGAAATAGGTTATGCATTAGTATAATAACATGTAATTAGACATTATAATACAAGTCTTGTATAGAAATAAATTAGACACTAATATAGAAATAACTAATAAGTCTAGTATAATAAGTTAATAAAACGAAATACTAATTTACTAAAATACAATAACATATAATTAGACACTAAAAATAAATCTAATGTAGAAATAAATTATAAATAAGTTAGATATTAGTATAATATAATAACATATAATACAATAGTATAATTAGATACTATAGTATATGTCTAGTATAGAAATAAGTCTAATATAATAAGTTAATAACACATAATACTATAGTATAATAACATATAATTAGATACTAGAAATAATATATAATACTATAGTACAATGATGTGTAATTAGACACTAATATAAGTTTAGTATAAAAATAAGTTAGATATTAATATATAAATAAATCAGTAATGAATTATTCAATTTTTAATTTATAAAAAATCAAAATTTGAAAGTTTACAAAAACTGTTTTAAAAAAAAAAAACTACATATGAAACTAGAAAAAAGTACAAGAAGCTAAAATCTTACTACACTAACAAGTCCGGAATCTACACAAATAAAAAAATTCATAAAATTGAAATTAAAGTTGAATTTTAAAAAAATTCGACAGTAAATATATAGGTGCTCACTCCTAATGGAAACCATATGATTGTTAGGAAAAAATAAAAATAAATAGCAGAAGTTGTCCATTTGTTTAAGAGCAATGTTATATACAGTTAGAATGTGCAAACATCACACGGTCGTTTTGAAAAAGAGTGGAATCTACGATTAAAAAATTAATTTTTTTTTTATATAGGTTTCATATTAATTCATTTTTTTTAAAACAACTGCACGCTATTTACACAACCACCATTACAAATATCATTTCTCTTTGTTTTAAAACCAAAACTCGCAAGCAAAAAACCCAAAAGACACTAGTACATAATCGAGAAAACTGTTTGTAGGGAGACCTCAATCGATAAAAAGCCCAAGAAATTTAAGTCTCACTTTCGTTCAACGAGTGAGTGAGATCCGAAACGTCTAAAACCCCAAAAGGCCTTTACATACATTGGGGAACTTCTGGGGCCCCATTTTTCCTTCCACTAACTAGTCAACATACTTCGGTCAACTCATTGGCAATCCGTTAACCATTATTTTTCGTATTATTTTATTTATAATCTAATAATTATAATTTTTTAAAACTTTTATATAAAATAAACTAAAAAGTTTAAATAATATTTTACTCACGTTTCATCTCATCTCTAAAATCTACCGAATAAAATCCGTCTCGAATTCTCGATGCTTTAGCTTTTCGTTTTATACTAAAGAAAACTTAAATAACAATAATAAATAAGAGAATCAGTTTAAAATACTAAAACTTTTTGCCAAAAGTCGGTTCCATTTTCCAGTCTTCTCAAGACATTCAGAAGATTACAGGGCGCCATTACACCTTCTTCACAATACCCACCATTCAGGCACTTCATATTCACAGAGACCTAAATCTAACCAAACCTCTAGAATCCTCCTCTCTTAAAACACAAACAAGCAAACGAAAATTTACTTATTTTTCTAATCATTTTCTTTTTTCCTAAATTTTCAGGCAGTGGCCTTCTTGGCTCTCTTTGCAGCAGGAGACCTGATTGACCTGGGTTGTTTGGGCTTGGCAGGAGTCGCCTTCTTAGCCTTCTTTGCCACAGGCGCGACCTTCTTCGTGGGCTTCCTCTTCGTGCCCCTCTTAGTTGCGGGCTCTGGTTTTTTCGCTGCCGGAGCCGGCTTGGTTGGCTTGGCCTTAGCCACCTTGTCCTTTGCCACCTTGTCCTTCTTTCCCGTTTCGGAGAGCTTGTACGATGCCTTGATCTTGATCAGCTTCCCTCTCGTGGCCGAGTTCTTCAGTTGCAGACCCAATATCTTCTTAAAGTTCGAGGGGAGTACGGCCTTGTGTTTCTCCTCCATGTACTTGGCTATGGCGTATGGGCTGGACCCACTTTTCTCGTTCAGAGCCAACAGAGCCTCCTTGATCATCTGCGAAAATGATCAAAAACCAATTTAGCTCCATAATTCACACTGAAATTCAAAATTCCTATAAAAACCCAGGTATCCAGAAACCACCGACTCAGAATTATCAGGTCTGAGAGACGAAAAATGAAGATGACATTCCTTCCGATTCAAAAAATTATCCACAAACACGACAAACGATAAATCTATGGATAAGAAGTGAAGTAACCTGAAAGTACGGAGGATGAGCAGCAGTTTTTGGTTGTTTTGGCTTCTTCTCCTTGGGGACCTTGGCTTTCCTCTCCTTAACGGGCTTCGAAGCCTTCTTCTTGGGCTCCTTAGCAGCTGGGGCTTCCGCCGTCGGCTTCTCGACGGCCGGGACTTGAACTTCTCCGATGGCAGACATCACGAATCACCGAAATGATCTTCTCTCACACAAACACCGCGCAAATGTGCCGAGAATATCTAGTGACGCAATTGGAAGTGACCCTCTTGGTATTTATCCTCAGAAAGCGATCTCCGTGAGAAGTGGGCGCGGCTTCTGATTGGTCCGCTTTTAGTCTCGCGGATCGTGGCTTTGTGAAAGGAGAGTTCTGGAACGTACGCGTGGAGGAAATAGGAGCGTTGATCTGTAGCATCTTTTAAGTGGGACAAATGCGACACAGATGGGGCTAAATAGGGATAGGAATTCCAGAAAGGACTCGTGTTCTTCCTCTGGAATGTTAGGAGGGTGTGTTTTTTGAGTGGAATTGGGATTGAGTTTCTATGCATTGGAGTTGAATCCCAACGTGAGAATCTTTTCAGATTGAAGCCAAGAAAGGAGGGATTATAATGTGGGTTGAACGAAGTGAAATGGTCATCATTTAGGGTGTGATATCAAGCCATCAAAGAGTAACAGTTTTAGTTCTACCATTTGTTTCTTATTTTTGGACTGAAGTAGAAAATATAATTTATAGTTTTAGGCCTAGTTTGATTACAACGATAAAATGAGAAGAAAATTAAAAATTGAATAAAATATTATTATAATATAATTTTTTAATATAATTTTTGTTTTAAAATTTAAAGAAGTTGAATTGTTTGGAAAATTATATACACTGTACTATTATCCTACTTGTATCTCACTAAATAAAATGCAGTACATTTACTACTATTGAATGATTATTTATTGCATGTTTCTTTATCATAAAATAGTAATAAATACGACACATCATATATAGTGGGATATAAGTGGGATAGTGATGCGGTGTATAACATTATTCGAATGTTTTTAATATTTTATTTAAAAGTCTGAAAAAATTGTAATTATTATAAGAGATGAGATGTTTTGTAAAAATAAACCAGGCCTTAGCACTTATAGCTTATAGCTTATAGTTTAAGTAATATTTAGGCTATGTTTGGGGTTGCGGTGGGAGGTCTGATAAGTGCTTAAATATCACTAAAGCACTTTAATAGTAAATATTAAATGTTTGGATATCTTTATATAAAAGTACTTTTTAGGTCTCAATAAGTTAAAAACTACGCGTGGATAAAAAGCATCATTTTGATGCTTTTCTACCAACGCACTTTTCTATACCGAAAAAGGTGGTATATAATATCAAAAGACCAAAATACTTCTATAATTTGAATAATTACATCCATTTAACCTTCGTCATTCCGAGGCAACTCTCAGCTGTTTCTCTCTCCTCCCTTTAATGGTGTGTTTAACAGAGCAAATAGCTCCTTTATCTACCTGCGTACAACCCAAATTTTCCTACCCCCTTCAATAGCTCAGAAAACCCAAATAAATCAACCCATTGCTGCCTTCAAACTCACCATTGTTATTTCTGAAGCTTACCTGCGTACAACCCAGCTTCAAACTCACCATTGTTTTATCTGAAAAAAAGGGAATATTTTGATTAAGAAAAAATGGCGAACATCGACATTGAGGGAATACTCAAGGAGCTCCCGAACGATGGTCGTGTCCCCAAGACCAAGATCCTGTGCACTCTCGGTCCCGCATCTCGGTGTCCATGCTGGAGAAGCTTCTCAGGGCCGGTATGAACGTCGCCCGCTTCAATCTCTCCCACGGAACTCATGAGTACCATCAGGAGACCCTCGACAATCTCAGGATTGCCATGCACAACACTCAGATTCTCTCAGCCGTCATCCAAGGTTCACCATTTTTCAACTTTCCTGATTGATCCTCTTCATTTATTTATTTATTATTATTTTGCGAATCGAGTTTCAAAATTTTCATCGATTCTATACTGTTTTTTTTTTACATAATTTCTTCCTTCAGATTTTTGAATGTAGACTTGTTTTCCAAATTGGGTCTTATTGAGAGAGAGAGTCCAGCAAGAACCTATTATAATACCTTATGAGAAACCTGTCTTTAATTACGAGATACCCAATAATTCAAACCAAGAAAATCTTATCTTATTTGAAGATTGATTTTTATATTCCATCACTCAACAACTCGGGAAAAGTCTCCTACTAATCCGATTTTGTAGTATCCTTTTCAAATTTGATTTCTACAACAAACAATATCACTCTATAATCTAGGAACGTCCAAACTACCAGATAGATTCTCATCAATTTCCATCCTACTGAAACTCTGTTTCTCCTCGTACTCTATATATACAACACCCACAGGCCACTATCTCTATGTTTCTCAGTGTGTGTGGTGTGGAGTGTGAATGCATTTGGTGGTACTACTATTTGTGAAAGTTGAGTTCTAATCTTCCATTCGCAGTGGGCATCATCATTGGAAGGGTTAGCTGGACTTTAGGTATGATGTAATTGATACTATTTTTCATTTATTTGTTATTTTTTAGAAGACTTGTATTAAGATTTTGTAGTATTGTATTGATAATATATCATTTATTTGTGTTGAGAAGATGTTTGTTTTGTGTTGAGAGTACGTATTTTTTGTATTGAGAATATGTCTTTTTTGCATTGAGAAGGTGAACTCCTCTTTTTAGCTAGTTGAGTCTCTCTTGATTTTGTATCTTTAATTTCTAGTATAAGCATAGAGGCAGAATACAACCTGAGGATAGCTCATACTTTCTCCCAGGTCTAAACTAGTAGTATTTCTTTTTTGTACAATATTGCCTTCTCCAATCTTGGCGCATTAGCATTTCATAATTGCCTAAAAATGATGATATAATGGAATATGCAGTCATTATATTACAATATCATCTGAAATAGAGGGATGCTATTGGTTGCTAGCAAGTCAAATCTTCATTTCTATTTTTCTCTGCTGAGTAGGCTATATCAAATTTTTGCACCAGTAAGACTGCAAAAATCATAAAATAAATCACCATCAAAGCCATGACTACCACCTACACTAAAACACTGTCACTTTCAACACCAGAAATAGGTTTATGTAACCAATTCGCTAACAAAATAGCCACAACTTCTAGTCCACTTTATTGTAACTACTATCACCTCTACTAATTGTGTAGCTAAAGAAAACATACAGCAATAATGACTCATATTACTCGATGCTTAGACCAGGTAAACTCTCCAAATCTTTTTAATCATTATCAGCTTCTCCCTTTTTCTTTATTGTAAGTTGATTCTCTTACATTGAAAGTGAACTTGATTATCATTTTCAAACATATCCAGAACTTCTCCCCTTTTCTTTATTGTAAGTTAATTATCTCACAATAAAAGTGGACTTGATTATCATATTCAAACATATCCAGCAGTACATCAAATAAAATTTGTCCTCCTGCAAGAACATCAAATCTTCGGAGTTCATAACTAAATAGCAGTTCTGTTGCTTCCCAATATGGCCAAACACCTCCTCATTTCATTCTTTATTCTATAATTTTGAGGCTTAGTTTGCTAGCCAGCACATAGCAAGGGAACCTTGAAAATTACAGGACCTCCACCATTGCAACAATTTATCCACAAAACCCTCAAATCTTTCAAGTTAACCATGCTCATTTCAACTCATGAATAAAGAATCCAATCAATCTATTAATATCAGGACCAAAAATACAAAGAAAAAAAATAGCAGCACAATAATCACTCAGGAGATTTTTATCTTTGCTTGTATGCTCTTTCAATGCAAATGAGATGACTCTTGTATACAAAGCAGTGGCCCATATTTAGAAATAGGTTCATTTTGTTTCAATCACGCCCTAGCAAGACATTAATAGAGGTGCTCAAGAAACATGAATGCTTGTGGATTTTTCATTGTAGTTGACTATAGAGTTTCCTATGCATTACTTGAATTCTCACTTGTCAGGTCATTTTTTTGTACTTCATGTCTTTCTAGTTCTTCAATTTCTTCAATAGTTTATTTGAATAAATGTTGGGTTTCCTTTGCAATTACGTTTGATTTATTTTCTATTACAATTATGTAAAGATTAAAACCTCTGTTGTATCAAATTTGTAAACTTACTTCTATACTTTTCAGCATATAACAAACATGTCTAACAAAAATCAAAATAATGTTGCTGCTGCTACACAAATGCAAGAGAGTCAGACAACCAGATTAATTTGGACAGATAAAATGCTAGAGGATTATGTAGACATATGCGTTAGTGAGATTTATGCTGGTAACCGTCCAGGGACCCATTTTAATAAGGTAGGGTGGAAAAATGTGGTTAATAAGTTTAGCGAGAAAGTTGGTAAAGAATTTAACTACAAACAACTTAAGAACAAGTGGGATAGTTTAAAAAAGGATTGGAACATTTGGACGAAATTAGTTGGAAAAGAAACTGGCCTTGGATGGGATCCGGTGAAGAAGACAGTTGATGCTACAGATGAGTGGTGGGCCAAAAAATTACAGGTACTATGTTTTCACCTTTATGTTTTCTATATAATCAATTAATATTTACTAAAACCGATTACATTGCACATACAGGAAATTCCAGAAGCAGCTAAGTTTCGAAATGCAGGTTTAGCTCATATTTCCAAGTTGGATATAATGTTTAGGGGTATAACTGCAACTGGTGAGGGAGCTTGGGCACCATCCTCTGGATTGGGTTTTGAAGATGAAATAAGATGTGATCAATATAATGATGTATTGTTAGAGTTAGAAGAGATTGATGATTCAGATGACGAACCTGGTGATATTCAGACTAATTTAGACACTCAGACGAAAGAAAATAAACATGTCAGTCCTGCAGTCCAAGATAGGAAAAGGAAAAAAGGAACTCAAATATTTGATCAACATTTCACACGTCTTTGTGATGTACTTGAAAAGCGGATTACAACATCATCATCCGATAAACCTGGTCGTAGCATTGACGAGGTTATGGCTGTTGCACGAGAGTTAGCTGAGATAGAAAATGACTATGAGATTTTTAGAGATGCAAGTGAGGTACTCCTTTCGAAATCACATAGAGAAATGTTTATTGCCCTAAAAGACTCAACATTTCAGATTGATTTTATTAAACGAATGAAAAATAAATGAAGTCAATATTGACTATTGTGATGTCATTTTAGGGATTCATTAACAGTTACTATTTCTCGAATGATTTATAATAAACTATTTTAGAGGTTCTCGAGACTTAATTTTTTTTATTATATTTTTTGGGTAAATTTTGACAATATTATTTTAGTGATGCTTATTCAGAAGAGATTTCAACTTTATTATCTGTTTTTTTTTTTAAGTGGGATATTTTTATCTTTTTACAGACATGGAGAATAATGGTCACGATACTGAACATTACATAAGCGATGCTGATAATGGTGAAGAAGAAAAAGATGATGATATTGACTTTGTGATAGCATTACAATTAATGGTGGCTTCTAAATATTACACAACATATTTTGTAAAGGAACCTTGTAGGACCTCTCCACATATAGGTCATAAGTTTGTTATGGAGATTCTAAATGGTCATCATGATAGATGTCATCAACAATTTAGGATGGAAAAATATGTATTTCATGCTTTATGCAAAGAGTTGAACGAAAGATATAACTTAACTGGTACTCGAAACATAACTATCGAAGAAATGGTAGGAATTTTCTTAATTACAATAGGTCATGGGTTCGGGAATAGAATGGCACAAGAACGATTTCAACATTCGGGAGAGACTATTAGTAGGCATTTTAATAATGTATTAATGGCTGTTTCACGAATGGCGGTTGACATTATCAGCCCCACTGATAGGGAATTTAAGGATATTCCAAAAAAAATTCGTGAAGATGAGAGATATTGGCCATACTTTAAAGATTGTATTGGAGCTATTGACGGAACCCATGTGCCAGTTACCATTTCTCCAACAAAACAAATTCCATATATTGGTAGAAAAGGCATACCTACTCAGAATATCATGGCAGTTTGTGATTTTGATATGCGTTTCACTTTTGTTTGGGCTGGATGGGAAGGGACAGCACATGATACACGTATTTTTATGGAAGCTATTCGAAAAGAAGAATTGCACTTTCCACATCCACCTAGAGGTTTGAATTTAATAAGAATAACATTAATGAATTTTAATTAAATAAAAAATGATTTTTGCATTACTTTTGATTTATTATCCTAAATTCTATGCAGGTAAATATTACTTGGTAGATGCTGGATATCCTCATATGAATAGATACATGGGGCCATACAGAAGGGAACGATATCATCTACCAGATTTTCGTCGTGGTCCTCGACCAATGGGTATGCGTGAAATATTTAATCATGCACATTCATCGCTCAGATGCACTATCGAGAGGACATTTGGAGTTTGGAAAAATAGATGGAAGATATTAGATCATATGCCAAATTTTCCTTATGATAAGCAAGTTAAAATTGTTGTGGCGTCTATGGCTATTCATAATTTTATTAGAACTCATGCATTAAAGGATCTTGAGTTCAAGCTATACGATGAGGACGAGGATTATCTACCTCCTGGAAGCATAGAGGATGAAGAAGTAGAAGATTACTCAAGCATGCAACAATCAGAGATATCCAGTGAAAATGTTATGAATATTGAGCGTGATTATATTGCTATTTCACTTATGCAACGTTGAAGAGATTTTATTTTCATTATAATTGCACATACACCTATTAGACTATTTTCTTTGTTATGTTATTATAATATTTTATTTCTATCAAGGATATACCCTTTTGTGTCATTTCCACTTCAAAAAGTGCTTTTTTAATTCATTTCCAAACATATCTAATATGTTTAAAAGTACTTTAGACTTACAGATCCCAAACAGTAAATAGCTTCTCAATAGTAGAGCTTATTATATTAAGCTTTAAGCTATAAGTCTTAAGCTAAAAGCAATATTTTCCACCACAATCCCAAACATGCACTTACTATTTGGTAACTATGGCCTGGTTTGGTTATCAAATGCTAAACTATCTCATTTAATCTCATCTCATTATTACAAATTTTCACATAAAATATAATAAACAATTCAACTTTTTTAAATTCTAGAACAAAATTAATATTAAGAAAACATATTATAACAATATTTTATTCAATTTTCAATAAAACATCTCATCTGAACTGTAAAATTAAACAAGGCATATATGTTTAAAATACTTTCAAATATATTACATTTGTTTGAAAACAAGTTTAAAAAAATGCTTTATAAGATAGAAATGACGATTATTTAATTTTTTAAAAATTATGACTACATTCTTAAAAGTTTGAAAATTATAATTATCTTAAAATTGTATTGATATTTTTGCTCATTGACAGTTTTTTAAAAATTTGAATTATGTTCTGCGTTATTCAGAAAAACATGTTTGAAGAAAAATGTGTTATTTTATTACGTAACACTCAAATAACCAAAATTTTTTTAAGAACTTTTAAGAATATTTAAGTACTTTTTAAAACTCTTTCTTTGACTTTTGGAAGGTTAACTTTGACTTCATCTTTTAGAGCATCCCATTGGCTTCAAATGCTTTTTCTGTCCATAAAATAGCAATTTTTTTCCCCTAAAAATGAGTATGGCTTATCCATTAAAATTTTTTTGCCACAGTTGTTCAACATAGATGACTTATGTACTAATATATACACAAATCTAATAGTGATTAGTTAAAAAGTAATTTTATTGAAAACAATGTTAATTTAAATTTTGAATATAAATGAATCAGTTTTGATACGTAAATTAGTACGCGACTTTACTTATATATCGTAAAACTCAAAAAAATATATTGGAAAGTGCTACTCCAACCTCGGTCGATACTAAATTGGGTACAAATTAGTGTATTGTGTTTATTGTTATTTTTAAAAGCATTTTTTTTTATGTATTTTGTTAAATACTACAAAATAAACAAACACAATGTTAAAAAATAAACAAACACAAATATTAAAAAAATAAAATTGAGTATAAATGATACACCTTGTCAACTGTACGTATCATTTTCTAAATATATTTTATTCTTTTCTCTCTCTCTCTCCACGTAGAAGGGTAACATTTGCTCATTTTCAGTTCTCTTTTCTGGATCCAATGCCTAAAACTCCTAATTCTCTTAACTTTTAGTAAAAAAATTTAACTTTTTAACAAAACTCATTTCTATCCGGTTTACTATTTTTTTAAAAGGTTTTAGATGGGAACAATGACTCTCCTAAATCTTGGGGAGTCTACTATTCATCCCTAAATTATTTTTTATAAATATTTTATTTGTTAAAACATATTCTATTTTCAATAATCTATACTTTCTCTCATGCTCATAATTTTTTTTAATTTTAAGTAATAATTTTAAAAATAATTTAAATAATTAAAAAAATGAAATTAAATTTATCATACTCCAAAAAAAAAAAATTGTTTAAAATATTTGCTAAAGAATAATAGTTCAAAACATAAGGAATGAGAACTAGCAAAAAAAAAGGATAAAAAACGTAAACATGCAAACAAAATAAATCTAAACCGGGAGATAAAAAGGGAAAATGAGTAAAGTATAGGGGCAAAAATGAAATAAAAAGGTGCTCAAAAGATTATTGTTCATTCTTTGGATAGCCTCTTTTATAATAAAATAGATTTTGTATAGGATTTTTGAGTAATGTATACCGACCGTTCAACTCATTCAAGAGGCTGGAAAAGAATTCAATTCTTGCAACAATTCCTCTTTAGATAGGTTAATCTTATAAGAGCATTCGCATTTGGATCTGCATATTCTCTTTATCCTTATAATTTAAGGAAAATTTTACGGTTTTGCACGAAAAACACGTTCCATCCCATTCCCTAAAATGGGGATGACATTTACGGGTGCTACAGAAGATCCCCATATATGGGGATTCACTGTACATCCCCAAATCTTACTTTTGGTTCCTGTCCTGCGTTTCTCCTATCCGTGCCCTCGTCCGATTGTCCCTTCCTCACAACGTAGCCATCTGCACTACACAAACGCTAGCCACGCCACCGTCGCGTCTTCCCTTCTCCACTGTATGAAACTCAGCAAACCAGATGGATAAATTTTCCTCTGCTTCAACTGTAACAGCTCGCTAGAAATTCAATGGTGAAATTTCTATAGACTTTAGAAATCTCGTGAAAACTCCGTAAGTTTTCACGAATCGACTAATCGCATAGGTTTTAGTCAGTGAAACCCTCAATGATTGGAATCTATTTGAAACTCCAAAAACTTGGTTGAAACCGAAACCCTAAACGGTTTCCCCAAACCCTAAAGTTGGCCTTCAAGCCCTTTTGATCCAATTTCTAGCATTGTGTTTAATCACTTGATGAAATCACTTCCACATGTTATTAATTTCTCAAATTCTTATTATGACATCTTTATCCAACATTTTAAACCTTGGAAATTTGTTTGGGCCAAGAAAAATTGGATTTGGGCTTGATAGCATCTCAAACCCTAACCAAATCTCATTTAAACCCTAAATTGAAGTCCACTTGGTTGAGGCCCACTAAGGCCCACGAATTTGGCCACCTTGGCAAAGCTCCTTGGAGAAGCTTCCTCCCCCACTTGTTAGACCATTCATTGCATCAAGTTGCACTCAATAATATGGAGGAACCCACCCCATCAAGTCCCATGTCTCATAGCTTTTGTAGGTTGTCCTTTGCCCCCCACTATCCTCTACCTTATCACATGTCTACACCTCCACTCAATGATTTTTAAGGTCTATATATTCCCCTGAAGAAGGCTTGAGTCGTGCAAGACTCACTTACTTCACTTTAATCATTTCTTCACCCCGTTCTTAGAGAGAAACCCAAAAGAGCTCTCTCGGGCAGATTTCTGTGTCTTTTTGTGTGGAGATTATCGACCCTTTGTAAGTATTTTTACACAATGACTCCTTCATAAAAGTTGTTCCTCTTTGAGTCTAGTTTCCGTAGATATATTTTTCGTATCATTCCATGGTCATTTGGTCAGTCAAAAGTATTTGTAACCATGGAAAGGTCATTCTGGGCGTGAATCTGGAGAGTATGTTATGTTTTGGAGTTTTTGACCAAGCTAATGGGCATATCTTGGTCCGAAAATTTTATGGAGTGTTGTTAGAATGTGTTTAAGAGTTTTCATTGAAGTTTTGTTGCATGAATAAAGCTTTTGATGATATATTTTCTTAGATCTAGAAACTCGAAAACTGGAAGTGGAAAAACAGTTTTTATTTGGAGAAAATTTGAATATTTCGTGGTTTGATCTTACTCTAATGGCTTTGATATTTTATATGATGATCATAAGTATCTTATTTTCATGTTAGGATGTTATTTTGGAGATATTTAGTATTAGTTTAAAAGATATGATTTTTCTATGCAAGAGAATTTCGGTTAGGCCTAAGATTTGATGTTTTTAGGTTAGATCCATGTTTTGTTGGGTTTTAGCCATGTGATTTTAATTTTGATGGTTGGATATTCTTTAAGACACGTTTTTAAACCATGTGATACTTTATTTCAAAGACCTCACCTTCTTAAGCCATTGATCAAGAGATTTATCAAAGCTAGTTAAGAAAAAGTTTCTGTTTTTGGACTAAGTGTAAAATCAAAAACTCCAAGTGTTATTTTTGTGATTTTGGTGACTTTAGTTTGATGATTTAAAGCATGGTTTATCTGAGGATGATGTTATGAATATGTTAGAAGTAAGATTTGATTTTTTTTGGAATTCTTGGTGATGTTTTGATTTAAGGACAAAGCTTGTGATTCAAGTGTTTTGATCTTTTTACAAAAACAAGTTTGGTGTTGATTATAAGTCTTTTCTAAATGGATGTTTTAAGTATGGTTTTAAACCTAGGATTGGAAGATGGTTGGTGCAAAATTTTGGTTTAAGCATGAGTTTTGAAATTGGAAGGAATTGCAACAAAAAATCAAGAGAAATGGCATATGGATGTTTCGGCCATAGTGTGTTTTTCATAGTTGTGTTTTGTCTTAAATTTTTCTGAGTTAATATTTGAGTTTAAGACAAAATTTACATGAGGAATGTAAATTTTGGAAATTTTTGGAGTTAGGATGTGAAATCCTTAAGTTATGGGTAAAATGGTCGTTTTCCCACATGTAGAGGGTAAAATGATAATTTTACTCTAAGTTAGCTTGTTTTCATGTTTCTAATTGTTAGTAATTAAATTTCTAACTTTTAGAATGACCTTTTACAGTTCCTCGTGTTTCACACTTTATTCTCGTAGAACCCGACGATCTGAGTAAGTTAGCTTCTAACTTACTATCAGTTTATTGTGTATGTATGATGGGTAAGGGAACTACAATTTATGTATGTATGTTATCATATATGTCATGTCATTACATGTTTATCTGTTACGCATGATTTATTCTTTTATGAATATTTATCTGTTACAAAATCTTTTATGTCATGCAATGTTGTATGTTATAAGTATGCCATGTTAAGTATGCCATATGTTACATGTATGTCATGGAATGTTTATGTTTAAATCATATTGTGCCATTTACAAGTATACGCCATGTTAGAAAAGTTCATGATATTAAATAATATCTCATGTATTAAGAAAGATAAGATATTTAAGAGTGACACGGACCTAAGCGTGTTCACCACAAGTTATGTTAAGGATGGCACGGACCTAAGCGTGTTCATCACAAGTTATGTTAAGGGTGACACGGATCTAAGCATGTTCACCACAAGTTATGTTATGCGGTGCCACGGACTCAAGCGTGGTTCACCTTATGTAAAGTTCATATAAGTTTCAGATCATGTTCAAGTTAAGTTATTCATGTCAATCACGACCCTAAATGCTAGGATGGGGTAATATCCTAGTGGAACTCCTTTGTTCACGCTGGAGTGTCTAAATAGGTGTGAAATTCCCTGGGTTGACGAAGTACAGTCAACAGGTTGCGAATGGGGCCTAAGTAACTGGTCACCGGAGCGCGCCAGGCACTAACGCCGATGGTGCCATATTTTATGTTACGTGTATTCATGGGGCCACAACAACTGTGGAGCATACACTACGTGAGACACAGCAATTGTGACACGTAGAATACGTGGGGCCACAACAACTGTGGAGTACGTATTAACGCACTCACAGCTGGTCTAGATACCTGTGTTGTGATGCGGTAATCGGCAGGGACACACGGCTCTAGGGGACCCGTGTAGCACCCATATGGTCACGTTATTAATCAAGACAATTAAATAAGATTCCAAGTTCATGTATTTCATGTTCAAGTCATATTTCACGTTACGTTATGTGTACGTTCATGTTAAAACTTAAAGTTCAAGTACATGTTATGTTTCAAGTTCACATCCATGCTATGATTTAAGTTCATGTCACGTCAAGCTAAGCTTCTGTTTCAGTTCAATTATGTCAACTCATGCCATGTTATGTCATGTCACATTATGCTTATTATTTTATGCCATGTTATGTCAAGTTATGTTATGTTTACTTTCGATTTTGATGGTGCATTCATACCTTTATTTCTATGCATACATCATTAACCTGTGTGAAAGTTTTCTGTTAACTTGCTGAGATTTGTAATCAAATCTCACCATGGTAGTCCCAACTACCATTTTTTCCCCAAATGGTAGGCGATGTGTCAGGTTCAGAACAAGGAGCAAATACCGATAGGCTGGAGGATGTTGACTAGACGCCGCAGATGCGATGCAGAGTTTTCAGCTTCTATAGTTAGTTTCTTTTGGGACAGTATTCTAACCTTGTTAATTGAGTTACGCGAGTTACTCGATGAACTGGTTCAATAAGTGTATTTTGGTACTGTAATATAGAGTCTAGTCACCCATGTTTTGAGATTACAGTCTTCTGAGACCCGTACTGTAATCGTGGTTATTTATTTTGTTAAGTATGCATGGATTATGTTTTAATTATTTGGGATGTTATAAGTTCGGTGCATAGTATAAAAAAAAAAAAGAATTATCCGCTGCGAATATTGCATAATGCTAGATGCATGTTAGGAACATTGCATCCTATATGTCATGTACGGGGGCAGGTAACCTTGTGTTACATGTCCCGACGCTTCAGATGTCCGTCCGATCCCAAACGGAAATCTGAGGGCGTCACAGGGCCACAGAGCTGACACTGAGGTACTNGAAAACTTAAATAACAAAAATAAATAAGAGAATCAGTTTAAAATACTAAAACTTTTTGCCAAAAGTCGGTTCCATTTTCCAGTCTTCTCAAGACATTCAGAAGATTACAGGGCGCCATTACACCTTCTTCACAATACCCACCATTCAGGCACTTCATATTCACAGAGACCTAAATCTAACCAAACCTCTAGAATCCTCCTTCTTAAAACACAAACAAGCAAACGAAAATTTACTTATTTTTCTAATCATTTTCTTTTTTCCTAAATTTTCAGGCAGTGGCCTTCTTGGCTCTCTTTGCAGCAGGAGACCTGATTGACCTGGGTTGTTTGGGCTTGGCAGGAGTCGCCTTCTTAGCCTTCTTTGCCACAGGCGCGACCTTCTTCGTGGGCTTCCTCTTCGTGCCCCTCTTAGTTGCGGGCTCTGGTTTTTTCGCTGCCGGAGCGGCTTGGTTGGCTTGGCCTTAGCCACCTTGTCCTTTGCCACCTTGTCCTTCTTTCCCGTTTCGGAGAGCTTGTACGATGCCTTGATCTTGATCAGCTTCCCTTTCGTGGCCGAGTTCTTCAGTTGCAGACCCAATATCTTCTTAAAGTTCGAGGGGAGTACGGCCTTGTGTTTCTCCTCCATGTACTTGGCTATGGCGTATGGGCTGGACCCACTTTTCTCGTTCAGAGCCAACAGAGCCTCCTTGATCATCTGCGAAAATGATCAAAAACCAATTTAGCTCCATAATTCACACTGAAATTCAAAATTCCTATAAAAACCCAGGTATCCAGAAACCACCGACTCAGAATTATCAGGTCTGAGAGACGAAAAATGAAGATGACATTCCTTCCGATTCAAAAAATTATCCACAAACACGACAAACGATAAATCTATGGATAAGAAGTGAAGTAACCTGAAAGTACGGAGGATGAGCAGCAGTTTTTGGTTGTTTTGGCTTCTTCTCCTTGGGGACCTTGGCTTTCCTCTCCTTAACGGGCTTCGAAGCCTTCTTCTTGGGCTCCTTAGCAGCTGGGGCTTCCGCCGTCGGCTTCTCGACGGCCGGGACTTGAACTTCTCCGATGGCAGACATCACGAATCACCGAAATGATCTTCTCTCACACAAACACCGCGCAAATGTGCCGAGAATATCTAGTGACGCAATTGGAAGTGACCCTCTTGGTATTTATCCTCAGAAAGCGATCTCCGTGAGAAGTGGGCGCGGCTTCTGATTGGTCCGCTTTTAGTCTCGCGGATCGTGGCTTTGTGAAAGGAGAGTTCTGGAACGTACGCGTGGAGGAAATAGGAGCGTTGATCTGTAGCATCTTTTAAGTGGGACAAATGCGACACAGATGGGGCTAAATAGGGATAGGAATTCCAGAAAGGACTCGTGTTCTTCCTCTGGAATGTTAGGAGGGTGTGTTTTTTGAGTGGAATTGGGATTGAGTTTCTATGCATTGGAGTTGAATCCCAACGTGAGAATCTTTTCAGATTGAAGCCAAGAAAGGAGGGATTATAATGTGGGTTGAACGAAGTGAAATGGTCATCATTTAGGGTGTGATATCAAGCCATCAAAGAGTAACAGTTTTAGTTCTACCATTTGTTTCTTATGTTTGGACTGAAGAAGAAAATATAATTTATAGTTTTAGGCATAGTTTGATTACAACGATAAGAAAATTAAAAATTGAATAAAATATTATTATAATATAACTTTTTAATATAATTTTTATTTTAAAATTTAAAGAAATTGAATTGTTTGAAAAATTATATACAATGTACTATTATCCTACTTGTATCTCACTAAATAAGATGCAGCACATTTACTATTATTGAATGATTATTTATTGCATATTTCTTTATCATAAAATAGTAATAAATACGACACATTATATATAGTGGGATGTAAGTGGGATAGTGATGCGGTGTATAACATTATTCGAATGTTTTTAATAATTTATTTAAAAGTCTGGAAAAATTGTAATTATTATAAGAGATGAGATGTTTTGTAAAAATAAACCAGGCTTAGCACTTATAGCTTATAGCTTATAGTTTAAGTAATATTTACTATTTGGTAACTATGGCCTGGTTTGGTTATCAAATGCTAAACTATCTCATTTAATCTCATCTCATTATTACAAATTTTCACATAAAATATAATAAACAATTCAACTTTTTTAAATTCTAGAACAAAATTAATATTAAGAAAACATATTATAACAATATTTTATTCAATTTTCAATAAAACATCTCATCTGAACTGTAAAATTAAACAAGGCATATATGTTTAAAATACTTTCAAATATATTACATTTGTTTGAAAACAAGTTTAAAAAAATGCTTTATAAGATAGAAATGACGATTATTTAATTTTTTAAAAATTATGACTACATTCTTAAAAGTTTGAAAATTATAATTATCTTAAAATTATATTGATATTTTCGCTCATTAACAGTTTTTTAAAAATTTAAATTATGTTCTGTGTTATTCAGAAAAACATGTTTGAAGAAAAACGTGTTATTTTATTACGTAACACTCAAATAACCAAAATTTTTTTAAGAACTTTTAAGAATATTTAAGTACTTTTTAAAACTCTTTCTTTGACTTTTGGAAGGTTAACTTTGACTTCATCTTTTAGAGCATCCCATTGGCTTCAAATGCTTTTTCTGTCCATAAAATAGCAATTTTTTTCCCCCAAAAATGAGTATGGCTTATCCATTAAAATTTTTTTGCCACAGTTGTTCAACATAGATGATTATGTACTAATATATACACAAATCTAATGTGATTAGTTAAAAAGTAAATTTTATTGAAAACAATGTTAATTTAAATTTTGAATATAAATGAATCAGTTTTGATACGTAAATTAGTACGCGACTTTACTTATATATCGTAAAACTCAAAAAAATATATTGGAAAGTGCTACTCCAACCTCGGTCGATACTAAATTGGGTACAAATTAGTGTATTGTGTTTATTGTTATTTTTAAAAGCATTTTTTTTTATGTATTTTGTTAAATACTACAAAATAAACAAACACAATGTTAAAAAATAAACAAACACAAATATTAAAAAAATAAAATTGAGTATAAATGATACACCTTGTCAATGTACGTATCATTTTCTAAATATATTTTATTCTTTTCTCTCTCTCTCTCCACGTAGAAGGGTAACATTTGCTCATTTTCAGTTCTCTTTTCTGGATCCAATGCCTAAAACTCCTAATTCTCTTAACTTTTAGTAAAAAAATTTAACTTTTTAACAAAACTCATTTCTATCCGGTTTACTATTTTTTTAAAAGGTTTTAGTATGGGAACAATGACTTCCTAAATTTGGGGAGTTACTATTCATCCCTAAATTATTTTTTATAAATATTTTATTTGTTAAAACATATTCTATTTTCAATAATCTATACTTTCTCTCATGCTCATAATTTTTTTTAATTTTAAGTAATAATTTTAAAAATAATTTAAATAATTAAAAAAATGAAATTAAATTTATCATACTCCAAAAAAAAAAAATTGTTTAAAATATTTGCTAAAGAATAATAGTTCAAAACATAAGGAATGAGAACTAGCAAAAAAAAAGGATAAAAAACGTAAACATGCAAACAAAATAAATCTAAACCGGGAGATAAAAAGGGAAAATGAGTAAAGTATAGGGGCAAAAATGAAATAAAAAGGTGCTCAAAAGATTATTGTTCATTCTTTGGATACCCTCTTTTATAATAAAATAGATTTTGTATAGGATTTTTGAGTAATGTAAACCGACCGTTCAACTCATTCAAGAGGCTGGAAAAGAATTCAATTCTTGCAACAATTCCTCTTTAGACAGGTTAATCTTATAAGAGGACTATATCAGAGAGCACTAATAAGGGGACACATCAGTTGAGTACATCAAAGACGATTAAACCTGGCCACACTGAAAAGCCTACACCCTTTACAAAATAATGATAGTTACACCCAACGCGCAGAATAAATTTGTTCTTCCCCTTTTCATAAATCCAATTGCACCATTTATTGGAACTAAAATCTTCTACCCAAACTGGCGACCCCATACCGTCGCACCCACATTCACAAACTAAAAAAAATTGGTAGACAATAAATATAATCATTTTCCCCTCCTTACTACTGATTCTTGCAAAGACTCATAAAAGGGAAAACAAAAATCTAAATACCCTTTACAAAATACGTAGCCAGTGGAACAGAATACCCTACTGAAAAGGAATTTTACCCGACGATGGACATTTTTATGTACAATATGCAAGCTAAACAAGGAAAAAAAGAAAAAAAATGGACTGTATAAGAAAGTAGGGGTTGGGGATAGAGAATTTTCATTAACTTTACGAAAAGAAAGATAGTTCGACTGCCTTGTACTTTACCATATTAATAACCCAGCTATTAGAGCTCAAAATGAGTGGCCAATAATATTATGGGGTCGTCAATATATATATATATGTATATGTATGTAGTAAAATGATTTTGGACTGAGGTGGAATTGGTATTGTGAATAGATGGGATTTTTGCTTAAGCCTGTGAAGCTTGAAATGATTATCCGTCCAAGTGCCATAGAGAAACGACGTGGGAAGGAGAGAGGTTAGGGCTAGATTCTGCACCGAGAGAGAGAGAGAGAGAGGGTGGGGGTAGATGACATCTGATAATTTAATTTTCCTCTACAACGCACCCCACCAGATTGAATATGTATCCCCCCTATGTGGCTCATATCTATTGGTTGCCATTGTTCTCCCTCTATCAGATAAACATGTTTAAAGTTTTTCTCTTGTTGCAAATACCCATGTTGTTGGATTAGAGGAAGTGACTTGTTTGGACTTCTTTGGTGGGCAAGAGCTCATTCACTAGGATGGGTAATTAGATGAATCACAGAATCTAATCCGAACCCAACTTATAAATCGACCCAATAGGACACAACATGAATTGACTTGTGTTTAATTTCTTAATGAATATTAAAAAATAAATAAAAACTCATTGCAAAATGGGTCTTTAGATTTTCACACTACATTGCAGTGCTATGATCGATGGCTACTTCTTCAAATTCGGTGGCCTCTTCCTCCACTTCTTTTTCCTCTATTTACTTCTAGACCCAATGTGTTTGGCGCCATGCTTGAAGCACATCTAAATTGATTTCAGATTTATATTATTCTGTTTTAACAATGTGTAAAACTCGTTTAGAAACTTTAGAGAAATGGTTTAGGTTGGCTTGTTCAAAGCATCTGCTCCTATAATTTGTGATTCCCTTCATTCAAACCTTGGGTAAGAGCTTCATCTATGCCCTGTCTAATGGCTTTATTGTTTGTTGTAAAGGCTGGTATTTTTTGTACTGCAGCTGGCAATGCTAGACCATGACCTAAGAGCATGTCTTCCTTCCATCTTTGGATCTTTACAATTGTTGCTGCATCACATGACAGAGCCTATAGTAACTCCATAATCCTTGGTAACAATTTAAGCATACCTATAATTGGGCTTGCACTTAAGTTTATCTTTCAATTAACTGTTGCATTGCTTTTCCTTTGCTATCACAAGATTCAAAGGCAAGAGCATTCACACTCCATAAAAAGCTACTCTCTCTCTAGAGTCTCTCTTCACACTATAGTGACTTTCAACTCATTCATGGAGTGTTCAATCCTCTCCTAAACAAAATACAATCAAGTTCCAGAAAAATGGAAATAGACTCACTAATCCAACAACCAAAATCACTTTCCTGGAAAGATTTTACCTTAGTACCAGCTACTGAATCATATTAAAAAAAAAAAAAAACTATTGAGCTTGCATTGGTTGGATGACTTGTAGTTACTCGCCCGTTGAAAAAGTCTGCAATACACTCAAGTATCAAAACAGCATGGAGTTTCATACATAAAATCCTCATAGAAGACTTGGAAGCAAACATCTTCCTCTTCACATTCTAGTCAGCTCAAGATAAACAAAGGGTCCTTACCCAAGCTCCATAGAACTTGAATGATCATCTACTTATCCTAAAATCGTGGCCTCAAGGATCTACATGACAAGAGATAAGTTTGAACCATTTAGCTTTCTATGTGCAAATACATGAACTTACACGGGATCGCATGACTTTTGACAATGCCACAAACATTGAATAGGACTTGGCAATCTATTGGAAGTGGAAGAAGACTCCCAATTTGAAATAGCTTGTAGAAAATTCATCAGGATAAAGGTAGAAATTGACATTAAAAAAACCACTAAAACAAGACTTCTGGCTTCCTAGAGATTACAATATAGACACATGGGTTTTTTCAAATATGAAAGATTGTTTGATTTTTGCTATACATTAGGCCACTCACAATTTTTTGCACTTTCCTAAAAATTATCCCCTCCCAATTGCCATTAAGCTCCTAGTTACAAGTACACAACTCTTACTCAACAACAAATTAGCCTCCACAGCAATAGGAAATTTCTCAACAACAAATCAACCTCAAAACTAGATCGACAAACCACCCCAAAACCAACAACCAAGGAATTTTTCTCAAAGTGCAACCATTGTATTGACTGAGCCACAGGAACAAAACTAGCACCCAGGGAACTTTTCTCAAAGTGCAAAAGGAAAGGAAAAAATAGAGGAAAAAACACATGAGGATGGGGAAAATTTTGTGGAAGAAATGCTGGCCCTCACCTGTGGAAATATTGGCGTCAGCATCCTCCTAGATTGACTTTGGCTCTCACCTGTACAGACTTCCCCTATGAGCTCCCAACTCAGTAAATCTCCAACCCAGAGAGATACTGTTCAGCAGCCTCCAACCATCTACAGTAAGAATTAATTCTTCCCTACCTAAATAGGCTTGAATATTGTCTCAATAAATCCCTTCCCACAAGTCAATACAAGCTTTCAAACCGCTCCAATAGGGGCTAACTACTCGTATCGCACACTGACTGATTCGGTAGAACAAAGATTTTCACTTCCCTCCATATGAACAAAATTGTTTGGCTCCCCCAATGCAAGTAAATACAAGCTGTAGTGGTAGGCTACAAAGCACAGCATAATAAAAAAGGCTCTCTCAAGCTATACAAGTGAGCCCATTACCACCTACCCAAGTCAGGCTGTTCAAGGGCCCTTTCCAAATAATTAGGCCCAGCTCCTCAATTATAGCCCAGCAGCCACCATCCTTTTGAGCCCATCGAAAACACAAAGCAAAGGTTCTATAGTGATCGATTTATCTCTTAGTAGTCCACCAAAGTCCACTAATGCTTCCAAAGCAGATCTCTCTAACTCAGAGAAAATATTCAAGAAGCTAAGCACTCCTCTTACACAAGAAGATAACCAACCACTGAAAAAGAAGCTGCAAAAAAACCTTACAAAAAATACATCTAACTCTTATCTAGGAAATGACCAAAACTCCACCACTGAAGAGCAAACTCTAGTGGTCATGCTTCTCGAATGCACTCTGGTGCCTTGGAAAAAATCACAAAATCTAAGGAGTAATTCCAGTCTAATCTATATCACAAAGCAACACCATATGCACTCACCAAGAAATCCAAAATAGCTTACAAGGCAAGCTTGACTCTACTTCCACTAGCTCCATGAAGACAATGGTATAGAATTGCAGGGGAGTTGTCCAATCCAAGGCAATAAAAAACTTACAGGCTAATATTAAGAAATATAATTCAGACATTGTACTTTTGTAGGAGACCATGGTGCCTATATAACGTACCTATAGTTTTGGTTTCCACTATTTTGTAAACTTTCCAGCCACGGAAAAAAGGGAGACCTTTCGTTGTCATGGCATCCAGACAAAGATGTTGAACCTATACATATTAATATAATACGATATCTGTTTTTATTTACTTTGATGCTCCAAACACCCTTGGCTTGTTACATATGTTTATGCCCCAGCAAAATGGCATCATAAAGTAATATTTTGGAATTTATTGGACTTTACATTCAAATCTTTCCTAGATTCATGGTGTTGAATAGGAAATTTCAATGACCTCTTAAATCAATTAGAAAAATTCGGTGGGCGACCCGTCATGTCTTCTTCAATTGGTGAATTGAAGAATCTTATGAAAACACACGGCTTAATTGACATCGGATTCACTGGTCCTCACCTTTACATGGACCAACAACAAACAAGATAATACATTGATTAGAGAAAGATTAGATTGTGGGCAAATCCTCAACGGAGATTATTATTTCTAGACTCTACACTACATCATCTAACCTCTTCAATATCGGATCATCACCTGCTTCTACTCAATACAACAAAGCACCAACAACGTGATTCCTCTTTCAAATTTGAAGAATTTTGGATCTATGAGCCACTAAGTCAGATAATAATTCAAAAAGTCTAGAGCAAGCATTTTATTGGGAATCCAGCGTTAATACTAAAAAAATAAAATTAAGGCCACTAAAGATGCCCTCAAATATTGGAACAAAGTTCATTTCAGAAAAATTCAAGTTAATATCCAACAAATAGAAAATAAACTCTTTGATATTTAGTGTAATCCACCAAATCCACATAATCTGACAAGAGAAAAATAGCTCCAACAAAATCCCCATGAACAACTAAAGCATGAAGAAATACTGTGCCAAAAACCCCGAATTTCCTGGTTAACTTCATCAGATCTAAACACTAAATTCTACCATCTATCAACTACCATCAAAAGACGAAGTAACGGGATCGACTCCATCAAAATGGGCCCAGATAACTGTATAATGGACCAATCTATTATTGAATCAGCTTTCATTAATTATTTTCAGTCTATATATACTTCTTCAAATCCAATTATTCTGGAAGCATTAGAAAATCTCTTTGAAAAATAAATCACGGATTAGGACAATGATTTTCTAAATGCAATACCCAACAAGGAAGACATTTTTGTTGCTTTGAAACAAATCCCACACCACAAAGCACTAGAGCTAGACGGAATGACTGCTTTCTTCTATAGACACTACTGGACTATCATAAAAAGGGAAGTAATTGATGGAGTACAAATTTCTTTCGAAATGGTAAACTCTTTAAATAGATTAATCATATAAATATAGCACTCATTCTAAAAATCACAAAACCAAGTTCACCACAACATTTCCCACCAATCAGCCTAACCAACGTCATCTACAAAAGCATCACTAAAATCTTAGCCAATTGTGTTAAGACCATGTTGCCCCACATTTTTTGGAAAAGCCAATGAAAGAAATGCTCAAACAATTATTGACAGTCTCGGAAAATATTAGGATTGGTAAGGCCAAATAATCAACCACAAGAAGTTATCAATCTACATCACAAGAAATACCATTCATGCCACTAGAGCTGCAATTTCTCTAAAAATTCAATACAAGCAATCAACATCCAAAATGAATTACTCCAGGACTTCCAACCTCATTTGGCAAAAAAAAAAAAAAAGAGAGAGAGAGAGACAGTTACAAAGAACTACTGGAGAAAATTAATAAGAAACTTGAGGGTTAGAAATCAAAGTTACTCTCACAAGCAGGAAGAACCATGCTGATCAAAATAGTGGCAAGCACAATTCCTTGATACCAAATATCAATGCAGTTACTACCAAAATCAGTTTGCATATCTCTGAATATAAGTTTCAAAAATTTTTGGTGGAGCTTCGCTAAAGAATAAAAGCATAATTTAACATTGAAATCTTGAAAATCTATTTGTCAACAAAAAAATGTAGGGGGCATGGTTTGAGATCAATGGAGAATATGATTTTAGCTTTATTAGCTAAAATAGGATGGAAAATGAGTCGAGCAAATCCAAGTTTGTGGCATTCTCTTTTGACGGCAAAATACCTCAATATATCAACCTTTAGGAAGGCAACGTCAAAACCAACTACTTATGGTTATGGAAAGGAATCTTGAAGACAAGAGGGCTACTGTCAAAAGGTACATGCTATTAAATATTTAATGGGCTATCTGTCAATGTGTGGTCAAAACCTTGGATTCTGACAATAGAAAATTTCACACCAAAGCCACTACATCAAAGGAATGAGACCCAACCTTTTCTAAATGTCTCTAATCTAATTATTCTAACACCCAGTCATGGAACATCCAGAAAATGCTAACCCTTTTTGAGCAAGAAAGCATAACTGAAATCCAAAAAATTCCTCTACCTCAAAATAATCAAAGAACAGACTCCTTGATTTGGCCACCAGGCCACAATGGTAAATTCTCTGTCAAAATAGCTTACCATATAGCAGCAAGAAATTCCAATATACCATTGCCAAATTTTCCAAGCTCAATACTGAAAAAACTTTGGAAACTAAAAATTCAAGACCACCATAAGTTATTAATTTGGAAAATCATCTGGAACATTATTCCCACTAGGGGAAGACTAAAAAACATCATCCTCAATCTCCTTTCAAATAGTTGTCCACTGTGCAATGAACATGAAGAAACCTTATTCCTTCTTTTTATTGAATGTTCAATCACTAGGATACTATGGAACCAAAGCAGCTTGCCCTTAGATCTCACATTAATACTGTTGATTAACTCAATGCAGTAGTGGATATAGATTATCATTAACCCAGAGTCTATGCTGAGAATAAATTCTTTGGAAAAACATCCATTCCATATATTTTGCAGTTTTAATGTTAGATTTTATCTGGAGAAAACAGAATGATATAATTCGAAATCAATCAACATTATTTCTAAGGCAAAGGAACAGTTGGAAATTTTCTACCAAGCATATCTACAGTTGTGGAAAGAAAAATTAAAATCTCAAATAATACTGAATTGACAACCTCCATCTTGGTACCAATTGAGTATCTCCTTTGACACTAGAGTCAGAGATTCTTTTTCAATGTCTTTAGCAGTAGGCCACGACTTCAAATGTAAAATACTGGAAATATGGACATAAAAAATTCAATCCACAAATCTAGTCATTGCAAGAGCCTCTTTAGCCCTACTCGCAACAAAGATGACAAAACACCTACAAAAAATCCTTTCATTTTGGAAGGTGACAATCGGTTATCTCAACCATTAACGGGGAAACTTCATCACCAATATGGCAGATAACTCTAATCATTGATTTATCCATCAAATATTATGCACTCGAAAAGAAAGGAGCATTAAAACAATTCATTGATTTCAAAATTGATGTGTGTACTCAGTGGCGTGGTGGATATCAACCAACTTAACGTATGGTTGTATACCTTTAGATAATCTACTCAGATGTATTCTGCATACTGACAGTAGCAAGGACTCCCTTTTATATTGTTGTAATATTTCTATATCAATACTAAACATGCCTGATTAGAAGGGGGGGGGAGGAAAAAAAAGCCAAAGAAAAGCCAAAGGCAAGTATTGGAAAAGAGGCATTTCTCATAATTTTTATTTGTGTAGTCTTGGAAAGATAAATAACAATAAAGGTAAGGAATAAATGGCTTCTGCTTCCCTATACACCAGTATTAATTTCCCACCAATCCTCTCGCATATCTCGCTCTTTGAAAGTGCTTGAATTGGTTGACGTTCTTTTGAAGATAAAATTAGAATTTTTTCTTTATTATGTTTTGTTTTCTTTTAATTTTATTTGAATTCTTTTAAAAGACGAGTTAATTTTTTTTTTACAAAAAAATTCTGGTTTCAAAAAGTTTTTTATTTTATTTTTATTTTTAAAGGTAGGACTCATGACAAAAATGCAACGGGTCGACTTCTAATTGGTTATCACGTGACATCTTTCAACGGCATACAATTCTCATGTTGAAAATGTTTTGTACAAGGCTTACTCTCTTTAAGAAAAATAGAGAAATCTAAAACTTACATGAAAAGATAATCATATTTACAATTAACCAAACAGTCAAAATAATTGATTTGAGTTGATTTACGAAAAAACTACCACTACCATTACCATTAGTTTATGCTCGCTAACTCAAACTTAATTGAGCCTCATTGCAGAGCAACGATGTAGACCATCTAAGAGGAGCATCAACTAAAAGCATGCCTGTACCGGCTTCCTGCGAGATGCTACAAGGACTTTATCCGAACCCAAAACTGAGTAAAATTGAGTTCCATTTTGTTTATAGGGTTAATGCAGTATTGAACCGCCAGTACCCACGCAGGAGGATGCGTGTGTGCGCGCGCGCGTCTGTGTGGGGGTGTTGAGGGAAGTTGAGATGCCCAACACACAAATATTGCACGTTGAATCACATACAGGCATTACGACCAAGAAAAACGCATGCAACACTAGTCCCACATTTAAATGAATGTTCATCAGCAAGCTCTAATGCTCTGCCATTCAGAAAATTGAATCAATTCCTTCAAATTCAAGCAATTCCTAAAGTTTATACAAACATCAGCTTTCATATTTTTTACATCAGATTTCTATCACGTGAAGCCAATACTGGTACGATTCTTAGCTGCTTGGCCACCCATTATATTTTATTTTATAATCCCAAAAAATGAAGTAAATAACAAGTAAAATTAACAAGATAAATGATATTTATAATCATGAAGTGAACAAGCGTCACACAATTCTTTTGAAAAAGTGAATAAAGACAAGAGCTACATAAAAAACTAATGTTTTACTTAAATAAAAAAAAAACTAATGTTTTAATAGTGGATCCTACACTTTTTCAAAATGATTATGTAGCACTTGCGCACTCTATGACTGTACGTAACATTACTCAATTCATAAATTGGCACAATAATCTTGAAACTTTAGCATCTACCAGAACAGTTGAAACTTAATGGAGGATCTCATCACTCAAAACAGAACATTTTCCAGTCAACATGCTACACATTTGCAAGAAACCGTCATAGATGCATCTAAGATACCTGGAATCAGGAATATGTACCCAAGAAGCCACTCTTAATTCTACAGTCCCAAGTAAGGAAGTACCACCAGTCTTGCTCAGCCGTGGACCCATTGCTGCCAAGTATTCACTTAACCAACCAACCATACATAATAATTATGAAATGCCTACTTTAAGAAGTTACAATATGCACAACTTCAAATTTCTCAATACTTGCACAACTTAAAATCTTTCCAAGAGATTATTAATGTAATTATGCAAGGAATATAAAATTAATGTAAAAACAGCAAAAAATAATATGATAACCCTACCTTAGACCTTCCTTTTCAACCTGTATATGCTAAAGTCACATGATCAACCTTTCCACCAAAAGGCACAAACCCTTCTATAAAGTATTCAAGGCTCATATATATACACGGAATGAAAGGAAGAGAAGTTGAGGAAAACATTCTTTCTAGATAGAAGCATCAATGTATGAAGACTGGAATGTGTACTTTTGATGTAGTGGAAATTAAAATACGTGAATTTTTATGTTAAATCCACCAAAAGCTAAGTACTCAAATATTAGAGAAACTAAAATGAATCATGCCTCAACCCTAATAACGCTGCATATCCTGGTAACTTCTTAACAACTTCAGATTAAGAAAGATTTAAAAAGACCACCACCCAGTGTTAGAAAATGAAGCAAAAAGAGAAACCAAAGCATAGTCTTGGAAGGAGATATTCATATACTAGATCTTTCAAAGATTTTAAAACCAACTACTCAGTGTAAGCCAAAAAATAAAAGAAAAAGAAAAAAAAAAACAAAAAACAAACCAAAGCTTTGTCAAGTGGAGATTCAAACATTCCTGATCTCATTCTGCGTCAAGTGACGAATGATGCACCTCAGATAATTTTCTAAGACTTGTGATACAATCCTATCATCCCATGACTCTGTTTCCATTAGCACAGACCCTAAGACTAAGGCCCAAAGATGATGATATACTAATAGCAACGAACTTCTCACTTCTCCAACAATAATCAACCATAAGACTGTTGATAACAATGAATATACTCAGAACCTCTAAAACCACAGACACAGGCTACTGCACTTCAGAAAATCCATACTATCAAAACCAAATTAGTTCACTATTCAATTTAAAATATATTGTCAGCCAATTAGTTTTTATTACAATCCAAAAATGCACATTCAATATTTTGTTGTCACTTCCCAAATCACAATGGAACACAAAAATAGCACAAGATCCACCAGCTAAGAAGCTCAAAAAGCAATTCGACCATCTAAGCTCAAGAAGCATAATTCTTTTCCTGTCAAACTTCCATTTACAACAAACCATCGATATTTGTTTGTACATTATTACTTGCCAGCTTTAATAACTGTGAACCTTAATAACTGTCACCTCAAAAGACAGATTTGTCTTGCTCAGGAAAAAGAAAACATCAAACAGTCTTAACCACACCAAAGGATGCCACCTAAGGATAAATACCATCTAGATCTCCCACAAACAAGAGGCGATATTGAACTTGATCAGTACTATATGGCACAGTTGAGCAGATCTGTCACTCACTCACTCACTTTTTCCTACACAGGCGTAGAAGTAAAATACGTTCAATGTCTTGATTCCATAAAGGGGCAGCACCACTTTATTAAATGCAAGGGTCTAATACAGTTTCGAAGGAAATTTTCATATACAATGGCAAGAGTGAGAGACACTAAGCTATACAAATGTTATATCAAGATCCTGCCCAATCCATAATACCTCCAAAAATATAGCCAGTCTCAGGATTTTATCAAACTATTATGACTACTGTCGTGTGCAACTTTGAAACCTCAACTCGCCAGAAAAGCATTCAAGGTATTCTCCAAAGAGCCACCATCTGAATTTTAAAATTGTAACCTCCTGAACTCCCTCCAAATCTCCATAAGATAAAAGGGTAAAACCTAATTCAGAAACACTTTACTACGAGTAAGTAATCCAATCTGTTTTCTTTAAGCATCAACACATAGTATCATCAACATAGAAGGAAAGAAATTCTTGCCCTTTAGCACTACAGCTCATATCAGCAATCCCCAAGATTTTCACACCTAAGGCTAAAGAGGCAAGTCCATTGAATCTCCACCTAAACTAGAAACATCAATATTCAGGATATTCTACCAAAAAGTTCATAGAGAAAACCAAAGAGTAAAGATAGGCGATGGACTGGGATGAAAAGTAGTAAATAGACATGCAGGAAATATATAATGCCACTTCCAACTTTTCCGATGCAGTCAGGACTGTGATTAGATGGCATCGTTTGCTTTCTAACAGCAAGTCACTTGTTCATCACTTATGAAGTGTATGCCTCATTTCCAAGCCCACCTAAACACAATTATGAACCCTTGAAATATTAATGGAGGAGACTTCACAACCACAAATTAGAATTTGGAAAAGTAGAGCATGTATTACCACCTGGCCGAGAATCTAATAGTAATAGCCACCGCCATATGGGCGGTCACTCCCATGGAAAGATGAATATGAACCTCCACCGTACTGCAACAGGAAATTATAGTAAAATAACATGAATATGTCAATATAACAAGTGAAGTAAGATAAGCTGATAGGGATTCCTCACATCAGGGCCATAATAATCATGAGGGTAAATACTGCTGCCAGCTCCATAATTATCTGAAAAATAAAGCCATTTTAATGATCAATCTGATATGGTAAGCATGCCAAGAATGGTAAAATCAATACCGAACATAAATTCATACCATGAAAGCCGCTTCCATGAAAAGCTGATGGATCGGTGTAATCCAACCGCGAGCGAAACCTTTTAGGCTCCATGTAATGAGAATCATGGTCCTAATATCAAAAGGCATTATTACAGTCAGAAATATTATGAATCACTACAGATTATGAAAAACAAGCAAATTATACTTAAAACTCACTGTCATATAAAATGGCCGCTTCATTCCATGTCCATTCTCATCATAGAGATAAGGGCCATCAAAGTGCCCTCCAATGGCATGTCTGTCAAAGTGTCCTTCCGGAGAATATGGTTGCCTCCTAGAAGGAAAATGCATCCCACGGCCCCTATCAGGGGCACCATGCCAGGGTCGATCAAGATTAGGTCTTGATGGGGGAGCAACTGCAGCTCCCACTCCAGAAGTGTAATTACCACCTCTATATGAATCCCTTCTTCCTCCTGAGTTTGTAGGAATAATATATTTTTTGTGATGACGGAGTTTGTAGAATAATGTATTAAACTGACAGAACAGCTATTTATAAAGATGTCTGTCTCTCTTCCACTACAAACAAACACCACAGAGAGAGAGAGAGAGAGAGAGTAAAAACCAAACAGAGAACTTGACAAATAACCTTGTCCAGTAAAGTGTCTCCCATGAAAATCGGTGTGTGGATGACCAAAATCATACTGATTCAGATAACCCATTCTACCAGTTTGCCCACGTCCACCTTGATAGAAACCCCTGTTCCATTGGAAATTTGAACGGGAGAAGGGCTGCCCTCGCCGCCCAAACCCCCTTCCTGTATGCAATAGGAAGCTGAGTGAAAAAAAACTTCTACACAATGGTAAAAAGATCAAACTATTGAAACTCAATAAAAACAAACAAATCACCAAAGTTTGAAGTCGCTAAACCATTGCCGTGGCCAATTCTAAATCCACCACAGAGTCCACCCTTCACTGCCTGTGTTTTAGGCAAAGGATTTGAGAGCCTTGCTTTTACTTTCACCTTCAATTTCGCATAACAACACATAATGCAGTTTATTAATACCACATAAAAAGAGGATATTAAAACTAAATATGGTCAGAACTTAATCACTTATTCTATTTATGCACCATAACTGGTAAAAATCAGAGAATGGGAGATAAGGAAATGTTATTTTTCACACTGAGGCTGTACTCCTTTATATAATGCAAATATAAGAAATTGATTACAAAACAACCTCCCTCAAGATAATTCTTAAGATAAACTCACATCAACCTAATAGATAAGATAAATTTATCTGAGATAATAATAATCCTATCGAGCACGCCCCGTGCACCAACATAAGCATAGATGTCTATATCAAAGTGATAAAATCTTGCAGTGAACATAAATGGATCAAAAAATTAGGCAAAGAATCATTTGTACGATGAGGCATGCATAGAAAAATTAATGTTCTAAACAGCATTAGGTGATTCATCTGGTTATACCAAATTAATGTTCTAAAAATTAATGTTATAGCNAAAAAAAAAAAACCCAAAAAAAAGAAAAAAGAAAAGAAAACTACCCTCTATACCTTGTCTTTTTAAAATCACGTGGTCAATCTCTATATGGTTCCAATGTAAGTACTAGCAAAGGAAGATCCAAGGGAAAGGCTATTTCTCCCTATGAAGCCTAGAATTCTTTCGTGGACGGGGCCTTAATGATCCCTATAAGCGTATGAGGGTGAAGAATGTTTTATGTCAATGGAAGTCGGATATTATTTGTTTGCAGGAAACTAAGATGGAATTCATGGATCGTAGGTTCATCACTAGCATTTGGGGCAGTCCATTTGTGAGATGTGTATATCTTGCCTCTGAGGGAGCATATGGGAGCATACTAATTATGTGGGACTCGAAGGTGGTTGAGTCTATTGAGGAGTGTGCTGGAAAGTATACGGTAGTGTGTTTGTTCAAAATTGTGGAGGATGGTTTTTGTTGGGCTTTCGTTGGTGTGTATGGGCTGAACATGGCCGCACATAGGAAGGTATTATGGGAGGAGTTAGCGGGTTTGGGCAGCTGGTGGAACCTACCGTGCTGTATTGGCAGCGATTTTAAAATCACTAGGTTTCCTAGTGAAAGATCGGGAGAAGTCCGGCACAACTAGTCAATGAATGAGTTTTCTGAATTTATTTTTGATATGGATATGATGGACTTACCACTTGTTGGTGGAGTTCACACTTGGTCTAATAATCGGGGGTGGTCTTGTCTCAACAGATTTTTGGTGTCTCCTTCATGGGAGGTACATTACTCTCCCTTGTTACAGAAGAGATTGGATAGAGTTTGCTTGGACTATTTCCCCATTGCACTAGATTGTGGAGGCATTCACAAGGATAAAAGATACTTTAAGTTTGAAAATATGTGGCTGAAAGTTGAGGATTTTGTGGAGAAAGTGAAGTCGCAGTGGTCCTCATATTCTTTAGAGGGTTCACCTAGCTTTATCCTGATTGGGAAATTGAAAGCATTGAAGAGAGATTTGACAAGGTGGAATGTTGAAGTCTTCGAACACATTAATAGTCAAAAAAAGTATCTTTTGGAGATACTTTTTTAAGTCTCTTCTGGAGGAAGTAAAGGACTTGGAGGAAAGGGAGGTGAGAGCTCCTCTTTTAGAGGAGGACTCTTGCAAGAAATTAGCTATCACTTCAGAGATGGAGAAGGTGTTACTAATGGAGGAAATCTTGTGGAGACAAAAGTCAAGAGCCCTTTGGCTGAAGGAAGGGGACTGCTGTATGAAACTTTTCCATTGGATGGCTAATTCACACCATAGGAATAATGCTATCGACGTGCTCCAGGTTGAGGTACAGGTTTACTCTGATTATGATGATATTAAGAACCATATTGTTAATTTCTATGAAGACCTACTTGCTGAAAAATCCCCATGGAGACCCAAATTGGATGGTACGCCTTTTGAAAATATTGATCAAGTAAGCTCTTTGTGGTTGGAGAGACCTTTTGAAGTAGTAGAGGTTCTTAGGGTGATTCGTGGGATGGCCAAGTATAAAGCCCCGGAGCCAGATGGGTTTTCAATGGCCTTTTATCATGATTATTGGGATGTGGTGGGGAAAGATATTATGCAGGTTTTTTAGGAGTTATACACCTTTGGTAAATTTGAAAAAAGCATTAATGCGTCTTTTATTGCTTTTATCCCTAAAAAGTTGGGGCAGTGGAGGTGAAAGATTTTCGGCTTACCAGTCTCATTAATGGGATGTATAAGATTATCTCAAAGGTGCTTGCCAACTACATGAGTAAGGTTATGAGTAGTATCATATCAAGATCCCAAAACGCATTTGTGGAAGGGAGACAAATCTTGGATTCGGTGTTGATCGCCAACGAAAATCTAGATTGTAGAATCAAGGAGGGTACACCCAGACTCCTATGCAAGCTGGAGATGGAAAAGGCCTATGACCATATGAATTGAGATTTTCTATGTTATTTACTTGGGAGGTGCGGTTTTGGGGATAGATGAATTTCATGGATTGGGCATTGTATAACTACGGTTTGTTACTCGGTTTTGGTGAATGGAGCACCGGAAGGATTCTTTAACAATTATAGGGGATTAAGACAAGGAAACCCCCTTTCCCCTTTGTTGTCTGTCATTGTTATGGAAGCATTGAATCGTATGTTGAATGCAGCTGTTAATGGTGGTTTTATTGCTGGATTTTCTGTGGGAGGTGTCACCATATCTCACCTACTATCTGCTGATGAGACACTACTTTTTTGTGAACCGGACAGTGATCATATGCTGTACTTGAGGGCCGTATTGCTTTGCTTTGAAGCGGTTTCAGGCCTGAAGGTAAATATTTCGAAATCTGAAATGGCTCCTAAGGGTGATGTGAACAATATTTAGGACTTGGCAACTATCTTGGGTTGTAACATTGCTTCACTGCCCCTGAACTATCTCAGCCTTCCATTGGGTGCTGCTTTCAAGTCAAAATCTATTTGGGATGGTGTGTCAGAAAAAATAGAAAGAAGATTGGCCGAGTGGAAAAAGATATATTTGTCCAAGGGTCGTAGATTAACTCTCATTAAGAGCACTTTATCTAACCTCCCTACTTATTTTCTATCCTTATTTTCGCTACCCGCAAGTGTGGCCTCTTGTATTGAGAAAACTTTTCGTAACTTTCTTTGGGGAGGTATGGGGGAGGAAACTAAGTTCCATCTTGTGGGTTGGGATAAAGTTTTCTCACCAATGCCATGCGGTGGGCTGGGCGTGCGTAATGTAAGGGTCTTCAACAAAGCACTCTTGGGGAAATGGTTGTGGAGATATCATAGGGAAGGGGAGGGCTTATGGAAAGAAGTCATAGATTCCAAATATAGGCGTAAGGGGGGGGGGGGGGGGGGGGTGTTTGGTGCTCTAATGAAGTTAGGGGTACAATGGCGTGGGATTGTGGAAAGACATAAGAGTTGGATGGGAAAGATTCTCTCAGTTTTTCAGATTCGCAATTGGAAGAGGCAATAGTGTTTACTTTTGGCATGGTGTGTGATGTGGAGAAAGGGCTCTAAAGCAGGTATATCCTATGCTCTACCAAATTTCTTGTGACAAAGAGGCTGCAGTGGCTGATTTATTGGTACTATCTAATGGTGTTGTCCATTGGAATGTGAGATTTTCGAGAGCTGCTCAAGATTGGGAGTTGGGTATGTTTGCTGATTTCTTTGATTCGTTATAGGCAATGTCGATTGGCAATGAGATGGGGAATAGGCTGTTATGGAATCCAAGTGGAAACAAAAAATTCTCGATGAGCTCCTTCTATAAGGCTCTCTTGGGATTTTCTAATGATCATAGCTATCCTTGGAAGACTATTTGGAAGTGCAAGGTGCCACCCAAGATTGCTTTCTTCGTTTGGACTGCATCTCTTGGGCGGATTCTCACCTCAGATAATAAAACGTGGTCTCATTATTTCAGATTGGTGCTTTATGTGCAAGAGTGATGGGAAATCAGTAGACCATCTTTTGTTACATTGTAAGATGGTCGGTGCTTATGGAATGAGATCCTTAATAGGACAGGGGTGGTATGGGTCATGCCTGGAAGAGTTAGGTATATTATGTGTTGCTGGACAGGTATTGGGGGTAATGCCCATATCGCCACTGTGTGGAGAATGATCATTCATTGCATTATGTGGTGCTTGTGGCTAGAAAGAAACAAGAGGTGCTTTGAAGACATGGAGCACTCTTTGGAGGAGCTAAAGCGATTTTTTTACAATACTTTACTCTCCTGGGCATCAGCCATTATTTGTAATACGAACAACCTTCATGATTTGCTTGTATCCTCACTAGTGCTTAGATGTAATTAGGCATGTTCAGTGTATACTACCAGTGTATTTGGGCGACGTCTCTTATATCAATAAAACTTGACTTTTACTTATAAAAAAAAATGTTTCCAATGTACCGTCCCCTGATCAATTTCAGGTGTGTCATGGTTTATTTTTAAAGTATATAAATAAATCAACAAAAAAGTTATATAGAAAATAAATGTTTCAGAGATTGATAAAACAAAGCACATTAAACTGAAAGAAATACCTTCCCATCACCCAGTTGTGTACTGTTTATGCCAGCAACACAAGCTACAGCAGCTTCATGGGCTGAGAAATCAACGAATCCAAAATCTTTTCTCTTTGCTGTTGACATATTCCGAGCCAGGACAATTTGTACAATATCTCCATAACCTTTAAGCTTCTCCCTAACATGGTCTTCATCCCAGTACGGTGGAAGCCCATCAAGAAACACTGACTTCACTTGGGCCATGATCACCGGGTCAGGCTCACGTAAGGGATCAGCAAAAGCTACTTTGGCAGTTCTCTCAGGGTGGCCAAAAATAACATCAGGCTTTTGAAGCCTCTTGTAAGCATGCATGGCATCTACATGACAAGAAAACTCAAGGAATGCAAAACCCCGGCTCAACCCCTCGTGTTGAACATCCGAGACAAGGGTGATGTTTTCAACACCTTCCACACCATATTCTTTCAACTTCTGTTTGATCTGTCATCCCATTTAGCATCAAGAATTAGAACAACAACTAAGTAAACATACAACAACTGATTCTTAGATACGTACAGCTTCCTTTGTCCAAGTGTTGCAGATATTACCCAGAAACAGCGTGTCGCTGTCCTCACTGGGTGCAGTTCCACATCGCTTTCCACGTATCTGTGCACAACGAGAAATTAGAATGAAAAAAGTAATTATGCAAAACAAAAACTATGAATAGTTACATACAACAGGGTTCTTCATTTCTGACAAAGCCCGCTTAGCATGCTCCTTATTAGCAAACTTCACAAATGCATACCCTTTGTTCTTATTGGTAGATGGATCCTTATGCAACCTAACTTCAACTACCTCTCCCATCCTTTCAAACACCTTTCTCAAATCTTCCTCCTCTGCATCCCGATCCAATCCACCAACAAATATCTCATGCTCTTTATTATGCCGACGTTCCTTTGCAGCAGCCGTTAGTTCCCTGCATTCTTCTTGCAGTGCCTCAGTATCTTCAGCAGCCTCGTCTGGATCATCCTCAGCAAGTTCTTCCTCCCCATGTTCACCAAGGTCCAGTCTATCACCATAATACTCCATTCCCTCATCACTGCCATAGTCCTTTGCAGGTTGGGTATCTTCTCCTCGAAACTCTTCTATGGATTTCCCTTCCACGTTAACAGAAACCACATTGGTTTCCTCCTTATTGCCAAAATCCCCTGTCTCCTCTTTCTCTTTCATAACTACTTCGCGCTCCTTTGCGCCATCAGTCTCCTCATTCTCAAGTGATTTCCCAACCCTTGCAACAACAGACTCCTCTTGCTTTGAAGAACCTCCAACATTCACAACATGAGCCACCTGCACTTCCTTTGCTCTTTCTTCCTTCTTTGCAGATCCGCCAATCTTTTCGCCTGCATGTTCTTCCACTTCCGCTGTGATTTTTTTATTCCTTGCAGATTCTTGAGCCATCTCAACAGCAGGTTCATCCAATTCCATAGCACTTCCTTTCTTTATCACAGGTTCACCAGCATTTTCAGCAGCAGGCTTTCCCGATTCCATCACAGTTTCTTCGTTCTTCTTAGGCTCTCCAACATTTTCAACAGTGGCTTCATCCTTACCCATACACTCTACATTCTCCTCCTGAGAGTGTTCAAGTTTCTCCTTATCAGAGTCCCCAGATTTGGTTGTCTGCACCATTACAGCTTTCTTGGAAACGGGCGTTTTAGTTCTCCCAGTCATCCTCTTCACCGAAGACTTTTTTGCCACAACTTTCGTTCCTGGTGTCACCTGAGGCTGGGCAGCATCAGCTGATGCTTTGGGCTCCTCGGCGACTAATTAAAAAAATAATAATAATAAGGTGAGTATACAGCCCATCAATTAAATGTTACGATTTCAATAGAAATATCAAAACTTCAACAAATACGTCTACGCAGAAATATATACGTTTGAATTAAGCTTCCCTACGCATAAGATTCACCATATACACAAATTCCAACAGTTAACTTTTGTTCATTTCTTGTAAACAACCTCACCAATCAATTTTGCGTTTTCTGCCAAAACAAACCCAAATTGGAAATTTTGATTCGGCGATTTTATTTCAGATGCGACAAAGACCGGTAACACTGACGAATTACACTTTTTCTTTCTCCTAGAAATCCAAGCAAGTACTCAACGAATCAACTAATTGAAACAAAGTTTAATGTTACCCGATGGCCCTTCTGCCTTCGAATCCGAAGCGCTAGGTGAGGGTGTGGTCTCGTTCTTCTTCACCTGCTTCGCTTTGGTGGCCGCCCCACGCTTCGTCTCGGCGGGCTTCGGAGCAGGCGGTTCCAAGGCCGGCTCGGGAGGATTCGGAGGCGTTTTGGTGGCGGATTTTCTCGACGGAGGCGTCTTCTTGGTGGTCGCCGATTTCGGTGTATCCGAATTACGAGTCCTCATGCTGACCCAAGCGATTGGACTGCAAGCGAATCGTAAGTCAAGCAAGGTAAAATTCTCTCCTTTCGTAATAAATGGCCAATTGTGGACGCTTCGATCCAGAATCTGATAAAGAGCCACACACACACAGTGGTAAGTGAAAACGGCTGCGTTTCCATCTTTGCAAGGATGGCTCTATTAATTTTGAATAGAAAATTTCTTAACATAAGCCTACACATCATATATCATATATTTTTTTATTTTTTTATTTTTTACCAAATTTTTAGTATATAGATAATAAATATAAGAATTCAATTAGTTTTAAAAGAATAAACCCAAAAAAAAATTAAATAAAATTTTAAAACATAAAAAAAATAAAAAAATATGGTGTGTCATGTGTGAGCGTGTAGCAAAGCTCGTGGAAAGTTAAGAAACCAAAGATTATTTAAAATAACCAATGACCGCATTGAAGTATGTGTTGATCATTGTATTGAGCAGGTAGCTAGCTCTAAGTTTATAAAGAAGGCTCGAGCAGTTGTGAGAAAAGGAAAGATTTTATTATGGCAACCTTGACTATGTAAAACTGAATTTTGATGGAGCTCATTTTAGGGGATGCGTAATGCTGGAGTGGGGATAATTATTAGAGATAGAAAGGTTCTAGCATATGAGAGAAGCTCATCGAAATGCCGAAATAAACCAAAACATACCTCCGAAAGAGAAGCATCTCCCTCTCTGTGTCTCACTTGGACCCACTCCCAAGCAGGCCTCCATCGCCTTGTCCATTAAATTCAAAGTTTAATTCCCACCGGCAAATTTTGTTCTACTGTTTTTGATTTTTTTTTTAGTTCACTCTCGTACAATTTTTTTTAAGGGTTTAAAAATAGTCAATTTAGTCCTTAAAAGACATGACAAGGGATTGGATACTTATTAATCACATTATTCTTTATTTATTTATTTATTTTTCTCTTTTCCCTCTCTTTGTAGATGACAAGAGTAAGCATTCACTAATGCATAAAACTTCTTTCAAATCCAATCATATATAAAATATAATTGTCTTCACCAACAAGATGATTTTTTTTTTTTATATAAGTTACTAGATGAATGAAAAGTTATTGAGTTTTTTTAATATGTATATTTTTAAGACTTGTATTGAGAGGTATTTTTAAAATTTTCATGTATGTATAGTTTTATAACTTGTATAGATATTGTTTTATAATATAATTTTTCTATATATATATATAATTTATCCATATAACAATCCCAAAATGGTATACCGAAATAGACGGGTACTGAAATATTTCATTTCAATATTTTAACAGATTCGTCCATTGGAATGGAATTCAAAACTTTGGCTTCATTTCCAAGTATAGGAAGTGTGAAGATCCGAGTACTCAAGACTTAGCACACTAATTATGAACTTTGTTCAACTAAACAAAAATAAAATTGAGAAACAAACCATAAAAATGTAAAATGATGTAAAACTGAAAAAAAAAAAATGTAAAATGCATGTCCTAGACTAGTGATGCGCAGAAAAGTGAAAAAAAAAATGCAAGTGTGCTGATCACTTTTAATGTCACACACACCTATGACTTTTTTTAAAAAGTCAAACCTTAAACTATCTAATGGTTTTTAGTAAACAAGTCAGCCAATTGATCTCGTAGACACATGATCTAAAGACATATCTTAGACTCAACCAAGTTTCTAATAAAATAATGTCTAATATCTATATGCTTGGTCTTAGAGTGATGAACAGGATTCTTGGATATACAAATTACACTTGAGTTATTACAATAAATAGTCATAATATATTGAGAGAACCCATAATCTTGAAGCATATTTTTCATCAAAATCAATTGTGTGCAACAACTTATCGCTGCTATATACTTAACTTCAGTTGTAGATAAGGAAATCGAATTTTGCTTTTTGCTCATCCAAGTTACAAGATCGTTACCTACATAAAAACACCCTCTGAAAGTACTCTTTCTATCATCCGCATTTCCAGCCCAATCTGCATTCAAATAGCCTACTATTGCCAAGTTCGTGTCCTTAAAATACCAAATCTCATAATCAACTGTTGTGCTTAGATATTTAATTATTCTTTTTACCATTGTGAGATGAGATTCCTTAAGATTATCTTGAAACCTAGCACACACACCAACACTAAAGGATATATCGAGTCTACTAACTGTAAATAGAGAAGACTTCCTATCATGCTTCTATAAAGAGTAGGGTCAACATTTTTACTTGTAGGATTTGTACTGATTTTTAATAATGTGCTCATGGGAGTACGAGCATGACTTTTGCCTTCCATCCCAAACGTCTTAACAAGCTCTCTAGTATACTTAGATTGTGAGAGAAAAATTCCTTCTTCAGATTGTTGTACTTGTATGCCCGAGAAGAAATTTAACTCACTAATCATCTCATCTCAATTCAATTTCATGTCAAAAGCAAAATCATATGAGAAAGAATCAAGTGTTTCTCCAAACATAATATCATCAACATAAATTTGAGGAATGAGCAATTGCATACCAAATTTTTCGATGAAGAGAGTCTTATCAGCTTGTCCTCTAGTAAAGCCATATTCAAGTAAATAAGCTATCAATCTTTCATACCAAGCACGAGGTGCTTGTTTCAATCCACAGAGAGGTTTCTTTAACCTGTAAACATGGTCAGGACATAGGTAATTAATGAACCCTTCAGGTTGTTCAACATGTACATTTTCTTGTAAAAGACCATTTAAAAATGAACTATTGACATCCATTTTATATAGCTTGAAGTTTAGATGACAAGCAACTGGGGCAAAGGTTTTCATCAATGTAAATTCCCTCAACTTGTGTGTACTTTGTGCAACCAACCTAGCTTTGTTTTTTCACAATGGTTCTATGTTCATTTGACTTGTTCTTGAACATCTACTTGGTTCCAATGATATTGTAATTTCAGGTCTAGGAACTAACTCCCAAACTAATTTCTTATGAATTGTGAAGCTTTCATGCATGGCATTAACCCAACTTTCATCATTCAAGGCTTCCTTAACTCTCTTGGGTTCAACCTGCAACAAATAACATACAAAAGAAACTTGATTAAGCACTCTTTTTCGAAGTCTTATACCTTCATCCAACTTACCAAGAATGTTCTCTCTTAGATGATTGTGTGTAATTCTTGAGGAGGTTCTTTGTCCTGTGGAGGAGAAGAATTTTGAGGAGTTTGTCCCATGTGGTCTTCATCACTTTTCTCTTGTACACACTCTTCCAAAACTCAGCCTATCTCTTCTAAGTTTTCAAGTTCCTTTTTAGTAGTCTCAACTGAAACATCATCTATAACCACATTGACAGATTCCATGACTATTTTTGTCCGTAGGTTGTTGACTCTATGAGCCTTACTATTTGATGAATATCCAAGAAACACTCATTCATCACTCTTGCTATCAAGTTTATGTGAGTTTTCAAAATCTTCCAAGATGTAGCATTTACTGCTGAAAACTCTAAAATACTTGATAGTGGGTTTTTTATTTTTCCACAAGCCATAAGGTACTTCTGGTGCTGGGCCTTAGAACTATTCTATTTAGGATGTGACTTGTCGTATTCATGGCTTCTTCCCAAAAATACAAAGTCATTTTCTTGTTGCTCAATATGGTTCATGCCATCTCTTGAATAGCCCTACTTTTTCTTTCCAACACTCAATTTTGTTGAGGAGTGATAGGAGTATAAAATTCTTGGTGAATGCCTTGTTTATCACAAAAAGAGGAACAATTGGTATTATCAAATTCCTTACATTGATCACTACGAATTCTAGAGATAGAAAGATCATTATTTATTTGTAGTCCCTTGAACAGCTTTTTGGCAAGGTCAAATGCTTCATATTTTTCTCTGAAGAGGATGATGCAAGTAAATCTAGAAAAGTCATTCACAATAACTATGATATACTTCTTTTCACCCAAGCTTTCGGTTTGTGTTGGACCCATCAACTCCATGTGAAGTAGCTCAAGTGGCCGAGAGGTGAGAATATCTAAAATTTATTTGTGTTATGCTCTTGTTTGTTTTTCCTCTTGGCATGGTCTCAGATCATTTTCTTGACCTTAAGAGACTTAGGCAACACTGCAACAACTTCTATTTTTGAAATTTTGATAAGAATCTAAAATTGATATGACCAAGTTGTTGGTGCCAAAGCTCAGCTTCATCCAATAGATTTTTATGGCAATACAATTAAGATGTTAAGAAAACTCCATAGCAATTATCAGATGTTCTAGTGCCCTCTTCAAGATCCATTCTCCAGCTTTGTTGTAAACGTTGCACTCATATTTTGAAAACTGTACAGAAAGATTATCATCACAAAATTAATTAATACTTAGCAAGTTAGCTTTAAAACCATTAATGAATAAAATCTTATGAAGAATAGGTACTCCAGGTATTTCAACATTCCATTTCCCTTCAACAATGGATTTGCTACCATCTCCAAAAGTCATAGTGCCTCCACTACGCAACTCAATCTTCTTAAAAAAGTCTTGTCACTGGACATCTGTCTCGAGCATGCACTTTCCAGGTACCAAAAGTATTTGTCCATCGACTTAAGGGCTATGTGAGCAACTAAACATATGGCATCCTCTTTGACCACCTATTTTGGTTTAAGTTTTGAGTTATTTTTTTCATTAACACCCATTTATATGATCTTTTCTTTGTTGTGAAGACAAAATCTGATAGTTCACCAAGCTTAAGCTTATTGAGCTTATTTGATGACTCAACTTTTAAACCTAATTTTCAGGCTTCTTTTATCTTATTCTTGATTTTCTTTTATCTCTACTTTTTTGTACTTTACTCAAATTAAAATAATATGAACTTATATGGCCAGAAATACCACAATAATGATAAATAGGAACAAACTTACCACGATTCAACTTCTTTGAGGCTGATCTTTCATGTGATTTTTCAAGACAATGACTTTGTGATTCTTTGAGACTACAACGATCTATGCAAACGAACCTTTGTGCACACTGTGAGACTTGGATTTGTTGGAGTTGTATACCAACTAGTATGTCAACTAGACTTGTACAACTCATCCTTATGAGTCTGATTGGCATCTTGGAAGTCTAATTCTGCTATGCATCCTTGGACTTCAATGATTAACAGATTTACGAATAGAGCTTCAGACCGGAGCCTTAATAAGAATAAGAGGAATCAGAATGACGTTGAGGTAATTTTATCAGTATGCGATGTAGGGTAAACCCTTTGCTCCGCTCGTTGGCTATGAATGGAACCTTCTCTCTCTCCTTTCGAACCCTACTTAAATCTGAAGTAATAGCCTTTTCTTGCAGAAACCGACAGCTTCTTCCACTATTCTTCATGGAACTATCTAATGTTGACTGTTTGCTCCTAATCATTGTTGACTTTCAGAGTTGACTCCCGGAGTATCCACAAGGCTTGGTAAGAAACTAAAAAGTTGTATTTCAGACATTCATACTTCCAAAATGATACAGATTCTGCATGCCTCCAAGTTTCTTGGTAAGTCATGAAGTGGGAAAAACTTTGATGCTTTCTCGGTTTTTTTTAGAAAAAAAAGCAATCACAGACATCAGGATGGACCAATAAGCATTGGAAGGCAGCGTTCTCCTCAAATGGTGAGCAGGAAGAGGAAATATTGACAAGTGAGCTGTTTGATCGCGAGGTTTTGTTCGTTTTATGGGATCAGGAGGCTTGTGTTTATACAATCGTGGGGGTTGGAGGTAAAATCTTAGTTTTCATAGGTTTCTGGGGGATGGGGATCGAGAAATTTGACAAGAGAGAATTTTCAGAAAGAGGGGGGAGATTTGCTTCTGTTAAGATTGGAAGGGGGTTCCTGCATCCGACTGAATTTGTCTATCTCTGACGTGTATCACGATTGGCTCATGTGGATTAGCTTTAGTTATCTCTTTGAAATATTGTTCTTCTCATTCTCTACTAATGTAAGTTTATTGTAAGCTTCTTGTTAAGTTTCTTCAGCTTGACCACTTCTTCACATAAATCATTAATGGTAATATCAATTTTCCAAACTTTGAGCATAGTAGTTTTGAAGGTTTCACGGTTGATTTGCTTATCAGCCATAATTTTGCCAATCAAACAGAGTTCCCGCGCTCAAGAATAGCTCGACTATCAGCCCCAACAACTAAAATTTCATGCTTTTTAGATTCTGTGAGACTCAGTTTATCCCACAAATGAGCAATGTCATCAGCCATAAACCATAAAAAAGATAACAAAGAATAGATGAATAACAACGCCAATCTTAAAAAAACTGCCCTCGGCAAACTATACCTTCCAAAAAAATTGTGAAAGAACCAACTTTCTTCTCACTGCACCATGAGAGAAAGACACCAACCACTAAGGAAGCAAATAACTGTCATCATAATCAATGGGGCTTTGTGCGTCAGTAATTATTTATGGTGGGAGACGTTTCATTGTAATTTGGATTTAAGAACTCTAACGTTTATAGTGTAAGTAAAATAGATGCATAAGTGAATTGCACAATGTTTATAACTATTCATGGGAATTGTTTGGATAACATTAAATGCTCACTAAATAATTCTATTTTTCAATTTAAATTCTAAAATCTGGTTAAGAACTTTTGAGATTCCCATAGCCTATCATAAAATATGTTATATGGTTAGAGATTTATACTTACATATAGGGGTGTAAGAAAAATCAAAAACTCGGTTGAATGAAATAAGATCGGACCGAATTGGTGCAGTACCAGTTCTTTAAATCGAAATTGGTCCTAAATTACTTTGGTATTGATTTTCATATTTTGAAAACTGGTTTGAACTGAACCGGACCAGTATATATATATTTAAAATTTCTTATATTATATATACTTTTTTCTATTATATTATATATATTATATGCTAAATTGCTAATGAATATAATATGCAATTTTAATCTTGTTATTCAAATCTATTAATCTCACTAATAAGTTAGATACTACTTATGATATACTAGTATAATTAGATACTAATGAATTAGTAATTGTTAATAATAATACTAAATTCTAAAATTAAGATTAGGGTTAAAAAATTATAATACTAAACTTATATAGTGTCACACATGTAAATAGTAAACTGGATCGGACTGGGTAAAAATTGGAAAAATCTAAAATTCTGGTTTTGATAATAAATCGATTTGTATCGATTCTTAAATTTTCAAAACTATTATATACCAGTTGGATTTCTCAATTTGTCCAAAACCAAAATCAAATTAGACTAGACCAATTATATCTTTTTTTTTTTTTTTTTTTGATAAACTGAATTCATTCATAGATTAAAAAAAAAAAAAAAAGTAATTGAAATACAAAGTCAATTCCAAAGAAACTTCGAAACATATACTACTAATTACAACATCTCGGAATCTATGAGCACCCTATTATAAATAATTCTGCTTTGAGAATTAATGGCTTTAACAATTGTCTCAGAGTCCCATTCCTGTTGTAACTTTCTAAATCCCATATGTAGAATCATTTGTAACCCTTTCAATGCTGCTAAAACTTCAATCTCATCCATTGAATAATCCCAACTTCATTCCTACTTGAAGCAAATAAAAAAATCCCTTTCTATCTCTAATAATTATCCCCNTGCGTTTTCTGCCAAAAATAACCCAAATTGGAAATTTTGATTCGGCGATTTTATTTCAGATGCGACAAAGACCGGTAACACTGACGAATTACACTTTTTTCTTTCTCCTAGAAATCCAAGCAAGTACTCAACGAATCAACTAATTGAAACAAAGTTTAATGTTACCCGATGGCCCTTCTGCTTTCGAATCCGAAGCGCTAGGTGAGGGTGTGGTCTCGTTCTTCTTCACCTGCTTCGCTTTGGTGGCCGCCCCACGCTTCGTCTCGGCGGGCTTCGGAGCAGGCGATTCCAAGGCCGGCTCGGGAGGATTCGGAGGCGTTTTGGTGGCGGATTTTCTCGACGGCGGCGTCTTCTTGGTGGTCGCCGATTTCGGTGTATCCGAATTACGAGTCCTCATGCTGACCAAAGACGATTGGACTGCAAGCGAATCGTTAGTCAAGCAAGGTAAAATTCTCTCCTTTCGTAATAAATGGCCAATTGTGGAGGCTTCGATCCAGAATCCGATAAAGACCCACACACACACAGTGGTACGTGAAAACGGCTGCGTTTCCATCTTTGCAAGGATGTCTCTATTAATTTTGAATAGAAAAATTCTTAACATAAGTCTACACATCATAAATCATATATATATATATATATATATTTTACCAAATGTTTAGTATATAGATAATAAATAGAAAAATTCAATTAATTTTAAAAGAATAAACCCCAAAAAAAATTTAAATAAAATTTTAAAAAATTAAAAAAGTAAAAGAAATATGGTGTGTTGTGTGTGGACGTGTAGCCAAGCTCGTGGAAAGTTAAGAAACCAAAGATTATTTAAAATAACCAATGACCCCGTTGAAATATGTGTTGATCATTGTATTGAGCATGTAGCTCTAAGTTTATAAAGCAGGCTGGAGCAGTTGTGAGAAAAGAAAAGATTTTATTATGGCAACCTCGACCATGTAAAACTGAATTTTGATGGAGCTCATTTTAGGGAGATGGGTAATGCTGGAGTGGGGATAATTATTAGAGATAGAAAGGGATTGTTTTATTTGCTTCAAGTAGGAATGAAGTTGGGATTATTCAATGGACGAGATTGAAGTTTTAGCAGCATTGAAAGGGTTACAAATGATTCTACATATGGGATTTAGAAAGTTACAACAGGAATGGGACTCTGAGACAATTGTTAAAGCCATTAATTCTCAAAGCAGAATTATTTATAATAGGGTGCTCATAGATTCCGAGATGTTGTAATTAGTAGTATATGTTTCGAAGTTTCTTTGGAATTGACTTTGTATTTCAATTACTTTTTTTTTTTTTTTTAATCTATGAATGAATTCAGTTTATAAAAAAAAAAAAAAAAAAAAAGATATAATTGGTCTAGTCTAATTTGATTTTGGTTTTGGACAAATTGAGAAATCCAACTGGTATATAATAGTTTTGAAAATTTAAGAATCGATACAAATCGATTTATTATCAAAACCAGAATTTTAGATTTTTCCAATTTTTACCCAGTCCGATCCAGTTTACTATTTACATGTGTGACACTATATAAGTTTAGTATTATAATTTTTTAACCCTAATCTTAATTGTTAGAATTTAGTACTTATTATTAACAATTACTAATTCATTAGTATCTAATTATACTAGTATATCATAAGTAGTATCTAACTTATTAGTGAGATTAATAGATTTGAATAACAAGATTAAAATTGCATATTATATTCATTAGCAATTTAGCATATAATATATATAATATAATAGAAAAAAGTATATATAATATAAGAAATTTTAAATATATATATACTGGTCCGGTTCAGTTCAAACCAGTTTTCAAAATATGAAAATCAATACCAAAGTAATTTAGGACCAATTTCGATTTAAAGAACTGGTACTGCACCAATTCGGTCCGATCTTATTTCATTCAACCGAGTTTTTGATTTTTCTTACACCCCTATATGTAAGTATAAATCTCTAACCATATAACATATTTTATGATAGGCTATGGGAATCTCAAAAGTTCTTAACCAGATTTTAGAATTTAAATTGAAAAATAGAATTATTTAGTGAGCATTTAATGTTATCCAAACAATTCCCATGAATAGTTATAAACATTGTGCAATTCACTTTATGCATCTATTTTACTTACACTATAAACGTTAGAGTTCTTAAATCCAAATTACAATAAAACGTCTCCCACCATAAATAATTACTGACGCACAAAGCCCCATTGATTATGATGACAGTTATTTGCTTCCTTAGTGGTTGGTGTCTTTCTCTCATGGTGCAGTGAGAAGAAAGTTGGTTCTTTCACAATTTTTTTGGAAGGTATAGTTTGCCGAGGGCAGTTTTTTTAAGATTGGCGTTGTTATTCATCTATTCTTTGTTATCTTTTTTATGGTTTATGGCTGATGACATTGCTCATTTGTGGGATAAACTGAGTCTCACAGAATCTAAAAAGCATGAAATTTTAGTTGTTGGGGCTGATAGTCGAGCTATTCTTGAGCGCGGGAACTACTGTTTGATTGGCAAAATTATGGCTGATAAGCAAATCAACCGTGAAACCTTCAAAACTACTATGCTCAAAGTTTGGAAAATTGATATTACCATTAATGATTTATGTGAAGAAGTGGTCAAGCTGAAGAAACTTAACAAGAAGCTTTACAATAAACTCACAGTAGTAGAGAATGAAAAGAACAATATTTCAAAAGCATTGAGAATTTCTGTAGTTGAGATATCAAAATTGAAGGTCCAAAAGGATGCACTAGACAAAGAATTAAAGACTTCCCAAGAGTGCCAACAAAAAATCAGCAACTCATAAATTGGATGAGTTGTTAAGTATTCAAAAGTCTAGTTGTGATCATACTAGTTTGGGGTATACAACTTCCCAAAACAAAAATCCTCAAGTCTCATCAGTCGCTGCCACTATCTCTAAGAGTATCGTCTTTGTCATAGGAAGTCAAGTTGTAGATACTCCAAAAGAAGTCACTTCAAAGTCAAATTGTCTTGAAAAATCACATGAAAGATCAGCCTCAAAGAAGTTGAATCGTGGTAAGTTTGTTCCTATTTATCATTATTGTGGTATTTCTGGCCATATAAGTTCATATTATTTTAATTTGAGTAAAGTACAAAAAAGTAGAGATAAAAGAAAATCACAGAATAAGATAAAAGAAGCCTGAAAATTAGGTTTAAAAGTTGAGTCATCAAATAAGCTCAATAAGCTTAAGCTTGGTGAACTATCAGAATTTTGTCTTCACAACAAAGAAAAGATCATATAAATGGGTGTTAATGAAAAAAATAACTCAAAACTTAAACCAAAATAGGTGGTCAAAGAGGATGCTATATGTTTAGTTGCTCACATAGCCCTTAAGTCGATGGACAAATACTTTTGGTACCTGGAAAGTGCATGCTCGAGACAGATGTCCAGTGACAAGACTTTTTTAAGAAGATTGAGTTGCGTAGTGGAGGCACTATGACTTTTGGAGATGGTAGCAAATCCATTGTTGAAGGGAAATGGAATGTTGAAATACCTGGAGTACCTATTCTTCATAAGATTTTATTCATTAATGGTTTTAAAGCTAACTTGCTAAGTATTAATTAATTTTGTGATGATAATCTTTCTGTACAGTTTTCAAAATATGAGTGCAACGTTTACAACAAAGCTGGAGAATGGATCTTGAAGAGGGCACTAGAACATCTGATAATTGCTATGGAGTTTTCTTAACATCTTAATTGTATTGCCATAAAAATCTATTGGATGAAGCTGAGCTTTGGCACCAACAACTTGGTCATATCAATTTTAGATTCTTATCAAAATTTCAAAAATAGAAGTTGTTGCAGTGTTGCCTAAGTCTCTTAAGGTCAAGAAAATGATCTGTAGACCATGCCAAGAGGAAAAACAAACAAGAGCATAACACAAATAAATTTTAGATATTCTCACCTCTCGGCCACTTGAGCTACTTCACATGGAGTTGATGGGTCCAACACAAACCGAAAGCTTGGGTGAAAAGAAGTATATCATAGTTATTGTGAATGACTTTTCTAGATTTACTTGCATCATCCTCTTCAGAGAAAAATATGAAGCATTTGACCTTGCCAAAAAGCTGTTCAAGGGACCACAAATAGATAATGATCTTTCTATCTCTAGAATTCGTAGTGATCAATGTAAGGAATTTGATAATACCAATTGTTCCTCTTTTTGTGATAAACAAGGCATTCACCAAGAATTTTATACTCCTATCACTCCTCAACAAAATTGAGTGTTGGAAAGAAAAAGTAGGGCTATTCAAGAGATGGCATGAACCATATTGAGCAACAAGAAAATGACTTTGTATTTTTGGGAAGAAGCCATGAATACGACAAGTCACATCCTAAATAGAATAGTTCTAAGGCCCAGCACCAGAAGTACCTTATGGCTTGTGGAAAAATAAAAAACCCACTATCAAGTATTTTAGAGTTTTCAGCAGTAAATGCTACATCTTGGAAGATTTTGAAAACTCACATAAACTTGATAGCAAGAGTGATGAATGAGTGTTTCTTGGATATTCATCAAATAGTAAGGCTCATAGAGTCAACAACCTACGGACAAAAATAGTCATGGAATCTGTCAATGTGGTTATAGATGATGTTTCAGTTGAGACTACTAAAAAGGAACTTGAAAACTTAGAAGAGATAGGCTGAGTTTTGGAAGAGTGTGTACAAGAGAAAAGTGATGAAGACCACATGGGACAAACTCCTCAAAATTCTTCTCCTCCACAGGACAAAGAACCTCCTCAAGAATTACACACAATCATCTAAGAGAGAACATTCTTGGTAAGTTGGATGAAGGTATAAGACTTCGAAAAAGAGTGCTTAATCAAGTTTCTTTTGTATGTTATTTGTTGCAGGTTGAACCCAAGAGAGTTAAGGAAGCCTTGAATGATGAAAGTTGGGTTAATGCCATGCATGAAAGGCTTCACAATTCATAAGAAATTATGTTTGGGAGTTAGTTCCTAGACCTGAAATTACAATATCATTGGAACCAAGTAGATGTTCAAGAACAAGTCAAATGAACATAGAACCATTGTGAAAAAACAAAGCTAGGTTGGTTGCACAAAGTACACACAAGTTGAGGGAATTTACATTGATGAAAACCTTTGCCCCAGTTGCTTGTCATCTAAACTTCAAGCTATATAAAATGGATGTCAATAGTTCATTTTTAAATGGTCTTTTACAAGAAAATGTACATGTTGAACAACCTGAAGGGTTCATTAATTACCTATGTCCTGACCATGTTTACAGGTTAAAGAAACCTCTCTGTGGATTGAAACAAGCACCTCGTGCTTGGTATGAAAGATTGATAGCTTATTTACTTGAATATGGCTTTACTAGAGGACAAGCTGATAAGACTCTCTTCATCGAAAAATTTGGTATGCAATTGCTCATTCCTCAAATTTATGTTGATGATATTATGTTTGGAGAAACACTTGATTCTTTCTCATATGATTTTGCTTTTGACATGAAATCTGAATTTGAGATGAGCATGATTAGTGAGTTAAATTTCTTCTCGGGCATACAAGTACAACAATCTGAAGAAGGAATTTTTCTCTCACAATCTAAGTATACTAGAGAGCTTGTTAAGACGTTTGGGATGGAAGGCAAAAGTCATGCTCGTACTCCCATGAGCACATTAGTAAAAATCAGTACAAATCCTACAAGTAAAAATGTTGACCCTACTCTTTATAGAAGCATGATAGGAAGTCTTCTCTATGTTACAGTTAGTAGACTCGATATATCCTTTAGTGTTGGTGTGTGTGCTAGGTTTCAAGATAATCTTAAGGAATCTCATCTCACAATGGTAAAAAGAATAATTAAATATCTAAGCACAACAGTTGATTATGAGATTTGGTATTTTAAGGACACGAACTTGGCAATAGTAGGCTATTTGAATGCAGATTGGGCTGGAAATGCGGATGATAGAAAGAGTACTTTCAGAGGGTGTTTTTATGTAGGTAACGATCTTGTAACTTGGATGAGCAAAAAGCAAAATTCGATTTCCTTATCTACAACTGAAGTTAAGTATATAGCAGCGATAAGTTGTTGCACACAATTGATTTTGATGAAAAATATGCTTCAAGATTATGGGTTCTCTCAATATATTATGACTATTTATTGTAATAACTCAAGTGTAATTTGTATATCCAAGAATCCTGTTCATCACTCTAAGACCAAGCATATAGATATTAGACATTATTTTATTAGAGACTTGGTTGAGTCTAAGATAGTGTCTTTAGATCATGTGTCTACTGAGTATCAATTGGCTGACTTGTTTACTAAAAACCATTAGATAGTTTAAGGTTTGACTTTTTAAAAAAAGTCATAGGTGTGTGTGACATTAAAAGTGATCAGCACACTTGCATTTTTTTTTTCACTTTTCTGCGCATCACTAGTCTAGGACATGCATTTTACATTTTTTTTTTTTCAGTTTTACATCATTTTACATTTTTATGGTTTGTTTCTCAATTTTATTTTTGTTTAGTTGAACAAAGTTCATAATTAGTATGCTAAGTCTTGAGTACTCAGGTCTTCACACTTCCTATACTTGGAAATGAAGCCAAAGTTTTGAATTCCATTCCAATGGACGAATCTGTTAAAATATTGAAATGAAATATTTCAGTACCCGTCTATTTCGGTATACCATTTTGGGATTGTTATATGGATAAATTATATATATATATAGAAAAATTATATTATAAAACAATATCTATACAAGTTATAAAACTATACATACATGAAAATTTTAAAAATACCTCTCAATACAAGTCTTAAAAATATACATATTAAAAAAACTCAATAACTTTTCATTCATCTAGTAACTTATATAAAAAAAAAAAATCATCTTGTTGGTGAAGACAATTATATTTTATATATGATTGGATTTGAAAGAAGTTTTATGCATTAGTGAATGCTTACTCTTGTCATCTACAAAGAGAGGGAAAAGAGAAAAATAAATAAATAAATAAAGAATAATGTGATTAATAAGTATCCAATCCCTTGTCATGTCTTTTAAGGACTAAATTGACTATTTTTAAACCCTTAAAAAAAATTGTACGAGAGTGAACTAAAAAAAAAATCAAAAACAGTAGAACAAAATTTGCCGGTGGGAATTAAACTTTGAATTTAATGGACAAGGCGATGGAGGCCTGCTTGGGAGTGGGTCCAAGTGAGACACAGAGAGGGAGATGCTTCTCTTTCGGAGGTATGTTTTGGTTTATTTCGGCATTTCGATGAGCTTCTCTCATATGCTAGAACGTTGACCACCGTCTCCGATGAAATATTTCCTATGAGTAACAAGTTATCATTTTACTATTGCCTTTTTTGTTGTCATAATTTTTATTATTCTCTTGTAACTTAACCTTTAGATCTTCATTTTCAAGCCTTCACACAGAGAGAGAGAGAGAAAGAGAGGCCACAGGGTTGAAAAAAAAGAGATGACACTTTTACAAATTTATCCCTTCCTTTTCCGATCATTTACCAAATTGTCATTTAAACATGTTCATTAGGCCGAAAGACCAAAATCTGGTCGGAAGTTCCAGCACAGAAAGGTCGGAATTTGATCTGAAACAGATGAGCCCATCAAATCGTATCAGTTCCTATTCTGGCACAAAAAATTTCGGCTAGAATGGAATGAAATTAAAAACTTTGGATGAAGCACCTCTCTATTTTTGTGCAGTCCACAATGTGGGTATAGACCTTATGATTCATTTTGCCAAAGTCAAATCCTAGTGCACCGTAAAGAATTTAAGTCTATATCTTAAATTGATTAATTCTAGTTGAACCTAATGCTAAAAAGCAAGAGGCCTTATACAAATATGTTCCTTAAGTCCTTGTAAAAAAAATCATTACTTTAGTTCGAAAAGTTCGACTCTACGGCCTAGGTGCCGGATCTAGTAAATCCAAATCCAACACTAGGGAGGTGTTGGATCTTGTTAGATCTGGCTAGTTTGGTGCCACAAAAGCACAAATCCATTTGTTCTGGTAAGTTATGTATGGTGAAATTGCCACTCAAGTACCGTACCCAATGGTCTACCACTATACCGAAGGTGATAGCAGACCAGCCAAAAAATGGCCTAATTTACAATGAAAAATTTTAAACACAAGCATACACACCCCAAACCATACTTTTTTTTAATTTTTTTCTTTTATCAAATGTTTAATATATAGATAATGAGTAAAATAAATTTAATTAATTTAAGAAGAATAAACTCAAAAAATTTTTAAAAAACATAAAAATAAATAAAAAATATATATAATGTGTAAGCTTATTCGTAGCAATGCTCATTTCCAATAGGTCATATTTCCCCTAGTCTAAACTTTTAAATATCAAAAAGTAAATGCAAGAGGAATGCTGGCAAACCCTACACAACATTTGGATAGAAATCAATCCAAACTGTTTGAATAATAAATTGATATGGAATAAAAATTGAATAAAATATTATATTTTAATATTATTAAATTTGAACATTATGTTAAAATTTTTTAAAAAATTAAATTATTTATTTTATTTTATATTAAAATTTCAAAAAGTTAAAATGATTCTCTCAATACAACCCCTCAGCCATTGCCACCCAACCATCACGTACCATCACCAAGAACTCGACAGGCTAAAAGTTATAAAGAAGCGAAACACAATCCTCCCAACCATATTCAGGCTAAAAGTATTTTAAGTATCAAATCATTAATAAGTCGTAAGATGGTCGTGTTGCTCCGACTAGGAGCAAAATGCAATTGAGAAAAATACATAAATCCGTTCTTGAAGCACACTGTTTGATGTTAAAATATGCCCAGATATTTCTCCATGAGAGTTATCAACCAGTTCTCAGGATAATGTGGACTCCACTGTCAGTATCCACAATGTCACTTATCTCGCCCACCTTAAGAGCATATGTTGCTTCTTCAAAAGGCTTCTGCATCTGGCCTCGGCCAAAAGGACCTGCAGCAATATTTAACATACAGCAATATTTAAGAGCAATGCAAGAGACGATATCCAATCCAGGTGAACCATATGTAACTATTAGTAAATCAAAGAGAGAAACTTAAAAAATAAGAAGATATGTCATGGGTATACAAATTTACTGGCAGTCAAAGAAGGTATGTGTCCCGTGTGCAAATTATCAGGCACAACTTGCATATATAAAACTTGGGATCTCATATCTCTCTTTTTCATTATCAGGTCCTAACCAATAAATGGGAAAGAAAACCAACGCGCAGAGGCATGGGACACAAGGTAGATTGAAAGAGATAAGTCACTAGAATTATATATATCGCAATTAATTGACTTCTTTTTATGAGTACGAAGAAATTTTATTGATAATGAAAGAGGATGTTACCCCAGAGCACAGGATCTATATATATATATATATATATGAATCCACTTAACAACTATAAGATCACTTCTTGTATTTCAAGCATGTTGATAACACAAAAAAAATAAAAATAAAAAATAAAAAAAGAGGGCTGCCACAAAACCATAGACGGTATTTTAACTACCACCATAAAAACATATCATTACAACAATATTACTTCTTTTATTCATTCAAGAATTTCGAACAAGAACCAGAAATTTCAAAACAAACCCACCCCCAACCCCCGCGTTGGCAGCAATGCTAGTCTTCATCTTTGATCTTGTCATGTCCAATCACGAGTGCTGATGTAATACATTTAAAGTGGTTTCATATGTCACCATTTAAATGGACAGCCACTAATAATGTATCGCATTAATAAGTGTGACTGAAGATGACAAAATTTAGAATGAAAAAGAGCATTTCTAAAGAAAGAATAATCTTAACTACAATATTATATTATGAGTGCTGCTAGGGTGCCGCCCAACGGTGATTGCTGGACGTACCCCCTAGGCAAAATTCACTTTTTTAATTTTTCTTATTCATACTTTTAAACATTTTTAAAAAATATATACAAAAATATCAATACACTAATAGTCACTTCCTTAATTAATAAGTAAAAGAAAAAAAATTTTAAAAAAATTAAATGCATGAGTGATTAAAATGAGGGGGCAAAATGGAGGGGCTTAGTAGCATTATTCTTATATTATTAGACCGAAAGAGAGTCAAATACAAAACGGCTGGAAAACTGGTTTTTGATCAAAAGGGAAAAAAAACTTTGAAAGCAAGTTAGATGAAAAGATTGCTAGCCCAAATTGAAAGAAAAGTAATATTGGAATTAAGAAAATTTCACTTAAAAACAAAAAGTAAAAAAATAAAATGTAATGTAATAAGTAATAACGCGTATGCCCTATCACTAAATAACAAAGGAAATCACTTATGTTAGCTAAAATTTGTGCATTCCTGAGGTAGGAAGGATGTAATACACAAAGGGTGATCCAAGCCAAAGCTGAGCCTATACTCCAAAAGAACTAGTCAAACTGTATCGTCGATACCATTATAAAGAGCAAAAACTTCTCATTTCCAAACAATATGGGATCTCATACACCACCTATCCTTGTCACTGAGTAGGGTATCACAATCTTCCCCCATTAAATTCCTGATGCCCTTGTTGGGCCCATTCGTCGTGAGTGGCAGGCTCAAATCCCACATTTTTAGTTGGAATAGGTTCTAATATCATTTGTAACACCCAGATTTTCGTGGCTGTTGAATTCAAAGATTTCAACCAAATTCAAACTAAAAAAGAAGTTCACAATAAAATGAAGTCATCACCACACTTAACAGTTATACCCAAGTAGAGAGTACAAAAGTTATCCAACAACACACATATTCTTCTTGCCCCTAAATTCATTTAAACATTTTTGAAAAAATTATGTTTTAACAGAGCTAAGCTCTTGAGAATACAAAAATATACACCTACACATTTATTTAATATAATCGCTCTAATTAAAGATCATTAACACCAAAATATATGGTTTCTCTTATGCCAATATCGGTTTGCATATAAGAAAATCAAACCACATAAAAAGAAATACCCAAAGCTGTAAACTGAATACATGTTCTTCCAAAGATTTCATACATAATAATGGGTTTTACATACACTAAGTTTTAGATTACTCATAATGCACCTACATCAAAACTCAATTTCTTATTTCCAAGAAAACCAAAACCCTACCAAACAAATCATTGCTCGAAATATGTACAAAACTAATTCTAAACTCTTACCCAAATTGCATGTCGTACTGACCAAAATACATTCCAAACAAATAAGCAACTTACATCAATGAAAATTACACAATCAACACCAACAATCAAATTAAAATAAACTAACTACATGAGGATTGACCAAAACGTGGAGAACTAGAGAGTAGCAAACACAAAATGAGAAGAGATAAATGGTGTGCTTCATTCTATGCCTATTTATAGGGAAGAATCCCATTATTTCGATCGGTTGTTCAGCATTCCTGGAGTAAATTTTGTGCATTACGATCAGCTACATTAACCTTATCGTGATGAAGTCAATGCCAAAAAATACTTGGGCTCCTCGCAATAATTATGACAGAGACGTTTTAGAAGAGCTATTGTTGCAAATGGGTGGATTTTGTAGCAGCTTGAGAGGGGAACAATATGAAGAATAAGGGTTGCAAACACAAGGGGCTTTTCCATTCAAGTTGGATGAAGATTAAACCTAGGGTTAAACTCAACATTTCACATAGGCACACAACCCTCTTGTTTTTTTTAGAGAGCATCTAGGTACAGTCCCCAAATGGGACTCAGGGACTGCATGAGCTCGAATGAAGTACAATTACCGAAATACCCATAAATTCTCTCAATTTACACAAATGCCCTGAGCCCCTGTTTTCATTTTCTCCAGCCCCTTTTTAGCATCATTTCCACATGATCTCTGTCTACAATCTCTATGCTTTACTCATTCGTTTCGTGTTTCTCTGCCCTCAATCTTGTGCTTTATTGCTTCTGCTTGTGGAAAAAATTTATTGTAAATGATTCTGCCTTCCTGAGAAAATTTTCCTGCTGGAAGTTTTGCTTCAATGGCAAATCTCATCAAAACCCACAAGTCCTATATACACACACAGACACACACACACACACACACACGTGTATGGCCCCAAACCACCTGCTCTATGCTGTAAACTCTCTAGCTTTTTACTGTATTTTTTTTAATCTTCTTAATTCTAAACCCAGCCGATCGATCTGGTAGTAATCATTCAATTTATCTTTAATGGGATCCATGCATTATTATCACAAAACTACAATTGCAATACATTTTATTTTTTTTTAGATTCTTCAAACTTTTATTCACTTTTCTACGTTCAAATATGGTTAAGATCAACAGCTGGTACTGGCTAATTGGATACATATATAAAAGTTCTCAGTTTCCAAGGGAGAAGGGGGAAGAAATCTTCAGAGATGAGGGAAGGGGGAAGCGGGGAGGGGAAGGGGAAGGGGGAAAGGGGGAGGGATTTGTTTCATTTAAATGAAACGAATCGTTTAAATGTGCGCATGTAGTCCCAGTTTGGGGACTGCAACCAGAATTTTTCTTTTTTATAAAGAAGACTACATGGGCCAAATAAAGTTGGACTTAGGGCTTGGGTATTACATTTGGTATAATAGCCAAGAAGGTGTACTATATTTGATACCCACGGTAGGTGGTGTATAGGGATCCCACATTGCTTGGGAAGAAGTTCTTACTCTTTATAATAGTTCCAATGGGGCTCCAATTATATAATTGACTAGTCCTTTTGGAGTATAGGCTCAGATGTGGCTTGGCCCTCCATTTGGATGTGACAATTTGTGATACTTCATATAATAAGGATAAAAGTATTTGGTGTATAGGATCCCACATTACTTGAGAATGAGAAATTCTTATTCTTTATAAGGTTCCAATGTGCCTCCAATTGTATCATTGACTATTCCTTTCGGATTATAGGCTATGTGGTTTGGTCCTTCTATTGGGGCATTGCACAATTAGTATCATAGCCAAGGTTTTATAGGTTCTGCAGACTCTAGGATCTTGTTTAGTTAACTTTGTTTGCTCAGTTACCGATCCTTCAAATTTTGTCTGCTTATTGTAGTTTTAAAAGGTTACTTCGATTTTTAGGATGGCTTCTCATCATAATTCCTTCAATTTGAATGATACATTCAATGGGTAGACTACGGCTGGACCAAGTTCCGATAGATCCATAGTAATACGAGAAGTAGCACAACAAGTAATGGTAGAGATTGTACGTAACTCCATGACTCGGAATTGACATGCAATGAATGAAAGATGCACTATTGAACAATTTAATCATTTGTGACCCCCTACTTTTGAAGGAAAGGATGATCTGATTGCCGCAGAAGATTGGATTCAGCACAACAAAAGAATACTTAGCTTTATGAGGCACTGATGAGCAAAACGTTTTGTACTCCACATTCAAATTGACTGGGGAAGCAGAACGTTGGAGGATCCCAAGGACTCTTGGAACAAGAACCGTAGCAAACTCCAATCACATGGAACTGTTTTAAGGAAACTTTCTATGAGTGTTTCTTTCCAAGGTCTCTCAGAGATGCTAAATCTAGAGAGTTCACCAATTTGGTACAAGGGTCAATGAAAGTTCACCATCATGCAGCAAAATTTATTGAGCTCTCACTTTGCTTCTTATTTGATTCCCGAGAAGAAAGAAAAGCTCAAAAATTTGAGAAAAGATAAATCTCAAAATTTACGATAGGGTCGTAAGTTTTCTGATACCAGATTTTTTCAAGTTAGTTGATAAGGCATCTATCATTGAGCACAGTTTTCAAAGAAGTGTTTATATTTATGATACCCAAAAGAAAAGGATAGCACCATAGGAAACCAATCGTAATGAGAATCAAGGCCAATGGAAAAAGATTAAACCTACTGAGGACGGAAGGACAAATGTGGTACAAGAGAGTTTTCAAGTAGACAAGATAAAGGGTGTGCAAAGTGTGGAAAAATTCATAGCGGTGAGCGTAGAGCTAGGCTAGGCATATATTTCAAATGTGGCAAGAAATAGCATTTTGCTCGAGAATGTTGCTTCAATCAAGGAAATACTTCTAACCCAGTGAGAGATCAAAGGAAAACAACTCCTACACGTGTACACCCACAAACTTTTGAAGAAACTGATGCCCAAGACTAGCGATGGGTGGGAAGAAGCGAGCACGTAAGATTTCAATACAAAGTGCCAAAAAAACTCTTTTATAAATTTTCCATTTACGTTGGGAACATATGAAGTTTTGCAATGATTTTTTTTTTAATTTACTTGATAATAATGCGTTTTAGGTTGGTAATTTTTTTTTTTTTTTTGGTTCTTGTTAGGTTGAGTTTAGATGTTGAGTTGAGATGAAAGTTGAAAGTTAAGTAAAATATTGTTAGAATATCATTTTTTTATATTATTATTTTGGAATTTGAAAAAGTTGACTTGTTTATTATATTTTCTGTTGGAATTTGAAAAAGTTGTAATAATTAGATGAAATGAGTTGAGATGAGTTGATGGTAGCTTGGGATCCAAATGGGCCCTTACTCTTTTCTTTGTAGTGTCTTAAATCATTTTTCTCTTTCTTGTGATAATGTTCTCAATAATTTAGATGGCACCTCTGCAACTTGAGAAAGAAAATGGGGAATGGGACTCCGAAAATTACATAAAGTATAGGTTGAAGTGTGCTCGTGCTTTGGGATATGAGATAATAAAACAACGTCCTCTAATTATGTGTGTTCCTTTAGTCAATAGATACAAGTTTAACAGTTCAACGAAACCAAAGCCCAAACCCACTAACTGCAAATTGATGAAAACCTCAACAATGCTTGCATTTCTTGAAAGGATAAAGAAAGAATGTGACGAGGATAAACAAGGTGAGTTAACCTCAAGGGGTTGGCCCAAGTGTTGAGGGCATTGGTCTTGGGGTATCACTCCCCTCAAGGTCCAAGATTCAATACCTCATAGGTGCAAACAATCCTTTGGGGCCACACCCCTGGTAAAAAACAAGGATTTAACCAGTTCCATGTAGGGAAGCTTCCAAGGGTGCGGTGCGGTGTACAGGACCAGGGTTTACTCTGCAGGGGTAGATCCGAATGGCCCTACCTTGGAGAGGTTCCCCGACATCAAAAAAATAAAAACAAGGTGAGTTTTATAAGTCCTTTAGTGAATGGCAACTTTTTTCCTTTTTTTTTTTAAAGCAAACATTTGGTTTGAGAATTTTTCCAATGTTGAATTCTAGAATAAGATTTTATTGAATATGTCTATCCCATTTTGATGGTCTATCAAAATAGGACCTTCAGTTCTCAAATGTACGAACATAAATTATGGTTATTATTGATTACTTCAAATTCTGTTTAGCTGTCATAAGAACTTGGTGTTACAATATTTTGATTAAAGAGAAATTTTCAAAGGCGTATTTATGAATGTCTACTTGGGTTTTCATAATCAATAAATTTGGAGTTGAGATTGCAAGAAACATAAATATTATTTGGGTTTTAGATTTACAGCTATAGGCTTGAATTTTTCAATGTCGAAGTAAATAAGTTTTTTTTTATCCTAAAGATGAGTTTTGTGGCGAAGGAAGGACTACAAGAAATGACAATAAATAAAGTGACTTGAATTGGAAGTGGTTGAATTAGAACCATGATGAGAGAGAGTTGCATATTACCCAAGGACGGAATTTTAAGGGGGGAGAGGGGGGGGGGGGGGGGGGGGGGGGTGGCGGGAGGGGGGGGGGGGGGGGGGGGGGGGGGGGGGGGGGGGGGGGGGGGGGGGGGGGGGGGGGGGGATGTAGTCTCCTTTAAAAAAAGGCATGAGGGTTGTGCACCTAAGTGAAACAATGAGTTTCACCTAGGTTTAATCTTTATCCCTGACGAAGAAAAGCCCCTTGTGTCCGCAACCCTTCTTCCTCATTTTGTTTCCCTCCCAAGTTGCTACAGAATCCACCCATCTGCAACAACAGCTCTTCTGAAATGTCTCTCTCATAACTATTGAGAGGAGCCCAAGTATTTTTCGGCACATACTTCACCACAATGAGGTTAATGCCGGCAATTGTAATGCACGAAATTTACTACAGGAATGTTGAACAGCTTTTCCCTATAAATAAGCATAGAACAAAGCACACAACTCACACCAGACATCTATTCTCATTTCGTGTTTGCTACTCTCTCTCTCTAGTTCTCTGTTTTGTTAAGTCCTCTTGTAGTTAATTTCTATTAGGCTTGGTTTGGTTACAGAGATCAAACTATCTTATTTCATCTCATATAATCATTACAACCTTTTCAAACTTTCACATAAAATATAATAAAAAAATCAAACTTTTCAAATTCTAAAACAAAAACAATATTAAAAAATTATATTCCAACAATATTTTATTCAACTTTTAACTTTTATCTCATCTCATCTCATCTGTATAACCAAACGAGACCATAATATGATTATTGATACTAATTGTGTAATTTTTGTTTATGTAAGTTGCTTATTTGTTCGGAATATGTATTTTGGTCAATACAACATGAGATTTGGGTAGGAGTTTGAAATCAATTTTGTACGTATTTGAAGCGATGATTTGTTTGGTAGGGTTTTGATTTTCTTTGAAATAAGAAATTGAGTTTTGATGTGGGTGCATTATGAGTACTCTGAAATTTAGTGTACGTACAACTTGTTATTACGTATGAAATCTTTGGAAGAACATGTGTTCGGTTTACAGTTTTGGAGATTTCTTTTTATGTGGTTTGATCTCTTATATGCAAACCGATATTGGCACAAGATGAACCATACGTTTTGGTGTTAAAGGTCTTTAATCAGAGCAGTTATATTAAATAATTATGTAGGTGGATATTGTTGTATTCCCGAGTTTAGAGGGATTGGTTAAAACAGAATTTTTTATACTGTTTGAATGAATTTTGGGGCAGCAAGAAATATGTGTCGGATATTTTTTGTACTCTCTACTTGGGTATTTGTGTTAATTGTGGAGACGGCTTGATTTTATTGTGAAGTCTGTTGTTAGATTGTATTTGATTGAAATCTTTGATATCAATACCCATGAAAATATGGGTACAAATGGTATCAGTCTATTCCAACAAAAAATATGGGGCTTGAGGCGTGCCACCTACGTTGGAAAGGCCAAACAAGGATATTGTGATTATTTTTTTTTTTGGTTGGGGGGGGGGGGGGGTGTTATTGTGATACCCCATGCTAAGTAATAATGGTAAGTGGTGTGTGGTATCCCACATTGTTTGGAAATGAGAAGTTTTTGCTCTTTATAATAATTTCAATGGTGCTCCAATTATATCATTACTAGTCCTTTTGAAATATAGGCTCCGATGTGGTTTGGGCCTCCCTTTGGGTGTTACTGAGCAGGATTGAGAATATTTAAGCCTCACCCTTTACTCCATGATGTCTGCAAATCACTATTAGGCAAAGATACATGCCGTACGATCCATACAACTTAAACTCATCACGTGTCCCTAATAGAAAGGAAGGCCCATTTCCTTCATTTCCTTTCTTTTCCACCTATCTGTTATCAGCCCTTTGTCTTGTTCTCAGGTGATATGTTTTAGACCACATCCAGTCACTGGAAGTATATACAACTTTCGATGGTCTACTTTCTAAACACTAAAATCAAGCTTCAGGGCAAGATTTCTAGGAAACCATAACTTAACGTCTTAAACAACGAAAAACCTAGTCTTTTTGGCCCCACGCTTATATCTTGTCCATTTTTACCGTGTTTTTAAGTACATTGGTATTCCATCAACCTCTTTTTCTTTCCTAACAAAACGTAGCCTTAGTCATCTTTCCCAAATCCTTAAAACAGACAACAATGCATCTAAAAGATTAATCCCTTGACCACCCAAAGAAACCAAACATAGAAGTTCGAAGCAAATTAAATCTAAGGTATTTTCAAACCCTAAATTACCACAAAAAGTCAAAACCAAACCTTCTTGGGTGCCTTCTATTTTGGACTTTACAGGCAACCGACAAGAAGTCAAAAAGGAAAAAAGAAAAAGAAAAAAGACTGACCGAGATCGCCGCCACGCTTGGCGGAGCTGCAATCGGAGAAGCTAGAGGCGAGGTCCCCGAATTTGGCTTTTCCCGAAACGATGTCGTCACGAAGGGCTTGGAGCTGAGATACGGCGCTCTCCCTGGTGGTGCTCATAATGACCCGGCCCTCTGGATCCTTCCACGAGGCCTTCCTCCGAGACCCTTGGTGCTTGATCAGTATGTGCGATGCTCTAACCTGATTGGCCGTCGCAGACGCCGACATTCTCGTCTTTTTCTTATGCTTTTCCCTGTCCACCGTCCGATCTGCCGACGGGATTGAGGTTTTCTTTCGCTTCCGATCGGTCTCTATCTTTGCAAAGCTGGAAAAAATATAGAGAGAAAGGAAGAGAAACGGATGATGTAGTTGATCTCACTGTGCTTGCGTGTTGGTGAAGGGGGTGCCTGCCCAGAATCGCAACTTGTGCTTTATATACAGAGGAGAGGCTGCTATGAATTATTATCTCCTGAGGTCAAGTATATAGTGTACGAATATGTGATGCATTGTGGAACGCGCATACTCTTCCCCATTCACGGAACAACACGTCATACACATCCTCCATTTTTTTTTTAAATAATAAACAGATTTTCATTCATTAATGAATGAGAAAGTCTAGAGAGTAGCTACTGTTTGGCTTCTCTCGGAAGACACCTTACGTGGCGTTAGTGATTTTTCCTTTTTCTCCCTGCTGCATGTTCCCTTTCCATCTCTCTGGTTTTCACCTCGTTTGAGGATTTGAAACTATGGGGACCGAGGTTTTACGGCCTCAAGACTGTTTGATTGGACGGGTCAGAGATCCTCATCCGGTGGTTTTTCATCGCCGGCGAAGTAATTATGGAAATTTTAACCCCAGTTATGTATTTAATCCTAGATCTACCCGAAAGCCGGCTCCCCGGTTCGAGAAACCGGACCAGAGAAAACGGTCGGTCTCGAGCCAGTCGGAGCCGTCGGTCTCGAAGAGATCAGGATCCTCCGACAACTTGAAGATGGAGAGAAGGAGTCTCTCAATGGAGAAGGTCACGATTTTGAGGAGAGGCGAGTCGCTGGACTCAAATATCAAGAGCCAGGCGCTGGTGAAGGAAGGCGACGGTCTGGTCGTTCTGGGGACGCAGAGGCTGGGTCCGGACCCTAGAATGGTGCCGAAGCAGACCCGGATCGTGGATCCGAGGTCTCTGCCGATGAACGGGAAGTGTGATATGTACGCGGGGTCGGCATTCGCGACGTCTCCGGCGCCGAGCTCGCTGCCGCTACCATCGTTCTCGAAAAAGAAACAGGTTTCAGCCATCGTCGATGACTCGGCTACCAGAGATTGAGGCGGTTGCTTAGGCTCGATTTGTGAGTTCCATTCCCAAACAGGTTCAGAACCTGGTTTCCGGACGCGGAGACCATTTGAATCCGAAAGAAAACTCTCTTATCTCTCCCTAAAATCTTCCTGTGTTGCGCCTTTCGCCTACCATACTTTAATCTCGAGTTTCAGGATCTGACCGGCCGTGATTTTTTTAAACGGTGGTTGACCCAAAACTCGGGAGAACTATGGAGGCGAATTAGATAATATTTGCTCTTGTTATTACCTTCGCATCTGTAATTGTTGGGGGTTGTTTATGGGTAGTTTAAGTGTTGTAATCTGTAATGGAAAATGGAAAATAAATCTTTATAAAAAAAAAAAGAAGAAAGAAAGGAAAGAAGGAAAATGCTGGGGTGGGAAAGGTGACTTGTAATATCTGGGTTCTGTAGTCTGTTCTGAATCTGTGAGGACTTTTGTTTCCCTGTTGTACTGTAAAATACTATAAGCATAAGGGATAACTTAACAAAGCAGCTGCTTGGTTCTCTTCGATTTCATCTCTGAACTTATGAATTTTTAAGTCTTTGGATAGTCCTGATCTATGTTCTAATGGCGTCTAAATNTGGCTTTTCCCGAAACGATGTCGTCACGAAGGGCTTGGAGCTGAGATACGGCGCTCTCCCTGGTGGTGCTCATAATGACCCGGCCCTCTGGATCCTTCCACGAGGCCTTCCTCCGAGACCCTTGGTGCTTGATCAGTATGTGCGATGCTCTAACCTGATTGGCCGTCGCAGACGCCGACATTCTCGTCTTTTTCTTATGCTTTTCCCTGTCCACCGTCCGATCTGCCGACGGGATTGAGGTTTTCTTTCGCTTCCGATCGGTCTCTATCTTTGCAAAGCTGGAAAAAATATAGAGAGAAAGGAAGAGAAACGGATGATGTAGTTGATCTCACTGTGCTTGCGTGTTGGTGAAGGGGGTGCCTGCCCAGAATCGCAACTTGTGCTTTATATACAGAGGAGAGGCTGCTATGAATTATTATCTCCTGAGGTCAAGTATATTGTGTACGAATATGTGATGCATTGTGGAATGCGCATACTCTGCCCCATTCACGGAACAACACGTCATACACATCCTCCATTTTTTTTTTTAAATAATAAACAGATTTTCATTCGTTAATGAATATGCATCTTTTATTTTTACTCTTATAGAATTACATAATAAAGCATATTTTGTTGATAAATGTGTCACTTAATTAAAATCCCACTTCACATATTGTATCCTCCAAGCAGCTTGATCATTTATGAATAACTTAATGTCCTCTACAAGATGACCATGAAGTTTTCCTCCATTTTATTCATAGCTTCAACTACCACCTTAGGATCCCCTTCCAAAATAATATTATGAAATCCCAAGTCTCTACAAAACATATAAGTATTTAAAGCTATCATTGCTTCTACTACAGTGGGATATGATGAAAACTCAACAGGTTCTCTCATTGTGGCCAAGACTTTCCCTTGTGAATTTCTGATCACTACCCCAAATCCCTGTCCATTTGTACTCATTTTCTATAGTTATATCCCAGTTTGCCTTTATCCATGGAGAAATTGGTGGCAGCCAATATTATTGTTCGTCCATATTAATACTGCTAGACTATATCTTCTCGACTATTGCATTATGAAACTCTTGCAACTGGCTCTTTGCTTTTGTAACTAAAACATTAGGATGAAGAAAACAATTTTCATAAATAACAAAATTTCATCTTAGCCAAATGTTTCTCATAATCACAGCTATCTCAGCAAATTGTTGTTGGTCAGCTTTGCTACTGATCAGTTCTAACAGACTAATAAAATCCTTCTCCCAGTTGCCCATTTTCTAAAGCATTCGAGATCCAACAGTCCATGCATCACCTGCAACTACACAATTCCACAAAAGCATGGACCATACCTTCCATATAAACATCTTAACCACCATGGGAGTAGATAAACTCCATAGTCTTTTCCAAAAAATCTCTCCAAGTCAACTACTTGAGGATTCTCCATAACTTCTTTCAGTTATCGTTTTTTGTAGATGATACCCACTTTTAACAGAATACCTACCATAGTTTATATACTACCAAATCAACTTATCTTTCCTGTTTAGCTTTCTAAAGGAACTTGCAATATAGCTTCCGCATCCACATTTGTAAAATTTGCTCATATAGTCTCTACATCTCATCTCCAACTTTCAACATCAATCAAGTCATTCACCTTTGCTGAGAGAGGAAATATAGTATCTATGGACTGGGTTGGATAAGTCACAGGTTTAGGAAGCCACTTATCCTTCCATATGGAGAATGTACAACCGTTAATAATTCTCCATATCATACATTCCTTCAGTAAACCTTTTGCCCCTAAATCGATCTCCATGCATAAGAAGGTTTATATCCCAACCTAGAGTTCAAAAAGTCTCCCTGTTTGTAATACTTTAGCTTCATAACTGTTGCCACAAGTGAATTAGACATTTGCTATAGTCTCCATCCTTGCTTAGCAAGAAGGGCCTTGTTAAAACATTCCAAGTCCTTAAAACCCAATCCACCTATGCCTTTTATACTACTTAGTATTGACTACTTGACCTAATGAATTTTTTTATCATGCTACTGATGTCCCCACCAAAATTTTTTTATCATTACTGTTATGTCATGTGTAATGTAGCAGCCCCTTTGGAAGTTGAAAAACATTTATGCTATATGTTGGAATTGCTTGCATTATTGCTTTAATCAAAACCTCCTTCCCAGTTTGTGATAGAAACTCAATCTTCTGCTTACTTATCATTTGTCATACTCTATCCTGCATGTACTTAAAAGTTCTTCTCTTTTCTCTACCAATCATGGCAAGAAGCCCCAAATACTTCTCAAAATATCTTATTGCTTTCACTCCAAGAATACTAGTCAAATAATTCTAAGTTTCTGATTTGGTACTTCTATTGTAAAAGATGATTGTTTTGTCTTTGTTCAACTGGTGCCCCGAGGCTGACTCATATCGTTGCAAAAGCTTTTGTAGACACCACCACTCCTACACTAAAGTTTTACAGAAAATCAGACAATCATTAGCAAAGAATAAATGATTATGTCTAAAACCATTCCACCCAATTGGCACACCATTTATAACACCTTGTTGTCCAGCTGTCATCAAAGAAGAACTTGAAACTTCTACACACAACATAAAAATGTAAGGGGATAGGGGATCTCCTTGTCAAAGTCCTCTTGAAGGAAGAAAGATTTGACTTGGGATTCCATTGACTAACACCTTATATGATAAAAATTGCAAGCACATCATTGTATTGGTGATCCATTTGTTTTTAAAACCCATCTTTCTTAAGACAACTTCAATGAAAGACCATTCCATTTTATCATAAACCTTACTCATATCCAATTTCAATTGCATATAACCCTCCCTTCCTATCATCTTTGTAGCCATAGAGTGAAGTGTCTCATAAGCCACCAGTATATTATCTGAGATCAATCTACCGGCCACAAAAACACTTTGATATTGACTAATAACATAAGGCAACACAGGTTTGAGCCTACTTGTAAGCACTTTTGAACAAAGGTTATATAACACATTACACAAACTGATTAGTCTATAATTTGTCACCTACATAGAATTCTTTTTCTTTGGAATCAAACACAAGAAAGTTTCATTTATTGTCCCCTATGAGCTTCACCATTCAATAAATTATTACAGCCATATTCACCTGATCTCCTACAACATTCCAATATTTTTTTTATAGAAACAAGCTAAAAATCCATACGGGCCAAGAGATTTTAAAGGATCCGTCTAGAAGAGAGCACACCTGACTTCTCCATAGGTGTGCTTGTCTAAGTCATTATTCAAATTTTCAGGCACTCTTGCTCGAAATTCTTGCAATATTTATTCAATACCTCTAGGAAATGAGGTGGCATAAATTGATTTAAAATGATCAATAAACACCTTATTTATCTTTTCTTGACTGTTATACACTCCGCCCCTTGCATGTGTCACACACTCAATCTGATTAACTTTCTTTCTTTGATTAGCACACTAATGAAAATATTTTGAATTTCTATCCCTATCTTTAAGCCAATGTTGTTTTGCTCTTTGCTTCCATGCCACCTCTTCTTGTTCTAGCAAAACATCAATCTCTTTTTGAATTCTTTTTACATCTTCCACTGTCCTAGCATCACCACCATCAATATACTTGGCCAACATTTATACTTTTTCAAGAGTATCCTTCCTCATTAACAATTCTTTTACATTCTTCATCTAAAGTCCAACTTACCTCAAAATAGAAAGGTCTTCTTTTCTGTTCACACCTTTTCTGCCCTTTAATCTCATTAGCAGAGGACTATAGTTTGGATTTGTTGTTGGCAGCATAGTCATTGTCATATTAGGATACTTATCAATCCAACTTTTGTTTGCCTCCACTCTATCCAATCTTTCTTTCGTGAAGTATTCATCTTTTCTATTATTACACTAGGTATATCTTGGCCCATTATAATCCAAACAACTTAGATCACAATTATGCAATACCTGCTGAAACTTCTTCATCTGCCCAGGAGGTCTCCATGTCGATCCATACTTTTCAGAATAACACAAAATCTCATTAAAATCATCAAAGCATAGCCACAGAATTGGATCAAAAGTCTTTAGATCTCTCAACAAATTCCAACATTCTTCTCTTTGATTAACCTCGAGATAACCATAGAAACTAGCCATTTTCCAAGAAAATCCATTACTAATGTCAAGAACTTGTGCATTAACATGTTGTAATGAATAATTCTGGATTAGTACAATAACATCTTCCTTCCAAAGTAAAGCTAAACCACATTTACAACCAACACAATCCACTACAAAGACATTTTCATAACCCAGTTTAGACTTTAAAAAGGACATTCTATTTCTATTGGATTTTGTCTCTATAAGAAATAAAATGTCAAGACAATATTCCTTCACCATCTGATGAAGAGCATAAACATGTCGGGGTGTCCCAAGTTCCCAACAGTTCCAACTTAAGAAATTCATAATGTTCGGCGGGCTTGATTAATAGCCTCCGCCATATCCTTAGCAACTACTTTCTTTCTCAGTTTAAACATTTCATTCTCCTCTGCAATGATTAGGCTACTATCAGTCGTTGTCCCTGCTATCTTCCTTTTTGGTTGCAAAATATCCCCTACAGGAGCAAGTGTCTAACCAGCATTCACTCTTGCTCTTCTTTTCCAATGATCCCAACCCATTTTCAGTTTCTAACTTCTTCTAATCCTGAGCCTTACAACCATTTCCCTTTGTAAGGCAAGAGAGTTCTCATCTCTTATATATCCTTCCCTTATTGCCTCCATGATTCCATGACTATCTTCACTCTTACATTCATCCAGACTTTTTTCCTTCCCACCAGTTTGTAGTTTATTCAAAGTAGATAAAGGCAAGAGTTGGTTTTCTTCAATTATATCCGTTGAGGTAGTTACAATAGAAAATTCAGAATTCAAATTCTTGAATAGATACAATTACGTTATCCAAATTTTGCACCATTAGACAACTGCTTGTAACTGTATTCCTTCTAGTTGCAAGTTCTTCATCCCCCGTTGGAGGAAACACTTTCATCTCCTCCACTATCATACTAGTCAAACTATTTCCACCAGATTTGCTCACAGTTGATTGAAGAGCTCTGAGCCAAACTACATAAGGCTTCATATGTTTTGACTTCGTAGTAGGCATCAGCACCTCTGAAGAACATCATAGTCTGGCCATGGAGTATCACACCATAGGAGAAACAAAATTTTGGGAGTCTCTCATATTTGCATGTAACCCACATATTAATCCCACCAATGTTAACCATAAGACCCCGAATCAATGGTTTATGTAAATCAAGCAGTACTCTGACTTGTAAGAATTGACCCCACTTATTACCATTCTCATCAATATCAACTTTTGGAAAGGATCCAATAGCACCATCCAACTTTTCTCACACACGTTCATTCATACCATCCAGAGGAAGACTATGAAATTGAACCCAAAATAACTCCCTGTCAAACTTCATCTCTTTTATAGGAATGTAACCAATGAAGTTAAATTTCAAGAGAAACTTATAAGAACCTACATCTGCAAATGTTATAGGTTGTGATACCTTCCATATCTTCATCATCGTTGTATGGAACACTTCGAAATGGAATGGTTTGTTTGAGGTCACTTTTCCAACCAGACAATACTTTCCCCTTGACATTGTGGCTTCAACATTTCCCATCTATCACAACACCTTATTTTTCCTTTTCAATTAATGTCAAGTCCATCTGTAATTTGTCTTTTTGTAATCAATTTATAGGCTGCTGTGGTAATCAATATATTATGAGTTAAATTAATTCAATTTTTTAGGTAACTTTTTTTTGGTTGATATTGTTATTGTCAAGCATTAAGTCCACCTGTAATTTGTCTTTTGTTAAAAAAAAATATATAGACATAGTAATTCTTATTATAGTAAATTAACAAGACAGAATCAATACAATCATACTAAGCTCAAGACGTGTAACTTCGAAGAAGTTTTTCTATAAAGAAAAAAAAGAAAAGAAAAGTGAGATTAATTATAAAAATACATTTTATATTAGATCTCACTTTTTTTAAAGGAGTTATACTTGTATTCATAAATTATTTCATAACTTTTATATAATTTTCAAACAAATATTATACTTATAATGTAAATTTATAAAGAGAAATGATAATTATAGTCATGAGTGCGTAATCGTTATGTAATCACTTAAAAAAAAGTAAATAAATATGAAATTCACGTAGAAAAAAATTAATTTTTTAAAAATAGAGTTTACCTTTTTTTAAAGAGACTGTACGACGCTTGTACATTTCACGATTGTATATAGCATTATTGATTTAAAAATAATAATATTTGATTAGATAATTCTTAAAAATTATGTAATAATTATCTATCTGTAAATTTTGCTTAATTTCTATCTGGTAAGGTGTTTTGTTTTTTTAAAAAAAGAAAAGACTAATTAACTTTACCATTTTATGTCTTGAAAAAATTATTCTCGTTACCCTGCATAAGTTTTGTTTATTTGGATAAAGAAAGTAGTATCACTAAGAACTTATTTATCGACAGAGACGTTTTTGTTGTTTCTTTAGCAGGTTTCTTTCCCATTTAGCACGTAGGGAAACTCCGAATAGTTCTTCACAGCATGTCATTGTTTTTATAAAATTTTTATGTATAATTATTTTTACCTATTTATTTTATACTTTATTAATATAATTGGCTGCATTACTTTTTTTAATATAAAATAATTTCTTTGGCCACACCCCATTTAACATCCCATTTATCATCCAAACTTGACACCCATCAATAAAATATATAGATAAATATAACTTTTTTTTCTCAGTTTTATTCTTAATTTCCTGATTTTTTTTTATTTCAAATGAAAATGACTTTTCATTTTAAAAATTCGGGAATTTTAAAAAATAAAATGAAAAAAATAATTTTAATTGATGGGTTTGTCAAATTTGAATGTCAAATGGGGTGTTAACTGTAACGAAGCATTTTCCCTTTTTGAGGGGGCTACACATAATGCCCAAACCAAAGAGAAGTTTGGAGATACCAAAATCTTTTCATTTTAGATGATTAGGATATTTGGATTGAGAAATACTATCGATCCATCTTATCTAAGCATGCAACCCGATCCACCAAAGCCAGATTTGGGACCAACCCAACCTAACCCACGAACCATCCAAAATGAAATTGGCTCAACCCAACCTACAACATTCGGGTCAGTAAAAAACTTTCAGAACCAAACGCTACATTTCACCTATTTCCTTTTCCTTTATTCCTTTTCTAAGCACCAACACCCCACCACCACTAACACCAACATTTCATTCTATTACCCCTCCACCTCCTTCTTGCACTGCAAGATCAATAAAATATCATGAGATTCATGATCCAAAACTTTTAGAACCGAAGCTTTATACCCACCCAATATACCAACAAACCAAGCACTCCCAGTTTCACAAGCGGACTTTAAAGAACAAGGCCTGCTCAGAAGGTTGTCCTCTCTCCCTCAAGATTCAACCCATTACTTCCCTTGCAACTTCATGGGCATTCTGTAGGTCTAAATCTGTGTCCTCCATGGGAGAATATGTTGGGGTATATGCTCATTATAGGATGTCGATCCACATCTGTTGTCTCTCAGCCATTTGTAAGAGCAATCATGCTCTTACCAAATTAATTCACAACAGGTTTCCCCCAACATCTAACTCTGTATTCAATCTAATAACTAGAGTTGCAAGAACTCTTGAGAAGATCAAGTTTCTACTGAGATCCATTCTGCTATACAAAGTCACTTGGGGATCCATCCAAAATTTGCATGTTCCTGACACAGGATGGGTCTTCTTTGGTACCATTGTAGACCTTCTCGGTTTCGTAAACCAAACTTCCCAATTCAATGTTGGAAAGCCAAATCTAGAATCTACAGTGCAAGACTTGAAGAACCTCATCATTGGATCTTCTGGGTCCTACTCCTCATCTTCTTCTTCTTCTTCATCATCATTTGGTAATTCTACGTCTTCTTCTTCTTCTTGTAATTTTTTTTTTTGAAGGGGGTTAGACAATCGGAAGATTGGATGAGAATTACGATTTCGCCAACTAAATAGCCCATTCAACCTGCATCTAGTTTTAACCTGATTTTATGAGACAAGTCGGATTAGGCCTTTTGGGCGAGTCGGGTTTTGTACTTTTTAGCACAAGCCTAATCTCATTTCGTTTCATCAATAACTTTTTTAAATTTCTACATAAAATATAATAAACAATTTAATTTTTTCAAATCACAAAACAATAATAATATTAAAAAATAACATTATAACAATATTTTATTCAATTTTCAACTTTTATCTAAAATCATCTCATCTCATCTTACTAGCTTATGTCTCAGAAACTGTATGGGAAAAAAGAGAGAGAGAGAGAGATACTCATGATAATTACTCCAAAGATTTCCAGCCGAACGACCATCACATAATCTGAAATCTTAAGTTTAAATCCCCATCATCTAAAGACCTCTTGGTTGAATCAATGAACTCAGTCGGCTGCCTGTCTTCCCCACAGCTTGTAATTTACAACACAGTTCGCACAAGCAAATCAGTGTTAATTTGTTGCGTCATTGTGAGAGTTTGTCCAATAATATCGATCTGAAGTTATACCCCAAAAAAGGGAGCTACACTTCTCTCAAAATGGGCCAACCTTTTCTCATGATGTCATCTATCTTTGCATCAATCTGCTTCTGCACTCTAGGAGGGCAAAGCTCTGCTGCATAACCATTTAATTTTGCTGCCAAACTTGACCGTTCAAGCTCCACTTCTGGCAGGTTCCCAATTAGCTGAAGAAGGAAAGGATTTCGTTTGAGCTCAAATTTCTGCAGGTTTTAAGACGAAACGTTGGTCAGCCATCATTAAAGATTGTCGAACATGACCTTCCTCAAAAGCTATTTCAGAATCTTACAAAGCTACATCTAGTAGAAAAGGTCTTCCCATCATTCAGAGTTGAAAACAAGCTTTCATAAACAATAACAATAGTTCCAGTGAGTAATTTCAGTGAATGCATGCGATGAATATTGAGTGGTGAAAGTTGAGGTTGTATACAAAACTGCAGCAGTGCCCTGAAAACAAATTACTTCTAAAAGACATTTCTCCTGACCCCAGTGGGACTGTTACGAGAGCCTCTCAGTGTCACGGAAAAGGAATTACTCATTCCAAACTTCAAAAGTTAGACTGACCACCTCTAATCATTGCTGACATATAACGCATCATTTGGACATAAATGTTTCCATGGTTTCATTAACAGATATGGTAGCAAACAGCACTCTGGAAGTTCATCCTCCTGCTTCATGTTTCTCATACCCACAATCTAAAGAACACGGACTGCATTTTATAATCACACTTTAAAATTCAAACTCACAGCCCATTCAGCCGTTATATTTGATCAAATTGGAACGTATTGTGCTCTTAAGAACAGTAATCAGGGAGGACATTAGCAGCTCTGGGATTTTTTTATTTTTTTATTTTTTTTAATCTCGGGGAACCTCACCAAGGAAGGGCCCTTCGGACCCACCCTTGCAGAGTAAACTCTGATCCGTGCACTGCACCCTTGGAAGAGCTCTGGGAATTTTAAAAGTTCTAAAGTAGGAAGATCGGGCACACATTTGCATTAATTAAAATGTTACCAATTCAAAATATCAAACCTGATGTTCAGGCTCTGCAGGATAAAATGTTCTAAGCTGTTGAATCTGAGTAGTCACAATGCTGCTTTTCGACTTAGTTTGCTCTCTCTCTTTGCTTATTGCAGCCAATCTAGATTCTTCATTTCCATCCGTGAAAATAATAGACCTGCTAATACATGGAAATAGTTCCAAGGTAAGTATGAGGTCTGCATGAAGTAAGAACCTACTTTTGAAGGTAAGCAATGTTACCTGTATTGGTTACCCACATCAGGGCCTTGCCCAAATACCTGCCTAGAATCATGACTAGACCAAAAAACCTCCAAAAGTTGTCTGAAATTAATCAGCCTGGGATCATATTCAACCTTTGTACATTCAAAAATCCATATCAGACAAGCCTCCATAAAAATCAAACAGAAATAGACACACGTAATAAATTCCAAGTAAAAGACACATCCATACAGAAGCAAATGAGATAAGGATCCTTGTACAAAATCCAATGTAAATGTAGCTCCACCTGTCAGCCATGTTTACATGAATAAAAATGGCAACCATGAACCCCTTTTACGCAAGGAAAATTTTATAGAGTAAAAATATGGTATTAGCATATTCAATGACAAAAATTAGTCCAATTGCAAAGTAATTTATTGTACTTAAGATGTGATTTGTTTGCAGGAGACTAAACTGAAGTGTATTGACAAGCATATAATAAGAAGTTTGTGGAATTGCTCTTACGTGGGATGGACCACCCTTGCTTCCAAGGGTGCATCAAGGGGAATTTTAGTGATGTGGGACAAGCGAGTAGTCAATTTGGTGGAGGAATATGTTGGCAAATTCTTGGTAGTTTGTTCCTTCTCAAATGTGGAAGATGGGTTCGGTTAGGGGTTCGGTTAGGGGTTCGTAGGAGTTTACGGACCTAATGTTGACAACAGTAGGAAACTTCTCTGGGATAAGATCGCTGGCCTGTGCGGTTGGTGAGATGTCCCGTGGTCGGAGGATTATAGCATGGGCCAAGCCATGACTGATTTTTCAGCTTTAATTTTCGAGTTGGATTTGGTGGATCTACCTTTAGCAGGGGGAGACTTCACTTGGTCAAACGGGAGGGCCTGGTCTAGGTTGGACAGGTTCATTGTCTCTCCTTCTTGGGAGGCCCACTTTCGCAACCTTTTGCCAAAAAAGGCCCCCTAGGCTTTGCTCTGATCACTTTCCCCTTTTATTAGATTGTGGGGGTCTAAGTGAGGGTCGGATATACTTTAAATTTGAGAACATGTGGTTGAAGATGGATGGGTTCACTGAGAAAGTTCATGGTGGGCCTCATATCAACTCACAGGCACTCCTAGCTTTATGTTAGCCGGGAAACTTAAAGCTTTGAAATATGACCTAAGAAAATGGAATATGGAAGTCTTTGGGAACATTAACGACCAGCAGAACAAATTGTTTCAGGAGCTACAACAGTTTGATGAAAGAGAGGCGGATGGGACTCTTTCGGTCGAAGATAGGGCAAGAAAAATGATCATTATAGTTGAGCTGGAAAAAATCACCCTTATGGAGGAAATCTCGTGGAGTCAAAAATTTCAAGCCCTTTGGTTGAAGGAAGGGGACAAAAGCACAAAATTTTTCCACAAAGTAGCTAACTCCCATCGAAGAAGCAATGCCATAGAGGTTCTACATTTGGAGGGCAGGGTTGTGTTGGACAAAGTTGCTATTAAGGATCGTATTGTTCACTATTATGACAAGCTTTTGACAAAGCAATACCATTGGAGGCCCAAGGTAGATGGACTAGTTTTCGATTCAATTGACCAATCAAGTGTGGCTTGGTTGGAGAGGCCATTTGAAGAGGATGAGGTGCTTAGCGTACTAAAAGGGTTGGAGAAAGACAGAGCACCAGGCCTGGATGGCTTCACAATGGCTTTCTTTCAAGCTTGTTGGGACACAGTCAAGGAGGATCTCATGAATGTATTTCTTGAATTTCACTCTTTCATGAAATTTGAGAAAAGCATTAATGCCTCTTTCATCGCTCTTATTCCAAAAAAGGGCGAGGTCAGTGGAGGTGCAAGACTTCCATCCCATAAGTTTGGTGAGTGGGGTTTACAAGATCATCTCAAAAATCCTAGCTAAGAGGCTGAGCGAAGTTATGGGGAAGATCGTCATGAAATCACAAAATGCCTTTGTTAAAGGAAGGCAAATTCTAGATTTAGTCCTCATTGCTAACGAATGCTTGGAGAATAGAGTCCGCACCAGCATCCCAGGTATTTTATGTAAACTAGATACGGAGAAGGCTTTTGATCATGTGAATTGGGATTTCTTGTTGTATATACTTGGTTGGTATGGTTTTGGGGAAAGATGGTGTCAATGGATAAAACATTATATCACAACCGTCAGATTCTCAATCCTGGTCAATGACATTCCCAAAGGCTTCTTCAACAGTTCTTGGGGTTTGAGACAAGAGGACCCTTTTATCCCCACTTTTATTCATTTTAGAGATGGATGTGCTGAGTAGAATGATGGAGGGGGTGGTGGATAGGGGCTTTATCTCGAGTTTCTCGGTGGGTAGTTCCTCACATGGTAGCTTGATAGTATCCCATCTCCTTTTCGCCGATGATACGCTAATCTTTTGCGACCCGAACCCCGATAAGTTTCTCTCATTGAGAGCTCTTCTAATTTGCTTTGAAGCTGTCTCTAGTCTTAAGGTGAATTTATCAAAGTATGAAATAATTCTAGTTGGCTCGGTCAATAATTTAAACGAAGTGGCTGCTATCTTGGGCTGCAAGGTGTCATCCTTGCCTATGAAGTACCTGGGATTTCCACTGGGGGCTCTTCATAAATCCAAGGCAATGTGAGATGGGATTGTTGAGAAAATCGAAAGTAAACTGGCGGGTTGGAAGAGCATTTATTTGTCTAAAGGCAGAAGAATCACACTTATCAAGAGTACGTTATCTAATCTCTCAACATACTTTCTATCTTAACTTCCTTTGTTGGCAGGGGTGGTGAAGAGGCTAGAGAAGATCTTTCATGACTTCTTGTGGGGAGGGTTAAAGGATGAGAAAAAATTCTATTTGATTAAATGGGATCAAGTATGCACCCCCTTGTCTTGTGGCAGGCTAGGGGTAAGAAAATTAAGAACTTTCAACAAGGCCCTCCTTGGAAAATGGTTATGGCGGTATCATCAAGAAGGGGATGCTCCTTGGAAGAACATCATAGATGTTAAATATGGGAGCTTGTGGGGTGGCTGGTACTCTAATGAAGTAAGAGGGGCTTATGGCGTGGGAGTTTGGAAATTCATTCGGAATGGACAGGAAGATTTACTCGGTAATTTTAGACTTGAGGTGGCAAGGGGCACGCGAATAAGATTTTGGCACGATATTTGGCGTGGTGATGTTGCTTTGAAAAACATTTTCCCCTCTCTTTTTAGAATTGCTCAGATAAGGATGCCTCGGTGGTTGATAATATGAGCATTTCCACTGATTCCTTGCAATGGTCTGTGAGATTCACTAGAGCTATACAGGATTACTTGAAGGGTAGATTACTTTGGACGCATAGGGAATAAGAAATTTTCAGTCCGTTCATATTACATGGCACTAACGACTCACTCCTTCAATGCCTTCCCATGGAACAACATTTGAAAGAGCAATGTCCCCCTCAAGGCTACATTTTTTGATTGGTTGGCATCCCACGGGAAAATTCTGACTATTGACAAGCAGAGAAAGCGTGGCCTCTACATAGTAGATTGGTGCTCCATGTGCAAACACAATAGTGAATCAGCCGATCACCTACTACTTCATTGTGAATTAGTCAGGGCTTTATGGCATGAAATCTTCACTAGGCTCGGTCTTGCATGGGAAATGCCTAGGAGGGTGTAGACTTATTGTCATGCTGGAGAGGGATACAGGGTAATCGTCACATTTAGCTATTTGAAAGATAGCGTCTCTGCTTAATGTGGTGCACATGGAACGAAAGAAATGGTCGCTGTTTTGACAATAGGGAACGCTCTCCGGAAGGTTTTAAGGCCTTTTTCTTTCATACATTGTAGCTTTGGGCTTCTTATATTGTATTGACTAGTACGAGTTTTAATGACTTTTATCCTACTTTCCGTAGTGCGTAGTTTGTAATTAGGCTCTTTCTTGTATACTCCTTGTGTACTCGGGCTTTGCCTAATTACGTGGATTAATAAAATCTCTTTTACTTATAAAAAAAAATTATTGTACTTAAGATGGGAATTGAGTCTAGTTTGAAATCAATTAAAAAAAAGTGTAAAATTTGGCAAAACAGATAATTCGCTAGATATCCCACTGGGCATTTGGTTGACCGCAAATTCATGAACTCCCACGATTAGTTTGGTCAAGCTAGAATTCCAACAAGTTAGCTAGAACTCCCATGGGATCGTGATTTGAGTTCACCAGGCACACATGAGACCCGTGGTACATTAAATGTAAATCAACTATTCATCTCTTACATTCAATCGGATTCTAGGATAAGTCTTTGAATCATATTTCCTCTCTTAAAAGGTTTCTAAGGTTTTATTTTAGCCCTGATTTAAGTCAAACCTCAATAATGTTTCCCATATACAATTTTGATTCCCATACACAATTTTCTGAGTACATGGACATATTTACGTAAACCCTTATTTACTTATAGTGAGAGAAAAACTTATTTGAGGTCAAGTGCCTACAAGCTAAAGAGAACACTATCCTGATGATCTGTTGATAATTTATTCTTAGATTGTTGTCGGTGAGTTCATCAGCATGAGGAAGTTCTAGTGGAGTGGACAAATTTGTTTGTGGGTGAAGCTATTGATGAAGCCGGAGTTTCGGAGCTACCGTGTTGTAGAGATCAAGTGAGTCACTTGTGAGGATTGCAAATCAAGTTTAAAGTAACAAAGGTTTTGTAAGTGTCTAGTCTAAAATTAATTGTAACCATTTTCTTGTATGTGGACTTATAGGTAGTGGCTAAGCACCCGGTGTGGTTTTTCTTTTGAAGAGTTCTTTAAAGATAAAAAAAAAACCTCTAGTGTTCTTTATTTTTTCATATTTTATTTATTTTGATATTTTTTTTATCTGATGTTGCTCAGTAATATTGACTTTTTCAATTTTCAAATTGGCATAAATAGAATTAAAGCATCTATTCAACCCCTCTAGGTGTATCCAGGATCTGTTCCAATGAATTTTCAGATTTTCAAAACATGCCAGCCAAATTAGATTTTTTTTTTTCGCTAGGTAATCAAGAAGTTTTATTCATTATAAAATAGACAGCCAAGTACGCAGGACGTATACATGAGTAATATCTTCCAGTGAAAATTAGACTATTAGCACCAGAGTAAGATTCAACATCTTAGAGAGCAACTTCAAGTAATCTATTACGAGTCCAAGACAGTGTTGGTCAACTCTAGGCACAAAGACACTAAGGCCCTGTTTGGTTACACAGATGAGATGAGATGTTTTAAATAGTAATGAATAAAATATTGTTATAATATAATTTTTTAATATTAATTTTGTATTGGGATTTGAAAAAGTTAAATTGTTTATTATATTTTGTACGGGGATTTGAAAAAGTTGTAATGATGAGTAGAGATGAGATTTTTGGTTTTATGTGACCGCCTAAGGGACATGCAATAAGTCTCGTTTTTTTGTGGGGGAGCAGAGCACCAAATCCTACCCTATGGTTTGGAATTCGATGTTGAAGTTAAAAATAGATCAGCACTAAGAAGAATCTTCCAAGAGGCCAGGACATATAAAACCGCTTTAGAATAATCAGTGGAAAGATCAGCAATCCATTGATTCCAACTCCACCTTACACGGGACACAAAGTATCACAATTATCTTATACTCAAGCTGTCCAGCAACGAGATCATTTTAAGATTGCCAACCTAACCCAATGAGATTCTAGTCTCGATAACAGATCTCCCAACTGGATTCCCGGAAGCTAGAAATTCCACTAAAAACGTGTACTCCATCCGGTATTACCCCATCTTTGCATCCATCAATAGGTCCCAACCTCACATCATATAAAAATCGTCCCCAAAAACCCGATACATAGGTCTTAGTTAGTCTTTTAACTCCAATTTCATAATCTCCAAAGAAGAAAAAGCAAACATTTATTAAAAAAACAGTTATAGACATTAAGCTTAAATCCAATAACATATTTATGCAACATACACTGACAAGTATGGATCTTATGAGTCCAGAAGCTTAAAGCCTCATCAAATTGAAACATACGCAAATAGTAAGAATTAAGGAGAAGGGAGTGTCAGAGACGAGACCTGGACAGACTCGGCATGGTCGCCAAAGCTTCGGTACTCTGGGTTCGATTTGGATCCGCCAGCGTATCCGACGGTGGTCCGTACGACGCCGTTCAAGCATCCGAATACGGCCTCGGATCTCCAGAAGCTCCCGAGAGCAAAGACCGCGCTTTTCAAGGTCTGGCTGTTTGGTGGGTCCCTCGCCGCTTCCGAAGTCCGATCCGGGATTCTGATGCACTGAGATATATCGGTCAAGGAGGCGGCGAGGAGAACCAAGGTTAATATTTCATGAGCACTGCTACTCCGTAGAAAAGCCATTGATTTAACGGACAGCCAGGGAGAGGGAGAAAATGCTGAGAGAAGGAATAGAAAGTAAGAGAGGAAACAAATTAGATTGGAGCACTCTCAATGCAAAAGCCAAATAACACTTTTAGCTGATACGAGATAAATCCGATTTTCTCTATTTCATTCGCATTAAATTTTTATATTGGAATAATAAATTTTGTATTATATAATAATAAAATAATATAAAATAAATTTAATTTTAACTATTTCATTCATATCAAATCTTCATATTAAATTATCTATTTATTTATTATATAGTAATAAAATAATATTAATTTAAGAAAATATTTAATTTTTTTAATTATTAATTTTTTAATTTCATCGTAATATTAATTTAAATAAATATTTAATTTATTTTACAAAAAGCAAACGAAGACTGCAACTTAAGAATCATAGCCACTCTTGGTCGAAGAACGAAGCTAGTGTGCCTTTGGAGAATGGTTGAAGGCAGTTGTGATGAGAAGAAGAAAGAGAAACAATAATAAGATATAAATTTGATTTATGTACAGTAATTATCAAGTTTGGAATTTATTTTGAAAGTTACTATAGCTAAAGTCTAATAATTTTTTGGACTTTAGCTAATTCATTGTAGTCGATTTTTGTTATCTAATAGCTAAATATACAACGGATTTAGCTTTTAGCTAATCAATTGAAAATACTCTTAATTCTGTTAAAAGATGAACAAAATATTAAAAGAAGGGTTTGGATTGAAAATAAGCTCAAATGTAAAAATAAAATTATGAAAAACTCTATAAAGGGGCAACCTCGTTCACGCCAACCACCATCGATTATTGAAATACTGAGGCCCCATTGGAAACTTGGAGCTCAACTTAGTTCAGTCTAATTTTAAACTGAGTCTAATATCTAAATACCCAACTCTCAAATCATTAAATTCATTTCAACTCAAAACCTCTTTTACATGTGGGACCCAAAAATTTTTTCAACTCACCACCTATTTACACACAGGATCTACAACATTTTTCAATTTTCCTTAAATACATCTAAATTCATCTTAACATTCAAGCACATCTAAACTAATTTTAAGTAGGTTCCACAAAACTCACTCCACAATCTTAACTCAACATCCAAAAGCAGAGCACCCCTACGAGAAGATCCACCCCTTTGGTCTCCTTCATTACGCCCATGGAAAAATTATCACTTAGGTTCATGGATTTCTCAATTTTTGTAGTAACTTAATACTTGGAAGTACTTTTTGGGAGGTTTCTTCAATACCCATCATGAAATGGATGTTTTGTGTCAGATCTAAGAGAAAGGAAGAGAAGTGAGAACTGGTAAAGTGGTCTGTTGAATCTGTCCTCTGTGTATGGATGGTAATGAGAGAGGAAGAGAGGTGAGAGGTGAAATGGTTGTGTATGAAGGGTATGAACACGAAATGGGCACTAGTCTGAACGCAAAATGGGCACTATATTCTTATTTCTTCTTCCTTTGTTTGTTTGTTTTTTTTTGTTTTTTAATAATATAATCACTGATGTGGCAAAACACCACGTCAGCAGCATGCACAGTACCTTTGCACTTGTGCCTGTATGTAGTAGTACTATAAAATTATTAGGCATTTTTTGGAGTATGGTTAATGCATTAGTCATCAAATTATTGAGTGTCGTGCTATTAAGAGTCATAAGAGCTGCACTTGTTAAATGTTTATATTTTGAGACCATCTAATATTTGAATAAACTTAGATGTTGATTGCCTCATAATCTTGAACCAATTCAAGTCTACGTACACTAATATTGTTCTCCACCCTCCATTATGTCATAAATCACATATTGACAAAGACAAATTACACTAAGTTTTGATGAAGACACAACAATCTATCGTGAAAGTGAACATGGTCGTTGTTAGGGACCTTCTTCCTTCAAGAATAGAAAGAGAAACAAACAAGAACCAAAAACAAGAAACCAAGAAAGCCAAGAATGAAAATCTTGGAGGGAAAATTCTGGATTTTATTCGAACCAAAATCCCTCTTCCACTGTAATTCTTCTACAAGATGTTTGATACCATTTTCTTCTTCCTTCCACTATTTATACTCTGCTTATACAAAATGCACAGTATTACAACTAATGTTTAGATTACACATAACGCCTTGTTCCATTTATTTGCAACACATGCCTAAAATGCCTCGTTTCACTAATACAAAACACCCATTCTCACTCTGTACATAAAACGGCTTACTTCATTAACCTACATGCACCATTTTGAATTCACTATCAACCTCTCTTCCCGAGTACATAACAATCTCCCTTGCTTAAAGAGCCTTGTCCACAAGGCTAAGTACTGACTTCTTTTCCCAACTGTTCACTTTTGTGTCAATCTGTCTCTGTGCTACTGTTTTTCTACTCACTATTGTTGTTATGCTTGTCGAATGCACTCTCCATCAAAGGACCTTGCCCACAAGGTGTGGATAAAGGTCCCTTAGTTTCCATAATGACTCCCATGTGCTGTCTACTAGTAGAGCTCCACTGCATTTAACCAAAACTTCAGTGACTGCTTGGTTACCTCTCTTCTACATTCTATGATCTAAAGTCTATTTAGGCTCAGGCTGAATGTTACCATCACGATCTACAGGTGATAATGTGGGTTATGGAGTAATGTGTTGGCCGAGTTTCTTCTTAAGACAAGAAACATGGAATGTAGAATGGATTATGCACTCTACTAGTAATGCAAGTTCATATGTCACTATGCCTCTTTTATCCACTACCTGAAATGGCCCATAATAATACCTTGGAGCCAATTTTAGGTTGTGCCTCAAAGAAACAAACTTTTGTCTATAAGGATGTAGCCTTAAACAAACCCAATCACCAACATTGAAATATCTCTCAATTCTTTTTCTATTAGGAAAAACCTTCATTCTTTCTTGAACTTCTCTCAACCTCAGCCACAATTGCATTTTTAATAGTGTCGGCACATAAGACAAAAGTTTTGGGGGTGTATAACCATATATTGCTTCAAAAGCAGTCATCTTGGAGGATGAATGTGATGTAGTGTTGTAACACCACATAACCAAGGAAAGTCAGGAACTCCAATCTTTAGGCTTTGTACTCATGTAGCATCTCAAGTAAGCTTCTAAACACTTATTCAAGATTTTAGTTTGCACATCTATTTGTAGATGATAGGTTGAACTAAAAGCAAAAGTAGTGCCATGAAGCTGAAAGAGTTCCCTCCAAAAAGTACTACTAAAAGTTGGATCTCTATCTAAAGTTACTAACTTAGGCATTCCATGTAATCTAAATACCCCTAAGAAAAATACTTGTGCAACCTTAATTGATGTGTTAAGGTTAGAAAGAGCAAAGAAATGATCGTGCTTAGTGAGTCTGTCCACCACAGATAGTACCACACTGACCCTACTCGATAAAGGCAATCCTTCTACAAAATCCAAGGATATATCAATTCAAGGAATTATGTAATGGGCAGTGGTTGCAATGGCCTAGCAGGATGTATTGCCATATATTTATTCACCTAGCAAACATCACATTCCTTGACTAGCTTTTTAATGGCTTTCCTCACACCTTCCCAATAAAATTCTAGCTTTGCTCTCTTTAGTGTCTTGTAATACCCCATATGTCCAGCCTGAGGATTATGATCTTGAATATATTGTAGCACCTTTGCCTGAAACTCAAATCCAGGTACAATTACCATCTTCCCTTCTCTCAGCAATATTCCCTATCGCAAAAAATAATGCTCAACACCATCAGCACCCCTCTGTAACTGTAAGTAAATCTTCTCAATTTTTGGACATAAAGAGTAGGTTTGTTTAAGCTTCTCAATCCACACAAGGGTTGGAAATGAAATTACTACTAGTGCTACTACTTCTTCCTTTTCTTACTGCCTTGACATCAACAACTTTATTTTTCTTCCCTTTCTTATATTCGATGGAAAAATCATATCCCATCTATTTTGTAATCCATATTTGCTAGGTCTCAATACACACCCTTTGTTCTAGCAATAATTTCAATGCTTGCTAATCAGTTTTCAACTTGAAAGTTTGCCCAAGGAGATATGGTCTCCACTTCTACATTGCACTTACCAAAGCCAACAATTCCTTCCTTCTTGTATGTTGATAACAATAAAGCCTTCCCTTTCAATGCTTTACTGTAAAAAGCAATAGATTGCCCATCTTGCATCAATAGTGCTCCAAGACCTAATCCACTTGCATCACATTCTATTGCAAAGCTTCTTGAAAATTTTGGAAGCTTGAGGACATGAGGCTATGTTTCTGCTCTCTTCAGTGTTTCAAAAGCTGAAGTAGCTTCATCATCCCACTAAAATGAATTTTTCTTCAATAAGGATATTAATGGTGTTGCTATGGATCCATAGCCTCAGATGAACTTTCTGTAATACCCCATAAGTCCTAAAAACCCCTTAGAAATTTTAAAGTACCAGGTAGTGGCCACGTCTGCCCTGGCTCAGTAATTTTTCTCTATATGCAACTTTAACTTGCAAAGTAATTCTATTCTCAACCTTCAACTTTGCTAATTATGCCACCCCTAGATTCGGCAAGTTATGAGTAATTCCTAAATCCACACAAAAATTACCACAGGCTACTATCCAATTACATATTTAACTCTTATAGTATTAGCACTAAGTGAACTCGAAATTGCATTTGAAGAAATTTGCAATTTCTCATCTGGTGCCTTGAACTCTTCTTCTCTAACAACTATGCTTATAGTTCAACTTCCTATTGTGACTCCTCTACATCCCCTTCCTCCATTTGCAAGAAATATATTTTTGAATTCTTGCAAACTGATCAGAGCAAACCTACAAGTGCATAGTATCGTAGTTTTATAGTAAAGTGATGGAAAGAGTATCGTCTTCAAGGATTGGTAACTTATCTTTGACAAATATCAAAATTATACTAATATTGATTTTATTTAGAAAAGTCACTAAAATTTTTGTAATTGCAATTTGAAATAAGATCAATTCAAAGAAAATATTCAAAAGAAAAGAAAGATGTTGTTCGAAGATCAAATTAATAACAAAGAAAACTTAGTGGAAATCGATTTCACCTAATAATTTACTATGCTTTACTCATCTAACTAATTAAATTTATTTCTCTCTGTTTGTTAGCAAATCTCAAACTCATCCAAAAACCTCTTTTGATAGTAAATTGTAAATTATTCTTATTCATCATTTTATATAAGAGTATGCAAATTAATAAAACAAGAAAACATTAAGACCAATAATTTTTAATACTACATAGGTTCATACAAGTCTTTCGATCTCTATATTTAACTATTCCTATGTGACGCCCCTAAATTCCGCTTGGGATTGAACGGACATTTGAAGCGTCAAGACATGCAACACAAGGTTACCTGCCCCCGTTCATGATATATAAGATGCAATGTTCCTAACATGCATCTAGCATTATGCAATATTCGCAGCGGATAATTTTTTTCTTTAGCAATACTATGCACCAAACTAAAAATATCCCAAATACTTGAAACATATTTCATACATAAAGGCATACTAAAAAGCCGTGATCACCACACTAGTCTAAAATGGTTGTGATCAAAAGAATACTTGAAACATAAATATAATACGTACTCCACAGTTGTTGTGGCCCCACGCATTATAAGTAACATAAAATATAATACGTACTCCACAGTTGTTGTGGCCCCACGCATTATAAGTAACATAAAATATAATACGTACTCCACAGTTGTTGTGGCCCCACGCATTATAAGTAACATAAAATATAATACGTACTCCACAGTTGTTGTGGCCCCACGCATTATAAGTAACATAAAATATAATACGTACTCCACAGTTGTTGTGGCCCCACGTATTATACGTAACATAACATGTCTTATCTTTCTTAATGCATGAGATATTATTTAATATCATATACTTTTCTAACATGGCGTATGCTTGTAAATGGCACAATATGATTTAATCATAAACATTTAATGGCATACATGTATCATATGGCATACTTAACATGACATACTTATAACATACAACATTGTATGACAGAAAAGATTGTGTAACAGATAAATATTCATGAGAGATTAAATCATACGTAACAGATAAACATGTAATGACATAGCATGACATGGCATATACGATAACATACATACATAAATTTTAGTTCCCTTACCCATCACACATACACAATAAACTGATAGTAAGTTAGAGGCTAACTTACCTCGATCGTCGCGTTCTATGAGAATAGAGCGCGAAACACGAGGAACTGCACAACAGCTGGAAGAGGAACACTCAAGTCCTTAAGATTTTCATTCTGAATAATTGTCATATTATGAGCACTTGCAACACCACGGGCAACTTGAGGTTTCACTATACCCAGAAGAGATAATTTGACTTCAGAAAGCCTTTGCACTAAAACAAGTTCATTAAAATTATCAATAATAACCAAACAAACAATTCCTTTCTCAATCCATATACTCTTAGCCATAGTCAACCACAAGATGACACCAGTCACCCCGGACTATAATCCATAACACCACTGCTTCGGGACACTGTCATACAGTTTCCCAACACTACACCATACGCTCTACACTTCTCTGTTACGCCATCCAACCCTTCGTGACACGCCATCCGGTGTTTCACGACTTAATACAGAGTACACTCACGTGAACTCTCTTCCATCCACACTACAATACCCATCACTGCGATACACGTCTCACGGTGCATCGCTACGCGACACGGAGTACGCGCCACGCGTACTCCTTTCGCTACAACACTCATCACCCCGACGCACATCACACGGTGCGTCACCATACAACACGGAGTACACTTCACATGCACTCCCTTCATTCTACACCACACACACTACAGCGCACGTCGCACGGCGCGTCGCTGCTTTACACAGAATACGCTACACGCGTATTCTCTTCACACAACCCGCCGTATCACATCTACGGCATCCATCTCACGCCTATACTTCACAGCACAGTCCACAAAACTACAAAATCAAGCCCAACACTTCACAACCACACTTCGCTTCACAACTACGCAGCGAACTCCACAAACACTAACTACACAGTCTACAGCCAACCAAATCAACTATGTTAAACATAAATAACTAAAGATAGAGGGTTATACCATCGACGGGATAACCCGTGCGTCGCTCGCTGCTCGTCACGAACATGCGTCGGAGGAGCGTACGTGGCGGTAACACCGCGTACGGTGGTGTCCACCACATAAAGTGGTAGTTTGGGCTTGAGAAAGGCTAGGCGTGGTCTTGGAAGACTCACGGTCGCCTCGTGGTGGTCAAAGGTGACGGAGCACGGCGGCATCACGCCGTGAACAGTAAATCCGAACGGTGAGCGGAGGAGACGCGAGGTAGCGAAAAGCCATAGAACTTCATGGCAAGCTAGGGAAAGGTAGAGGAACATGTGGTGGAGCTGTGGTGGCGAGGTGGTGGTCGGACGGTGGCTAACGGCGGCGGATCGGCCGTTTGAAACCATTTTTGGCCTTGGAGAGTGCGGGAGAGTGTGAGCTCTACGAAGCTCCGTTGGCCATGAAATTTCTTGGAGAGGTTCATGAGGATGAGAGGAACAAGATGGTGGTGGTGAAACACCACGGGTGGCCGTGTACGGCGGCGCACGGTGGTGCAACCGAACGGGTGTTTTGAGAAACCCATATGAGAAAAAGTGAGAGTTAGGGAAAAAGAAAGACATGGGGAGGAAGCCCTTGATGTGGTGAATCCAATGGTGGTGCTTGGTGGCTGATTTGGCCGTGTATGGTGGTCCAAAATGGTGAAAAGCCTTAAAAACCAATTTGTTTGGAGGCGAGAGTGGTGGCTAACGGTGGCTCGGATGGAGGTGAAACTTGGAGGGGATGTTCACCGGTGAGAGGGGAAGAAATCTGGGTGGGTGGTGTAGGCCACGCCGCCGGCGAGCGGCGGTTCTGGGCGGAGAAAGAAATCGGCAACAGGGGAGAAAACAGGGCAGGGGCAGCAACTTCCGGGGGCTCGTGGCGGCTAACGGCTGGTCCGATGGCTCTGAAAATTGGTAGGTATGAACTCTGGTGGAAGGGGAAGAGAATGGCAGGGGTGGTGTACGACACCTCCACCGGACGGCGGAGAAACGGGCGGTCAAAGGGGCGGCGACGGTAAGGAGAAATGGGGAAGGGAAGAGCATGGGGAGAGAGAGAGAGAGGAAAGAGAGAGAAGAAAAAGGAAAAAGGAAAAAGTGAAGGAAAAAGGGTAGGGGCCTAGGTAATTAACTTCAATCCTACGCTTCGGGATCCTCAAATAAACCAACGGTGAGTTAAAACACTGATTTGAAAACGCGTAAGTGTTTTATTTTAAATAAAACACTTTAAATAAAACACTACGATGAATTAAGGTAGAATATTATTTTATAAACTAAAATTTATAAAATAATATTTCCTCATCATTATTTAAAATGATAAAGTACCGTTAATTAATCGAAGATGATAAAATCATTTAAATTAATAAAATACTTAATTACAACACTGAGAGAAATTAATATAGAATATTATTTTATAAACTAAGGTTTATAAAATAATATTTTCTTCATCATTGTATAAAATGATAAAGTATCATTAATTAATCAAAGTGCATAAAACACTTGAATAAACACTGAGAGGAATTAAGATAGATTATTATTTTATAAACTAAGGTTTATAAAATAATATTTCTTCATCATTATTAAAATGATAAAGTATCTTTAATCACTCAAAGAGGATAAAACCATTTAATTTAAATAAAAGTTTTCAACGTAAAAATAAATCTCTTAATATCTTAAAACAACTAAAATATTTAATCTAAGTAATTATCCACAATTATAATATTTTCAGAGCTCATTAAATTATTATAATTGTGCTACTTTAAAAACAAGCTTATCTAATACTTTGAAATTCGGTGGATAAGATCCGGAATACGCCATCGAGGTACAACGCTTAGGATAAATCTGTTCATGATTTTACAGTTGTCGGTGAAGAACAAAGTAACATGATTTACGGAAAAAGATAATTATATATGTGATTTCGGGTGAGGGTAGAGACGAGAGAGATAGTGACTGCTGTCGGGAAAGAATCCAAAACTGATTGCCGTGCTGTCTAATATGTGCGAAAAAGAAAGAGAAAGGTGAGGAGATAAGACTAAATTTTAGCGGGCTGTTACAGCCTAAATATCCAAGATCTATCTTATAATTCCCTCTTTCGATAACAAATCACAAGATTAAAATCATCTAATTAATGGACAGTCAATTTGAAGCAATAAGCTCAGAATAAATCAAACAAACATAGAAGAGAATTACTTTAAATTAACATAGAAAAGCAAGTATAGTTTGGAATTAGATTACATCATTTCCCTAGAATGAAAAAAATTTAGTTAATGCTAAAAATTAAATTCAATATAAACGAATTCATCATAATTTTTCTGAGATAAATGGAAGAAAATGAACATTGAAAAAGACTCTCGCCATCCCAGCTTCTCAGTCCCAACTTCTTCAAAATGAAAGGAAAATCTATTCTTCCATTCTATCTCATCCGTGCATCCACGAGCCAAGAACTAAAGCTACCTTTTTTTCATTCAAAAATTAAAACCTCCTGGGTCCCACGTGAAAATCATTTTCGCGTCATGCATCTTCCGTAAACTTAAAAGAAAGCTCCGTGTTGCATGCCTCAAGTAAAACTGCTGCTGTGTCTTGTGCCAAGTCAAAAGAAAATCCAAACTACTAGGTCCTGCTCAAAACAGAAGGAATGAAAAATTCTTTATATCTGTTTCGGAACTCAAGAGGCAAGCATAAGACCCATTCAAATTTAAAAGAAAAAGCTGCTTGCGTCCCGCAACAACCCACCAGCCTTTCGTCTTGCTTTCTTTAGCATCTTGCCTTTTTATTTTTCACCAACAACCCAGCGTCCAAGTCAAACTGAAGGGCTCCTTGATTTTCGCATGTGATGTCTCTTTCATTTTAGCAGCTCTTCTTTTCAAATAAAATTTTCATTTAAATGAGATAAATTCTATAGATGAAAGGCTTCTAAAATTTAGATCTTCATTTTCTTCACATCTGAAATAAAATTTAAATGATGACAATGAAGGCTAAAATCAATAAAAATAAATAAAATTAGACTAAAGTTTAAAGTTAAGAAATGAAAAAATATTTTAAATTATGCAAGTCATCACAAACATGGCTTAAGTTCCACTTCTCATCACAGTAGTAACACAAACCCTTCAATTCCTTCTCTTTTCTTCCATTTACAAAGATGATATCTTCCTGCCAAACCCATTATTTTTCTGAAATTCTCTACTAGCATCTTCACTCCCTCCAAATGGTTGTCCTTCACCACTACTTGCAATCCCCTTCAAAGCTCTTCTTGAATTCCAAACATACTGCTCTTGAATTTTAGCTAATCCAAAGGCAACACTCAAATTAATTGGATTGAGCATCCTAATGGGCAATCAGACCTCATCCTTGAGACCCCTCAGGAAGCAACTTAACTTAAACTTCTCTTAGAGTCCCTTTAATTGATTAGATAGACCTTCAAACTGTGTCTTATAAGCCAAAATAATGGTAGTCTGTTTCAAATGGGTCAAAGCCTCCATGGGATCATCGTATGCAATCGGGCCATACCTGGCTTGCAAAGCCTTAACAAATGAGTCTCACCCCATAAACTGACATGTATCAATAGCAATTTGATATCAAATAAGGGCTTCCCCCTCCATGTGATAAGAGGCCATTAAAAGCCTTAGGTTTGTAGGTGTTTGATAAAAATAAAAATATTGAGTTACTTTAAAGACCCAACCAGCTGGGTAATTCCCATCAAAATGGGAAAATTCCAACCTTACTCCTTTGGGTATAAGCCCCCTATCCTCCTAAAGAACCATACGAGATTCTTTCAAATTCTCCCCATGAAGAGGGACACGATGGTATTCAATTAAAGTTCTCATCATATCATACATTTGATCTTATCTTTCTGTGCGGTCTAAATTGGTTGCTACTGCCCATCCAACTGCTTCTACACTACTTAATGCTATCCCTATTGTGTCTTTAATGCTCGTGTTCCTACTAGCATCTTGAGAGGATCGCCTATCTGATACCACTATTAGGGACCTTCTTTCTTCAAGAACAGAAAGAGAAACAAATAAGAACCAAAAACAAAAAACCAAGGAATCCAAGAACGGAAATCTTGGAGGGAAAACTTTGGATTTTATTCAAGGCAAAACTCTTCCTCCACTAGAATTCTTCTAAAAGACATTTGATACCATTTTCTTCTTCATTCGACAATTTATACACTGCTTATACAAAACGCACTGTATTACAACTAACGTTCGAATTACATAAAACGCCTTGTTTTATTTATTCACGACACATGCCTAAAATGTCTCTCACTTGTACAAAACACCCCTTCTCACTTTGTACATAAAATGACTTATTTCATTAACCTACACACATCGCTTTGAACTCACTATCAACCTCCCTTCCCATGTACATAACAGTCGCATTGAACCATTGATCAACTTGAGGAAAGTGATAGAATGAGTGGTGGGGCAATGTTGAAGATAATTTGATTTGATATTATTCTGATTTAATTTTCATAATTTTCATATCACTTTGATTTGATATTATCTCTAACAGGCAAGATGTTGAGGATAGCGAAGAGAGCTATCTCAATGTGGTTTTGGAGTGGAGTGAAGAGATGATTAAGAAGACGAGAAACCTAATTTCTCCTCTTTAGACTTGAACTTAAAAAAAATTAAACATTGAGTGTTAAGAGGGATGCAGATGGAAAATGTGTAGTCTACAAGAGCTTGTGAAGTATGATCCAGAAAAATCTAGAGTGTTAATCGTTAAGTTGTTTTTTTAATTAAATGTGGATTGCCTTTTAGGCTTGTGAAGCAAAATAGATCTATAGAGTATGTGTCTGATTTGTAGTGTAGATTTATATTATCATCGCGAACGACTTTACAAAGAGATTGAAATAAGTTGTACAATAATGAGAAGATAAAGTTAAATAAGTTGTTGAGTGGTCAAAAAATCTGTCTTACTGTTGATACTTGGACGTCAATGTAGAATATAAAGTTATTACTGAATATTTCAGTGATTGGGTTGGGTATTGCATAATAAAATCCTTAAGTTTTGTCAAGTTCTTGACCATAAGGGAAAAGATATTGGGAGGGTGTTAAACTTGTGATTGAAAGAGTAGAGGATTGATAAAATCTTAACCCTCATTATTGATAGTGCCTCCTCTAATGACTTGCTATTAATTAAAAAAGGAAAATAATAAATGAAAAGAATTGTACTACCCAATATGGTGAATTTCTTCACCTCGGCGTGTTGCCCATATATTAAACTTAATTGTTACTTTCAGCTTGAAAAATGTTTATGGTTTTGTAACAAGAATTAGGAATGCCATCAGATATGTGAAAGTCTTCAACAGCAATCTAACAAAACTTGCCAATTTCAAGACTTGTGCTACAAGGAAAAAGATTGGTGCGATGATGTCTTGTTTGGATGTTTCTACTAGATGGAATTTGACGTATTTGATGTCAAACACTGCTAATTAAAAAAAAAAAACTTGAACAATACTCAATTCATGAACCCCACTTGTAGTGATTGGGAAAATGTACAAATTTTTGTAGAATTGCTAAAAAAAAAATTATGATGTTGATTGAATATTTTTGGTTCTTTGTATGTGACCATTAATGTTTATTTTTAGAAACTTTGTGTAATTGAAGACGTATTAAATTATATGTATATAAGTGATGATATCATCACTATTCCATGGGCAAAAATATGAAAAATAAGTATGACAAATATTGAGGTGGTGCAGATAGGTTCAACTTAATAATATTTATTGCTTTTGTGCTTAACTCATGATACAAGATGAAGGTTATGAGTTTTTGATTGAAAAAGTGCAAAGGGATAAGTTGGTGGAGAGGATGGAGGCAAAGGTTAAACTCATTTTGAAGCCACGTGATCGAGCAATACAATACATTCATGTGGTTAGTAGGGAGAGCTCTAATGTGGCTCAAGGAATGCTAAGTACTACTCCTACAAACATTGGTAATGAGCCAACGCTACCCCCATGTAGATTTGATCTCGTATTAGACAAGTTCCTTGAGGATGAGGATTTTATGAAGTTTAGATCAAACCTGGATAGGTATTTATCCAAGAGGTGTGTAAAAAATCATCCGATTTTGATATTTTAGATTGTGGACAGTTAATACAGTCAATTATTATATCCTTATTGAGGTAGCACGTGGTGTGTTAGCCACCCCATTAAGCCAAAAGCTTGTTTGTTATGAGAATCAAGCATTGACTTTGGTTGATAGAGTTGCAAGTGTTTTCAACTTTTTCTCTTGTTGTGCATTTATCCTTATATGGGAATGTTATTATATATTTACCATTTTGATCACATGTTATGTATGTATGCATTTGGAGAAGACGGCTGACTTGTCATTCATTTGTCAAATAATTTAATTAATGATTCTCTTCATTTTGTTTTGATTGCTTAGTATTTAGGCAGCCACTGATCAAGGCAACACAGCTGCAACATAATCCTTACAAAAACAGAGGCCACGCACAAAAGGACCACCAAACGTGCAGAATATTGAGGCAACCACTAAGGCAATATGACTGCAACAAAGGACATGCATAAAAGGACCAACATGCCTGCAAAAGAAGAATTTTCAGCTAACCAATGAGAGAGCTACACCTGTTTAGCTCTAGAATATTCTCATTTAACAGAATGAGTGAATGTGAGCCGTGAGATTACTTTTCATCTCTTTGTGAATTCTGTATAAACTCACCTCAGACATGTAATGCAGTTATGAAATGAATATGAGAAAATCAGACAGAAATACTTGTGTTCTTTGAAACCTTTCAGTGAGCACTTGTAGTGCATTTCTCATTTTCTATCCTTTTAGCTTAGTTTAATATGGTATCAAAGCTTTTTTAGGACCAACGTCCATCTCTCTTCTACCTTCAATCTATCCATGGCTAACCCCGAGTCTTCTAGTGTGTCAACCCCACAATCATCAACCCCCCCCAGCCACTGTTAACCCCACAATCATCAACTCCTCAACCCATTTCATTACTGTTAAATTAAATACTGAGAATTACCTCTTGTGGAAGGCCTAAATAGTGCCTTTTCTCAAGGGGCATCGTCTCTTTGGTTATGTTGATGGATCATCCTCAACCTCCTTCTACAATTGGTGACTTGCCAAACCCAGAGTACACAAACTGGGTTTTGCAAGATCAACTTATCATTTCTACCATTAATGCGTCACCATCCAATACCATTCTAGTGTAGGTTCTCAACTGCTCCACCTCGTTTGATGTATGGTCCACCCTCCACACTATGTTTTTGGCACAATCATCAGCCCATATAATGCAAACACAATTTTAGCTCGCANATCTTTATGAGAAAGAAAGATGACCTAAGTATATCTAGAGAAATCATCAACAATAATAAATGCATAATATTTTCCTCCTAAACTTGCAACTCTATTTGGTCCAAAAAGATCCATGTGTATCAGTTGCAGTGGTCTAGTAGTGGAAATATATTTCTTGGTTTTAAAAGAAGTTTTTGTTTGTTTACCAAGTTGGCATGCATTACAAATTTTGTCTTTAAGTTTTATTCATCACTTTCACTTTTTCAAACCACTAAGGCAATACGACTGCAACAAAGGACATGCACAAAAGGACCAACGTGCCTGCAAAAGAAGAATTTTCAGCTAACCAATGAGAGAGCTACACCTGTTTAGCTCTAGAATATTCTCATTTAACAGAATGAGTGAATGTGAGCCGTGAGATTACTTTTCATCTCTTTGTGAATTCTGTATAAACTCACCTCAGACATGTAATGCAGTTATGAAATGAATATGAGAAAATCAGACAGAAATACTTGTGTTCTTTGAAACCTTTCAGTGAGCACTTGTAGTGCATTTCTCATTTTCTATCCTTTTAGCTTAGTTTAATATGGTATCAAAGCTTTTTTAGGACCAACGTCCATCTCTCTTCTACCTTCAATCTATCCATGGCTAACCCCGAGTCTTCTAGTGTGTCAACCCCACAATCATCAACCCCCCCCAGCCACTGTTAACCCCACAATCATCAACTCCTCAACCCATTTCATTACTGTTAAATTAAATACTGAGAATTACCTCTTGTGGAAGGCCTAAATAGTGCCTTTTCTCAAGGGGCATCGTCTCTTTGGTTATGTTGATGGATCATCCTCAACCTCCTTCTACAATTGGTGACTTGCCAAACCCAGAGTACACAAACTGGGTTTTGCAAGATCAACTTATCATTTCTACCATTAATGCGTCACCATCCAATACCATTCTAGTGTAGGTTCTCAACTGCTCCACCTCGTTTGATGTATGGTCCACCCTCCACACTATGTTTTTGGCACAATCATCAGCCCATATAATGCAAACACAATTTTAGCTCGCAACCATAAAGAAAGGGTTGGATTCCATAACCACTTACTTCCACAAAGCCACTACTCTTGCTACAACATTAGGAGCCATTGACCAACCCCTCTCATCTTCTGAGTTTGTGATTTATCTTATTGCTGGACTTGGAAGTGATCATGAATCAATTGTTACTTCCTCAACCACACGTCCTGACCCTCTTTCCATCCATCAGGTTTTTTAGTTTCTTGTTAAACCATGAATCAAGGCTCTCCCATCAAACCACTTCTCTACTCTCGAGTACCTACCTCGTAGACAACACTGCATCCAGGCAACCCTTTCCCAACTCAGGTCCTAACCAAGGTAGGGGCAATTTTTCACGAAGTCACCGAGGTGGTGGGAATTCTTGTGGCACAAGTTTGTCAAAAACCTAGTCACACAACAATTTCCTGTTACTATAGGTTCAATCATAGTTATTAGGCCCCACCTCCCAGCTCTTTCCTTGCTAATTACACCTATGTTGCTTCTCCTGCTTCAAACACTAGCAACTGGTTCCCAGATACTACAGTTACGAACCATTTTACTACAGATTTTGCTAACTTAAATTTGGATGCAGCTTCATACCAAGGATCTGACTAAGTTAGCATCGAGGATGGCTCAACTCTTCCCATTCAGCACATTGGATTAGCTCATTTACAATCTCCTTCTGGCAATTTCTTACTTCACAAACTTTTACATGTTCCCTCCATTACTCGCAATTTACTTTCCATTCATCAATTTTGTCTTGATAACTCCGTTTTCTTTGAATTTCATTCCAATTATTTTTTTTGTGAAGGATTTGCACACCCATGTAGCTCTTCTTTGGGGCCATGTTAGGAATAGACTTTATGAATTGCCTACTGATGTCTCGGCATAGAAGAATTCAGCTTCCATCATTTTCACTCCTCAAGCTATGCTAGGTGAACATACCTAGATGCAAAATTGGCACTCTCGCCTTGGCCACCCTTGTCCCCGTACAACCAATCTCACCATTAAAAACTTCAATCTACCTCTTAATTCCCATACCCGATTCATCCCATGCTCCACATGTCCCCAGGCCAAATCCCACTCCCTCCCTCATCCACCGACCTCCTCTCGGTCACTTAAACCATTTAGTCTTTTACTTTTAGATGTATAGGGACCAGCTCTTGTGCCCTCCTCTAATAGGAGTTGCTTTTACTTATCTGTAGTTGATGACTATTCTATATATATTTGGCTTTTTCCACTTTAAGCAAAATTAGATGTTTCTTCCTTTTCTTTTATGCTTTTCATAAATATGTGCAAAATTTCTTTTTCATCTAATATTACCTTCGACCAAACCGATTAGGGTGGGGAATTTCGGCCCCTACAAAAAGTCTTTCAAAACTTTGGCATTAACCATCGTATAACATGTCCCTATTCACATGCCCAAAATGGCACTGTTGAAAGGAGACATCGTTGCATTGTAGAGACTGGGCTATCCCTTTTAGCTCATGCTTCCATCGCACAAAAATTTTGAGCAGAACATGGGACCTCATTCCATTCTCAGTCGATCTTAATATTCTTAGTTCATAGTGGGTCCTCAAGACCAAACGGCTTGCCAACAGAACCCTTGAGAGCCGCAAAGCATGCTTAGTGGCTAAAAAATTTCATCAGCAAGCTAGGGTTGACTTTTCTAAAACTTATAGTCCAATTGTCAAACTAGTGACCATCCGCCTCTTATTGTCCATTGCAGTCTATTCTTCTTGGCCCTTGCGCTAGTTGGACATCCAAAATGCCTTCCTACATTGTGATCTTAAGGAAGCTGTCAACATGCATTAACCATTGGGTTTTGCAAATCCAGACTACCCTATTCATATCTACAAGCTACATAAGTCTTTCTATGGCCTTAAACAAGCCCCTAGGGCTTGGTTTTCGAAATTAAGCAATAAACTGTTATCTCTTGGTTTCTCAGCATCTAAATCTGATTCTTCTTTATTTTATTTTTGTAACAATACTGATTATATCTATGTGTTGATTTATGTGGATGACATTATTGTCACCAATTCTAGCAAAATTTTAATTTTGGATTTTATTTCATCTTTGCGTGAATCATTCCCTGTTAAAGACTTAGGATCTCTACATTACTTCTTAGGGATTGAAGTGTCTAGAAACTCTCAAGGGTTATTTCTCTCTCTCAGACTAAATATATAACCGACATACTGACAAAAACAAATATGCATAATTCAAAGTCGGTATCTACCCCTATGTCCACTTCGGCAAAACTCACTACTCTAGAAGGATCTTCATTTGAAGATCCTTAACTATACCGCAGTGTTGTAGGGAGCCTCCAGTATCTTGCTTTCACTTAGCTCGACATCTCTTTTGCGGTTAACAAGGTCTATCAATTCATGCATTGTCCTAGAATTCCTCATTGGCAGGTAGTTAAACACATTCTTTGTTAGTTGCAACTAACCTCTCATTTTTGTTTACATGAGAGGCAAATTTCATGCATGTACGTGATTGATTCAGTTATGTGGTAAGAAGCGAATTTCATGCATGTATGTAATTGATTCGGTTACTTAGAGATGATCTAAACTGAAGCACTGCGCAAGATATACATCACGTTAAGGTAATCCCGTATAGTGCTAATCTAGTCTAATTGGAAATCTATATATACCAGGTAATCTCAAAGATAATCTATCTCTAAATCCTGAATTACTAGTATGATACTCTTTACTGACTTAACTATCGGAGTGTTTTCAGGCGTATCGTGCTGGAGTCTTTTTACATGGTGCAGGTGAACAGTTGTGTTCATGGTGGTGGGACACGTTCTGAATAGTGGCGCCTTCTGTGGGATTTGGGTCTAGTTTCTCATTGCAGACCAACGTGGTTCTCACATGCCGACCGTAACCCATTCCCTAGCAAACCAAGAGATTGATACTTTGCCGATAGCCATGGAGGCACGACTAGCAGCAACTGAAGAAAAGCTAAAGAAGCGTTGAAGGCCATGGAGATTTTGAAGAAAGAAAACGATGACTTGCGTCGAAAGAATGCTTAATCTTACTATACCATCATGCATAGTCATAGTGAGCAGGGTGAGGGTGAAGTGCAATGCAATGCAGAATCAAGTTTAGGAATGGCGCATAATAGATAGATGCATGAAAAGTGGAAAAGTCTGGCAAGAAAGTATGAAGAAATGGCGAGGAAGATGGGGGGATCTTTCTCAGTAGAATGCCTACTAAACCAAACTGATTTGCCATACAACGAGCAGATTATATGGCCATGCCACTCCTGCCAAAGTTCAAGGTACCTCAAATAGATATGTATGATAGGTCCAAAGATCCAATGGTACATCAAAGCCCACATCACACTGCATGGTTTTCCAGGGGAGATCGCCTGTCGAGTGTTTCCTTTGACCCTAAAGAGAACAACAAGAGGGTGGTTTGGGACCCTCAGGCCAGGTCAATAAACAATTTCAAAGAGCTGGCTAAACAGTTTCTCACACAATTTATACCCAACAGGAAACGTCGGCGCCCAGTCGCCTATCTACTAATAGTCAAACAAAAAGAGGATGAAAACCTATAGACCTATCTTACCCACTTCAATAAAGAAAGGTTAACAACAGAATACCAAGATGAGAAGATTACCCTTGCCGCCCTCCTAGGCGGAATATGACCACGAAGTCCATTCATGGCAGAACTGGCCAGGAAGACCCCTTCACCCTCAGAGAGTTCATGGATAAGGCGAATGATTTTGTTAATGCTGAGGATACACTACAGGCATTGGTGGATCCACATAAAGAGGACAACAAAGTCGAACGGAGAAGTTGACAGGAAGCATGGGTTGAATTGACAAGAAGAAGGAAATAAAGGCGGCCAGACCACAATCCCAGGTCAATAAATAGTAATTTGAGTGTGTAGGAAGAAGAGAAGGACATCAATGAATGGCATCAAATTAAGACAGGTAGTCGCTGCTGCAAGTATCACCAAACAGGATAGCATTGGACTGAAGACTGCACAACCATGAAGAAGAGAGTGGAGAAACTAGTAGGAACGGGAGAGTTGGAGCGAATTGTTACATAATACTCAAAACCTAGGAGGCGCCAAAATTCTGGAGTGGTACCAGAAGAAGCAATAGTCCTGAGTAGTGGTGTCAACACCGGGCTGATGGACACCAAGACAATAGGGATAGGGCACCCCCAAAAGGAGATAGGAACAGGGTGCCAATAGGAGAAATTCAGACAATAGCGGGGGGCCTTTCTTGGAGGAGGCGTATCCACATCTATCCGAAAGGTGTATGCACGAAAGGTAAGATATGAAGAGGTATATGTAACAGATGGGGCCCCTAAGCACCAAAACCTTAGTAACCAAATGATAACATCCTTCAGGAAGGAGTGTTGTATCCACACGATGACACTTTGGTGATCACCCTTGTAATAGCTAACTATACAACCAAGCGGATACTAATTGACAATGAGAGCTCAGCAGATATACTATTCTAGGAAGTGTTTGTCAAAATGGATATCAATGCTAATAAACTAAGGCCTTCCCCAACGCCATTAAAGGGCTTTTCTGGAGATATAATACAGCTCGTCGGGGCTATCACCCTCCTGGTAACCGCCAAAATTGGTACACGAACGGCCACCACCATGACCGACTTCTTGGTGGTAAAAGCTACGTTCTCCTACAATGCTATATTAGAGAGACCAACGCTCAATCATCTCAAAGCGGTAACATCCACATACCATCTCAAGATGAAGTTTTCGACCAATGGCATGGTGGGGGAGTCACGGGGTGAACAAGCTCTAGCCCGAGAATGTTATGTACAAAAATTAAGGAATAGCCGAAGCGAAATTTTGTGTCATTATAAAAAGAAGTGAAACACTGGTACCACCCCTGCTGCCGCCTTTGGCGGTGACCTTAGAAAAGGGCGTGGAGGTCAGGGATGAGTAGAGTTTACAATAGACTGAAACCAATGAACCACTGGAACTTGTGTGCTATACTCAAACCGCCCTGGTACTACCACACCTGTTGGGACCCAAGTCCCTACAGGGAACAGAGAAGCCCTGAAGCAGCTGTTAATAAAGCACAAGGATGTGTTTGCGTGGAGTCATAAAGAGATTTCTTGCATAGATAACAACATCATTGAGCACCACTTATGCATGGATCCCGTGCACAAGACAGTGCGCCATAAAAAAAGGTTGTTCAGTACGAAGAAGTATGCTGCCATTAATGAGGAAGTAAAGTGGCTACTCGTTGCTAGGTTCATCAAGGAAGCTCATTATCTGGAATGGTTATCCAATGTTATCTTCGTGAAAAAGGCAAATGGAAAATGGAGAATGTGCGTGAACTTCACCAACTTGAATAAAGCTTGACAATTTCCCTTTACCATGCATTAATGTTATTATGGATGCAACAGCAGGACACCATATGCTGAGTTTCATGGACGCCTACTCAGGCTACAACCAGATCTGAATGCATGCAGCAGATGAGGAGAAAATATCGTACATAACAGATTGCAAGTTGTATTGCAACTAGGTTATGCCATTCGGATTGAAGAATGCAGGAGCAGCCTACCAAAGGTTGGTTAATCACATGTTTAAGAAACAGATTGGGAAGTCCATGGAGGTATACGTAGATGACCTGTTGGTAAAGAGTAAGGAACCTGCCAAGCACCTTGACGACTTACGAGTGTCTTTCGAGATCTTTCGCCATTACAAAATGAGGTTGAACCCTACAAAATGTGCTTTTGGGGTTAAGTTAGGAAAGTTCTTAGGATTTATTGTATCTAAAAGAGGAACTGAAGCCTTTCCAGAAAAGATAGACGCCATACTCAACATGAAGCCACTAAGAAATCTGAACGGCACTCAGCAGCTAGCAGGCAAGGTAGCTGCCCTAAGTAGATTCATAGCCAGGTTGACGAACAAATGCCTTCCTTTCTTTCGGGAACTGCGCAAGATACACCCCTGGAATGAAGAATGTGATTAGGCCTTCGAAAAGTTGAAGCAACACATGGCCAGCCCGCCACTCCTAAATTAGCCAGAGAAAGGCGACGTACTTTGTGCATATCTAGCAGTTTCTCCAATGCGGTGTCTGCCGCCCTAGTAAAGGAGGAGGGGGCCGCCCAGCTTCATGTGTATTACGTAAGTCAGGCTCTAAGAGGGGTAGAAGTGAGGTACCCCCAAGTTGAGATGTTAGCCTTTGCTTTGGTGACGGCTGCTGGAAAACTCTGCCCGTTCTTTCAGACCTACACAATAAGAGTGCTCACAGAGAACCCATTAGCAAAAGCCCTAAGAAAGCCTAACAACTCAGGAAGGTTGGTAGGGTGGTGGATTGAGCTAAGTGAGTTCAATATATAATACATGCCAAGGAAGGCGATAAAAGGGCAAGCACTGGCAGATTTTGTGGCAGAATTCTCAGGTTTCCCCCAAGAAGATGCAATAGCCCCAATGGAAAAGCCAGGGTACTCTTCATAGATGGCTCATCCTGCCAGGCAAGTGGGGGCTTGAGGATGCATCTATTGAGCCCCAACAATAAGGAACGACACTACATGGCAACATTAACATTCAAAGTAACCAACAATGAGGCTGAATATGAAGCACTGGTGGCAGGGCTCTTTATAGTTGCTGAGATAGAGGCAAAGTCAGATTTACAGGTAGTGGTAAATCAGGTGTTGGGCCTATACGCTATGAAGTGGGAGAAGTTGAAGAAATACTTACCATGGGTCTGGGAGGCATGCGATCTTTTCTTGTATTTCAATATATCACATATATCGCAGGTGGACAACAAGATGGCAGACAAGTTGGCACGTACAACATCAAGAATGGAGGAAGCGCCTCTCCCATGGAAAGTTGAAAGGAGAATCGTCGAGGTCTTAGCTATTGGGAAAAAAGTGGGAGTCCTAGGCTCCCAGTATTTCGGAATGGGTGAACAATGTGGTCGAGTATTTAGATGTGGGAAAGTTACCCGAAGGAAAGGAGGAGGTGAGGAGGATAAGGAGAAAAGAGGCAAGGTTCATACTTATCGATGGAGTCCTTTATAAAAGGGATTTTCAACCCCATTACTATAATATATTTCACCACAAGAGGCTCAGTATGTCTTAGCAAAAATACTCAACGGAATATGCGAGAACCATTCTGGCGAAAAGACCTTAGCTAGGAAAGCAATAAATGTAGGATACTATTGGCACAACGCATTAAGGGATGCTTGAGAATTCACTAGAAAATGCATCAAGTGCCAGACATACACGCCAATACCTCATGCTCTCCCAGAGGAGTTAACATTCGTAACAGCACCATGGCCATTTGCGCAATGGGGAGTGAATCTGGTAGAACCTTTCCCACCAGGAGGAGACGGCATGAAATTCATGATTGTTGCAGTGAATTACTTCACGAAGTGGGCGGAGGCAAAGCCACTCACAATCGTGACAAGCAAGGCCATGACAAGGTTATTTGCAGATTTGAAATCTTGCAAAGCANACTGGTTTCCAGATACTACAGTTACGAACCATTTTACTACAGATTTTGCTAACTTAAATTTGGATGCAGCTTCATACCAAGGATCTGACTAAGTTAGCATCGAGGATGGCTCAACTCTTCCCATTCAGCACATTGGATTAGCTCATTTACAATCTCCTTCTGGCAATTTCTTACTTCACAAACTTTTACATGTTCCCTCCATTACTCGCAATTTACTTTCCATTCATCAATTTTGTCTTGATAACTCCGTTTTCTTTGAATTTCATTCCAATTATTTTTTTTGTGAAGGATTTGCACACCCATGTAGCTCTTCTTTGGGGCCATGTTAGGAATAGACTTTATGAATTGCCTACTGATGTCTCGGCATAGAAGAATTCAGCTTCCATCATTTTCACTCCTCAAGCTATGCTAGGTGAACATACCTAGATGCAAAATTGGCACTCTCGCCTTGGCCACCCTTGTCCCCGTACAACCAATCTCACCATTAAAAACTTCAATCTACCTCTTAATTCCCATACCCGATTCATCCCATGCTCCACATGTCCCCAGGCCAAATCCCATCCCTCCCTCATCCACCGACCTCCTCTCGGTCACTTAAACCATTTAGTCTTTTACTTTTAGATGTATAGGGACCAGCTCTTGTGCCCTCCTCTAATAGGAGTTGCTTTTACTTATCTGTAGTTGATGACTATTCTATATATATTTGGCTTTTTCCACTTTAAGCAAAATTAGATGTTTCTTCCTTTTCTTTTATGCTTTTCATAAATATGTGCAAAATTTCTTTTTCATCTAATATTACCTTCGACCAAACCGATTAGGGTGGGGAATTTCGGCCCCTACAAAAAGTCTTTCAAAACTTTGGCATTAACCATCGTATAACATGTCCCTATTCACATGCCCAAAATGGCACTGTTGAAAGGAGACATCGTTGCATTGTAGAGACTGGGCTATCCCTTTTAGCTCATGCTTCCATCGCACAAAAATTTTGAGCAGAACATGGGACCTCATTCCATTCTCAGTCGATCTTAATATTCTTAGTTCATAGTGGGTCCTCAAGACCAAACGGCTTGCCAACAGAACCCTTGAGAGCCGCAAAGCATGCTTAGTGGCTAAAAAATTTCATCAGCAAGCTAGGGTTGACTTTTCTAAAACTTATAGTCCAATTGTCAAACTAGTGACCATCCGCCTCTTATTGTCCATTGCAGTCTATTCTTCTTGGCCCTTGCGCTAGTTGGACATCCAAAATGCCTTCCTACATTGTGATCTTAAGGAAGCTGTCAACATGCATTAACCATTGGGTTTTGCAAATCCAGACTACCCTATTCTTATCTACAAGCTACATAAGTCTTTCTATGGCCTTAAACAAGCCCCTAGGTCTTGGTTTTCGAAATTAAGCAATAAACTGTTATCTCTTGGTTTCTCAGCATCTAAATCTGATTCTTCTTTATTTTATTTTTGTAACAATACTGATTATATCTATGTGTTGATTTATGTGGATGACATTATTGTCACCAATTCTAGCAAAATTTTAATTTTGGATTTTATTTCATCTTTGCGTGAATCATTCCCTGTTAAAGACTTAGGATCTCTACATTACTTCTTAGGGATTGAAGTGTCTAGAAACTCTCAAGGGTTATTTCTCTCTCTCAGACTAAATATATAACCGACATACTGACAAAAACAAATATGCATAATTCAAAGTCGGTATCTACCCCTATGTCCACTTCGGCAAAACTCACTACTCTAGAAGGATCTTCATTTGAAGATCCTTAACTATACCGCAGTGTTGTAGGGAGCCTCCAGTATCTTGCTTTCACTTAGCTCGACATCTCTTTTGCGGTTAACAAGGTCTATCAATTCATGCATTGTCCTAGAATTCCTCATTGGCAGGTAGTTAAACACATTCTTTGTTAGTTGCAACTAACCTCTCATTTTTGTTTACATGAGAGGCAAATTTCATGCATGTACGTGATTGATTCAGTTATGTGGTAAGAAGCGAATTTCATGCATGTATGTAATTGATTCGGTTACTTAGAGATGATCTAAACTGAAGCACTGCGCAAGATATACATCACGTTAAGGTAATCCCGTATAGTGCTAATCTAGTCTAATTGGAAATCTATATATACCAGGTAATCTCAAAGATAATCTATCTTTGAATCCTGAATTACTAGTATGATACTCTTTACTGACTTAACTATCGGAGTGTTTTCAGGCGTATCGTGCTGGAGTCTTTTTACATGGTGCAGGTGAACAGTTGTGTTCATGGTGGTGGGACACGTTCTGAATAGTGGCGCCTTCTGTGGGATTTGGGTCTAGTTTCTCATTGCAGACCAACGTGGTTCTCACATGCCGACCGTAACCCATTCCCTAGCAAACCAAGAGATTGATACTTTGCCGATAGCCATGGAGGCACGACTAGCAGCAACTGAAGAAAAGCTAAAGAAGCGTTGAAGGCCATGGAGATTTTGAAGAAAGAAAACGATGACTTGCGTCGAAAGAATGCTTAATCTTACTATACCATCATGCATAGTCATAGTGAGCAGGGTGAGGGTGAAGTGCAATGCAATGCAGAATCAAGTTTAGGAATGGCGCATAATAGATAGATGCATGAAAAGTGGAAAAGTCTGGCAAGAAAGTATGAAGAAATGGCGAGGAAGATGGGGGGATCTTTCTCAGTAGAATGCCTACTAAACCAAACTGATTTGCCATACAACGAGCAGATTATATGGCCATGCCACTCCTGCCAAAGTTCAAGGTACCTCAAATAGATATGTATGATAGGTCCAAAGATCCAATGGTACATCAAAGCCCACATCACACTGCATGGTTTTCCAGGGGAGATCGCCTGTCGAGTGTTTCCTTTGACCCTAAAGAGAACAACAAGAGGGTGGTTTGGGACCCTCAGGCCAGGTCAATAAACAATTTCAAAGAGCTGGCTAAACAGTTTCTCACACAATTTATACCCAACAGGAAACGTCGGCGCCCAGTCGCCTATCTACTAATAGTCAAACAAAAAGAGGATGAAAACCTATAGACCTATCTTACCCACTTCAATAAAGAAAGGTTAACAACAGAATACCAAGATGAGAAGATTACCCTTGCCGCCCTCCTAGGCGGAATATGACCACGAAGTCCATTCATGGCAGAACTGGCCAGGAAGACCCCTTCACCCTCAGAGAGTTCATGGATAAGGCGAATGATTTTGTTAATGCTGAGGATACACTACAGGCATTGGTGGATCCACATAAAGAGGACAACAAAGTCGAACGGAGAAGTTGACAGGAAGCATGGGTTGAATTGACAAGAAGAAGGAAATAAAGGCGGCCAGACCACAATCCCAGGTCAATAAATAGTAATTTGAGTGTGTAGGAAGAAGAGAAGGACATCAATGAATGGCATCAAATTAAGACAGGTAGTCGCTGCTGCAAGTATCACCAAACAGGATAGCATTGGACTGAAGACTGCACAACCATGAAGAAGAGAGTGGAGAAACTAGTAGGAACGGGAGAGTTGGAGCGAATTGTTACATAATACTCAAAACCTAGGAGGCGCCAAAATTCTGGAGTGGTACCAGAAGAAGCAATAGTCCTGAGTAGTGGTGTCAACACCGGCTGATGGACACCAAGACAATAGGGATAGGGCACCCCCAAAAGGAGATAGGAACAGGGGCCATAGGAGAAATTCAGACAATAGCGGGGGGCCTTTTTGGAGGAGGCGTATCCACATCTATCGAAAGGTGTATGCACGAAAGGTAAGATATGAAGAGGTATATGTAACAGATGGGGCCCCTAAGCACCAAAACCTTAGTAACCAAATGATAACATCCTTCAGGAAGGAGTGTTGTATCCACACGATGACACTTTGGTGATCACCCTTGTAATAGCTAACTATACAACCAAGCGGATACTAATTGACAATGAGAGCTCAGCAGATATACTATTCTAGGAAGTGTTTGTCAAAATGGATATCAATGCTAATAAACTAAGGCCTTCCCCAACGCCATTAAAGGGCTTTTCTGGAGATATAATACAGCTCGTCGGGGCTATCACCCTCCTGGTAACCGCCAAAATTGGTACACGAACGGCCACCACCATGACCGACTTCTTGGTGGTAAAAGCTACGTTCTCCTACAATGCTATATTAGAGAGACCAACGCTCAATCATCTCAAAGCGGTAACATCCACATACCATCTCAAGATGAAGTTTTCGACCAATGGCATGGTGGGGGAGTCACGGGGTGAACAAGCTCTAGCCCGAGAATGTTATGTACAAAAATTAAGGAATAGCCGAAGCGAAATTTTGTGTCATTATAAAAAGAAGTGAAACACTGGTACCCCCCTGCTGCCGCCTTTGGCGGTGACCTTAGAAAAGGGCGTGGAGGTCAGGGATGAGTAGAGTTTACAATAGACTGAAACCAATGAACCACTGGAACTTGTGTGCTATACTCAGACCGCCCCAGTACTACCACACCTGTTGGGACTCAAGTCCCTACAAGGAACAGAGAAGCCCTGAAGCAGCTATTAATAAAGCACAAGGATGTGTTTGCATGGAGTCATAAAGAGATTCCTCGCATAGATAACAACATCATTGAGCACCACTTATGCATGGATCCCGCGCACAAGACAGTGCGCCATAAAAAAATGTCGTTCAGTACGAAAAAGTATGTTGCCATTAATGAGGAAGTAAAGTGGCTACTCGTTGCTAGGTTCATCAAGGAAACTCATTATCTGGAATGGTTATCCAATGTTATCTTCGTGAAAAAGGCAAATGGAAAATGGAGAATGTGCGTGAACTTCACCAACTTGAATAAAGCTTGACAATTTCCCTTTACCATGCATTAATGTTATTATGGATGCAACAGAGGACACCATATGCTGAGTTTCATGGACGCCTACTCAGGTACAACCAGATCTGAATGCATGCAGCAGATGAGGAGAAAATATCGTACATAACAGATTGCAAGTTGTATTGCAACTAGGTTATGCCATTCGGATTGAAGAATGCAGGAGCAGCCTACCAAAGGTTGGTTAATCACATGTTTAAGAAACAGATTGGGAAGTCCATGGAGGTATACGTAGATGACCTGTTGGTAAAGAGTAAGGAACCTGCCAAGCACCTTGACGACTTACGAGTGTCTTTCGAGATCTTTCGCCATTACAAAATGAGGTTGAACCCTACAAAATGTGCTTTTGGGGTTAAGTTAGGAAAGTTCTTAGGATTTATTGTATCTAAAAGAGGAACTGAAGCCTTTCCAGAAAAGATAGACGCCATACTCAACATGAAGCCACTAAGAAATCTGAACGGCACTCAGCAGCTAGCAGGCAAGGTAGCTGCCCTAAGTAGATTCATAGCCAGGTTGACGAACAAATGCCTTCCTTTCTTTCGGGAACTGCGCAAGATACACCCCTGGAATGAAGAATGTGATTAGGCCTTCGAAAAGTTGAAGCAACACATGGCCAGCCCGCCACTCCTAAATTAGCCAGAGAAAGGCGACGTACTTTGTGCATATCTAGCAGTTTCTCCAATGCGGTGTCTGCCGCCCTAGTAAAGGAGGAGGGGGCCGCCCAGCTTCATGTGTATTACGTAAGTCAGGCTCTAAGAGGGGTAGAAGTGAGGTACCCCCAAGTTGAGATGTTAGCCTTTGCTTTGGTGACGGCTGCTGGAAAACTCTGCCCGTTCTTTCAGACCTACACAATAAGAGTGCTCACAGAGAACCCATTAGCAAAAGCCCTAAGAAAGCCTAACAACTCAGGAAGGTTGGTAGGGTGGTGGATTGAGCTAAGTGAGTTCAATATATAATACATGCCAAGGAAGGCGATAAAAGGGCAAGCACTGGCAGATTTTGTGGCAGAATTCTCAGGTTTCCCCCAAGAAGATGCAATAGCCCCAATGGAAAAGCCAGGGTACTCTTCATAGATGGCTCATCCTGCCAGGCAAGTGGGGGCTTGAGGATGCATCTATTGAGCCCCAACAATAAGGAACGACACTACATGGCAACATTAACATTCAAAGTAACCAACAATGAGGCTGAATATGAAGCACTGGTGGCAGGGCTCTTTATAGTTGCTGAGATAGAGGCAAAGTCAGATTTACAGGTAGTGGTAAATCAGGTGTTGGGCCTATACGCTATGAAGTGGGAGAAGTTGAAGAAATACTTACCATGGGTCTGGGAGGCATGCGATCTTTTCTTGTATTTCAATATATCACATATATCGCAGGTGGACAACAAGATGGCAGACAAGTTGGCACGTACAACATCAAGAATGGAGGAAGCGCCTCTCCCATGGAAAGTTGAAAGGAGAATCGTCGAGGTCTTAGCTATTGGGAAAAAAGTGGGAGTCCTAGGCTCCCAGTATTTCGGAATGGGTGAACAATGTGGTCGAGTATTTAGATGTGGGAAAGTTACCCGAAGGAAAGGAGGAGGTGAGGAGGATAAGGAGAAAAGAGGCAAGGTTCATACTTATCGATGGAGTCCTTTATAAAAGGGATTTTCAACCCCATTACTATATATTTCACCACAAGAGGCTCAGTATGTCTTAGCAAAAATACTCCGACAGAATATGCGAGAACCATTCTGGCGAAAAGACCTTAGCAAGGAAAGCAATAAAGGTAGGATACTATTGGCACAACGCATTAAAGGATGCTCGAGAAATCACTAGAAAATGCATCAAGTGCCAGACATACACGCCAACACCTCATGCTCTCCCAGAGGAGTTAACATTCGTAACAGCACCATGGCCATTTGCGTAATGGGGAGTGAATCTGGTGGGACCTTTCCCACCAGGAGGAGACGGCATGAAATTCATGATTGTTGTAGTGAATTACTTCATGAAGTGGGCGGAGGCAGAGCCACTCACAATCGTGACAATCAAGGCCATGACAAGGTTATTTGCAGATTTGAAATCCTGCAAAGCATAGTTACAGACAATGGATGCCAGCTTGACTCTGACCATTACAGAGAATGGTGTGCAGAGTTAAAGATTAAGGCAAAGTACTCCTCACCAGGCCATCTGTAAGCAAACGGGCAAGCATAAGTGACAAATAAGGCGTTACTCTCAATCTTGAAGAAGAGGGTCACGAAGAAAAATGGAGAATGGGCAAACAAGCTGCTAGGGTTACTGTGGGCATATAGAACATTAGTAAAGACTCCAACATGGGCGTCCCCATTCACACTGACGTATGGGTGCGAGGTGGTTCCCCCAGTCGAAGTATGACTCCCAATTTACTGAACGGGCTATTTCTTGGTTCCCTAAATTGACAGAAAGATGGAGGAGTACCTTGATTCACTAGAAGAGGAAAGAGAAAGAGCAGAGGCCAGAATGTTGCAAGAAAAAGCTAAGCCCAAGCAGTACTTCAACAAAAGAGTAAGGCCCAAGACTTTAAGGTAGGAGATCTGGTACTGAAGAAGAGCGGGGTGACTACCCAAGATGATGGGAAAATGGGGCCCGGTGAGAAGGGCCCTACGTGGTAGTATCAAACAATAGACCAGGATCATACCGCTTGAAAGACAGCCAAGGCAAAAAACTACCACACTCGTGGAATGCAAAGCACTTAAAGAAATTTCATCAGCAGTAATTACATTGGTTTCGTTTATTTCATGTTGACATTATTACATTTACATTCATGTTTATAATCACATTCGCATCCGTTTATCATTACTTAAATCCTGTTGTATTTTTGCTTCGATTGATTGTTTACTAGTAAAAATAAGTATACCCAAGGTGGGTGTTTGTGCATAACCTGGCAAGCACAGAAGAAAAAGGGGCACGAAGGTCATTAGACCATGCCACTCTCAAATACCCATGACAAGCCTTAGTGGCTTGCGGTGCCATGTAAAGGGGCGCGGAAGTCATTAGACCACGCCACTCTTAAAGACCACGCATCTGTTTATCATTACTTAAATCATGTTGTATTTTTGCTTCGATTGATTGTTTACTAGTAAAAATAAGTATACCCAAGGTGGGTGTTTATGCATATCCTGGCAAGCACAGAAGAAAAAGGGGCACGAAGGTCATTAGACCATGCCACTCTCAAATACCTATGACAAGTCTTAGTGGCTTGCGATGCCATGTAAAAGGGCACGGAAGTCATCAGACCACGCCACCCCCCCAACACACCTATGATGAGCCTTAGTGGCTTGTGAGGCCGAAGACTAAAGGCAAGCAGCATAAGTAAAACAAAAGGCCAAAGGCAAGCAGTCCAAGTAAAACAAAAGGCCAAAGGCATGCAGCACAAATAAAACAAAAGGCTAAAGACATGCAGCACAAATAAAACAAAAGGCCAAAGACATGTGGCAGAAAGCTAACAAACATTCACCGTCACAAGCTTTAAAGGTAAAACAAGAGTTATTATTACAATAGCATCATGTAAAAAAAAAAAAAAAGACACAAAAGATACAAGACTTTTGTAGGGAAAAGTACTAAGGGTACAAAAAGGAAGGAGCCAAGAAGTCAAGGGACGTCATTTCCAGCGGGTAGTGGCAGCGGAGGGACACCTATAAAAGCGTCAGGCATCTCATCTCGCCCAAAGGTGTCAAATCAACGACAGGTAGCTGCCTCAGGGAAGAATAAGCCCCGATCTAGAGCCGCGAGGTCAATAGCAGGATCAGTCAGAAGGCGGGACCTGAGCCTCAGGATGCCAGCACCATAGCCGTCCATAAGCAAAGGCACGATCCTTGGTAGCAGGGGCGAGGGCTAGCTGGCCGCGCAAGCGTGTAATCTCTGCCTAAGCAATAGCTAGCTCATTCCACTTTTTGGTCAACTGGTGGTCCTTGGCGAGGAAGGCCAAATTTGACTTCCTAAGTTCCTCATCCAAATTTTTGTGACTGTCTTTATATTGCTGATGGTGTTCCTGGAGTTCTGCCAAAGCCCCCCGTGCCTTAGAAAGGTCAAGGGCGGTAAGGTGGGTCTTCTCCACAACAACCGCCAACTCTTGTACTAGCCTATGACTGCGTTCCTGCAAACGAGTCAATTCCTCGCGAGTCGAGTCTAACTCCCTGGAATGGGTGAGAAGCACAGTATTAAGACGAGCCGATTCAGACTCAAAGCCCTTCTGAGCATTAGAAAGATGGGACTTCGTAGAATCCCTTTATAATTGAAGAAGCCACAAGGCGAAGTTGTCCCTGATCTTCACCTCTTGCGCACGACATGCAGCATCACGAAGCTCAAGGACTTCGTTCTCAAGAATTTCCAAGTCGCCGTGCAAGGAGTGGGAGTAGCCCTCTGACTGCTTCAACAGTATCTCCAACTCCTTCTTCTTCCTAGCCAGCACCTCTAGCTCCATCCTATCCACCCGCCATTTCTCGAAGGCAAGTTTAGCAACATAGCTCAACCTTTGCCGTTCTTGAACTTTCTCTTCTAGGTGGGCCTAGTCCGCCATAATCCACGCCGTTAGATTGTTAATTCCCTGTAAAAATGGCATAACACTCGAATTAGGACTGCAAAGAAGCACATAAAGAAGAAGAGCAAGTCCCATGATGACAATACCTCAGAAAGCCAGTCCTTTAGACGGCTGGCCATCTGGGCGGTGGCCTCAGCATGGGCATTGGCTGAAGAGGAGGAAGCACCACCAGTAGGCTCTCCGCCAAAGATCTCCTTGGGGCCAAGAACATCCCTGACAAAGAAATTCTATCAGGCCTTGGAGTTAAGTCTGCCACTCCTTCAGTAGGACATTTGAGGCCCATAGAGGGGAGGGAGGCCCTGGTGTAGGCCAAGTCAGCTTCAATTAGGCAGGCATCTTCTCCCATCGAACCACCCAGGCCTTGATAAGGAGGAATTCAGTGTCCCCGCCAAAGGATGGAGTGAAGAGGAGAGGAATGGAGAGACACTCACCACTGATATTCAATGAAAGTGTAGTGCCCCCAGAGGCAGTGGCTAGCGGGGTCTCTAGGAGGGGGTTGCTAGCCTCCACTTCTTCGCGGACTTCCTCACGAGTCACGTTGCCTAGGATTTCAGCTCCATCGCCTAGGCTTTCTGTGTGAGTGAGAGCATTATCCGCCCCATTAACTAGGGAAGCACTTATCAATTCCCCAGGCACACTCCTAGTTGGGGAAGGCACAAGGTTTTCCGTCACAAGTGGGTGAACCCCTTCACCCACGATAGGGTCCAGATTGAGGGCGGCGGCAACCTCAACGTCCAGCTCACCTTCCCCCACCAAGTCCTCAAATACTAGGAACTCAAATACTGGACTAGATGCCAGTGTGTGCGCATGTTGGGGAGTCTCGAGCTGCAAGGTGGCGGTAAGATCTAAGACGGCTAAGCTAGCCAAACCTTCAGCATCTCCCAGGCCAAGGGAATGCAATTGCATGCGAGAGCCACCAGGCACAGGGAGTGAAGCAGGGATTGGCGAGGTGGATACTTGGGCACGGTTGCCCTCTGGGGGCATCAGAATCCTTTTTTGTTTTGAGGCAGGGGGAGAGGCGTCCTCGGAGCGAGTCCTCTTTCTTCGTTTCTTTTCCTCTTTCTCTTTTTACTTCTTCTCCTTCTCTTTCTTCTCTTTCTTTTCTTCATCCCCTTTCTTCTCGGTCCGCCTCTTCTTATCTTTCCTCTCTTGCGTGGCCTAGCTGTCCTACTTGTCTTTTGTGGGGATTTTTCTAGCAAAGAGCAGAGAACTGTAGCGAAATCATGAACGAATGCCCCTGAATGTGGGAATGATTGGGGGACATCAAGAAGCGATCAATATGGGCGGGGGTTGACAAGAAGTCAGTCCAAAGGTAGTCAGGGTGAGCCTCAGCCCAGGAACGAACACTATTAATTCAGGCCATCTCTCGAATTGACAAGGGTTCCATGCTCACCCACAAGCTCTTCTCATCAGGAAGTACGCCCCAGTTAGCCCTAATTGGAAAATCTCGTTGGGGAGTTTTGAGGGCGGGAAACTTCCAGCCCTGACCAGTGATAAAGAAAAACCTACTCGTCCAATTTTTGGCATTAGAATGCCAAGTTTTGAACCGAGCTAAGGTTTACCCTTTATCCTTCTTGCAGAAACTAACAACATTGACCTTGGTGGCTGGCCTCAAATTGTAGAAGGACAGAAACTCTCGAGAAGTCAAGTCGGGATAAAGATCCCCAAGGGGATCTAGGACCATACAAAAAACTATTCAGGCATACAGATAAGCCCTCAATGCAAAGGGATGGAGCTGGGCAGGAGCCAAACTGAGCAAGTCCAAAATGTCATGAAGAGGGCAACAGAAGGGGAGTCTTAACCTATGAGCCAGTAGGGCCACGATCAGGGTGACCCTGCTTGAGAAACCCTCGTCCTCGTAACACCCGTGTGGGAGTCTATCCAGCACTGTCGTTTCAGGGATGCGCAATTCTTCCTAAATTGTTGGGAAATCCCTATGTTTGAGGGTTGAGCGCCACCCATATCCATCGAAAGTTGGGATGTCTAATGCGTGGGATGATTGCGCAGAACTGCCACTGCATTTGGCCATGGAAAATGGAAGTGGAGAATAACAAGTGAACGGAGAAAAAGGATTAAGTGAGAAAAGAGAAGCCGGGTCAGAGAGAAAGCACGAACAAGAAAGGGTAGTGAACAGAGGAAGAGTAAAGAGGCTCGAGAGAAATGTATTTGAAAAGAGTTAATGCGAAACGCCAAACATCGTAGGTATTATGGCCTGGCAAGGGACTGAAATGATAATTGTCCCACACAAACCCGTAACCGTCGCCACGTCAATAGTAAGTCATGAGTGCCCTTGATTATTGAAAATTGGAAGCAACGTGAAAAGGGAACAAGACGGGACAGCAGGGTAATTAATGGCTCGTAAATGGGCTCAAAGGTGTTTAAAGGGGCTTGAAATGAAAGAAGCCCATGAAAGGGTCCATGACCGGGGAAAAAAAAGGAAAGGAGAAAAATATGTACAATATAAATTCCCCACACCTTAAAACGAAGGGAATTAGCAGGGTAGCTGGAGGGCCCATTGGGTGATTAGGCCCACTGGAAAAGATACTCTGTCAACTGGCCTAAACTGAAGCGCCCAGGCCCAGTAGAGATCTACACGTTACACACCACCTTACGTGGGAAGAAGTGAATTTCATGTATGTATATGATTGATTCAATTACTTAGAGATGATCTAAACTAATGGGCACTGTGCAAGATATACATCACGTTAAGGTAATCTTGTATAGTGTTGATCTAGTCTAGTTAGAAATCTATATATACCAGGTAATCCCAAAGATAATCTATCTCTGAATCCTGAATTACTAGTATGATACTCTTTACTGACTTAAGTATCGAAGTGTTTTCAGGCGTATCTCACTTGAGTCTTTGGTTAAACGGTTGCGTTCGTGGTGGTGGGACACGACTTGAAAAATATGCAACTTCTTTCCCAAGTTATACATATAAAAAAACATGATATTTAAAGATTTGGATTGCTGATAGTTTGTCTATATAACGTCTCTCCTCTCCCTCTCTCTCTAAACAAATCTTAGGTCCCAACACTAGGGAGTGGCGTTTATTTCTCTCTCCCCTCCCCCTCTCTTCTATTATATCTCCTTATTCCTCTTGTTCTCTATATCTTCTTAGTGCTCTCTACATCCAGTTTGTGGTTTTTTTTTCCCTCAATCATTGATTATCTAACTTGTCACCATCTAGCCTTCATCAGCAGTCTTGGCCCCACTATTGAAGTCAACTTCCTTCAATCTATAAGCTAGTAGCACCATACTCTTGTCAATGGAAAATAATTTGTACAAACGTTGTATATAGCTTGAAAAAGAAATGTAATCTATGTAAACAACTCACTCTTTTTAGTAGATTGCATGGATCTTGTACGCCCTAGTCCTATATAAAGTATCACTCTTTATCATTTTTAACCGACACGCGAGAACCAAACACCACCATTTTTTTGGCTCATTACCAGCTTCTTCCAACCTCTAACCGCCTCCTCTCCCTCCCTATTATCAAATATGTTCCAAGTGTTCTTTTGCTTTCGCTTGTTCTCAGAGCACTCGTAATCACTTAGTCAAATGCCAATGCATCTTCAAAATTTAAAGAAATGTAGATAAAATCATCTACATGGGAGTAGTCAAATGGTATAAACTTGATATATGAGCTACAATAAATGTAAATGTTTCTTCATATTTGAAGATTCATTGTTCATCTCTATAACCATTATTTTATTTACTTAAATTATTGTTTTCCAACTTTGAACCATAGTAATTTAAATTATTGTTCAAAGTTAGGAAAAAATAATTTAAATATCAAATTAAATTATTAATTAACATATAGTTAGTGTAATTGCAAAATATGAGAAAAATAAATTAAAAATATTATTATTAAAGAAATAATATTATATTATTATTTTGATTAATCTAATGACTAATCCAACATGGGATTATAGCTAAGGAGATTTTAGATTTATGAAAAAATATATACTTTTTATTAAATTTTAAAGATAATTTTGATAAACCAAAGAATACTCTTTCGCTCTGAAAGGGCCTTTGGAGCTTAGATATGCCGCCTCCCGCTACTGTCCACTGTGAAGTCCAAAATACATCACCTCCACCAATTAAATCCAATTTTGTCAAGCATATCTCTCACGCGCACAGCCACCGGCAAACATGCTTCACAATAGCACTTCATTGCGCTAAAAAGACCGTAGTGGTTATATTTCTTCTCTTCTTGCACTCCAAGACAATCCGACTCTGGGTTGCCCAAAAAATACCGAGTCGTTCTATATACAGTCCCCTTAAGGGGACTGTATTGCAGTCCTATTACATAAAATGACTAAATCATCCCCAACTTAAAGTGTAAATTGACTAAAATACCCTTCCCTCAACCTAAATCTGAAGCAAAGCCCCGTATTCAAATCACAAGCAATTTTGAATCCAGTTTACTCTTTTCCCTCTGCCATGCCGCTGCTGCCCCCAATTTGAACGGTCCTCTCCTCCACCATTGACGACCACCCTCAACCCACCATCGGTAGACCGACCTCCACCATCGATTGCCGACAAGGTTAACGGTAATTTTTCCTGCCGAAGAGGACTTGCATTATTTATTTCGGACTCGTCTGGTTTTCATTGTTTGTAGTTGTTGGCTATCTTTCTCTGGTTTTCATTGTTTGTAGTTTCTGGGTATTTTTCTCTGGTTTTCATTGCTGGAAGTTTGTAGTTAACGGACTAAATCATCCACCATCTGGTTGTCATTGTTTGTAGTTGCTGGCTATTTTTCTCTGGTTTTCATTGCTGGAAGTTTGTAGATAACGAAACGACCTCCACCATCTAGTTTTCATTGTTTGTAGTTGCTGGATATTTTTCCTATCCACGCAGCTGTTCTAGTGCATTTTCTCAGGAAGTTTCTAACTCCTGAACCCTACATAAATCTCTTTTTTTTTTAATGTTGAGTAGTTTTATATAAAGAGGACTCTATTTGCACACTTTTTCTCTGCTTGCAATGGCTTGGATAAGTACTGATTTTCTGGCTCTATGGATTTTGTGGCTCCATTTGCACACTGATTTTATGGCTCTATTTGTTTTTGTGGCTCTATTTGCTCACTGATTTTGGCTCTATTTGCTATTGATGAATTCTGGCTCTATTTGTTTTTGTGGCTCTATTTGCACTTCGTGAGATTTTATGGCTTTATTGGGATAAAGAGCAAGTTGAGGTAGTTTCCAGATTTATGCAAATATCTAGGAAGGAGAATTCATCACTAGCTTTTCATAGTTCACAATAATCACGGCTTTTGATAGTTGTATGAATTGGGAATGTCTCATTCATGATGCATTCCAATTTTTCTCATCTCTGGTATAAGGATCCAACCTACTGAAATTATTGAAATTTAGAAAATAGGTAATTTACTTGGCTTACGTATGTAGTACAAAAGAATGATAAAGTTGTATGTTTTCTCTCACTTTAATGGCCATTTATTTCTTACTTGCAGGAACTAAAAAGAGAAATTAGGGGCCCTATCCAAATATGAATTAATATTTTATTGTTTTTAGTTAATTTGAAAGTTTGACTCTAATATGAATTAATATAATTTTACTTTTGATAGTACATCAAGAATAGCCTAAAGGACCTCCAATATATTGTATATTTTAAATTTATTTAAGTCTATATTTTGTTTGGACTCTAATATGAATTAATATAATTTCTGTCTTTCATGTTGTGCTTTAAATATATCAAGATTAACTCTTGATGGAGGAAGGGGAAGAATGCACATCTACTGAGCGATCGCTATTTTTTTCAGAAAACAGTAATTATATGGATACCCCAAATGTGAGAAATGATGAGGTAGTGACTGATAATCATGGTGTAGTGCTGGGGAATGATGATGATGATGTGGTTTTAGAGCCAGGGCTAGGAAATGATGGAGATGTGGTTTTAGAGCCAACAACGGGAAATGATGATGATGGGGTTTCAGAGCCAACGTCGGGAAATGATGATAATGGGGCTTCAGAACCAACAACGGGAAATGATGATAATGGGGTTTCAGAGCCAACACCGGAGATGTTCTTTAAAATTGAGAAAGAACTAATTTATTACTACAAGCAATATGGGAGACAGGCTGGATTCGGCATAATGACGCAAAGAAGTAAAAGGGAAGATGATGGGAGTGTTAGATATGTAACACTCGGTTGTGCTCGTGGTGGTAAGGCAAGGAAACGTGTTACCAATATTTCTAAACCACGCCCAACAACAAAAACTGATTGTAAGGCGAGAATTAATGTAGTTTTGGCTGATGGTGTCTTACGGATAACTACTGTCTGCAATGCACATAACCATGGGTTAAGTCCACAAAAGGCAAGATTTTTTAGATGTAATCGCGCAATTGATGATTCCGTCAAGAGGCAGTTAGATATTAACGACAAGGCAGGCATAGGTATGTCTAAAAGTTTTAACGCATTGATTGTCGAGGCTGGTGGTTTTGAGAAACTTCCTTTTATTGAAAAAGATGCAAGGAATTATATTGACAAGGCTCGACACCTTAGATTTGGTAAAGGAGGTGCTGATGCACTTCGTGGTTATTTTGAGAGGATGCAGTATAAGAATGATGGGTTCTACTCATCGATGGATTTGGATGATGATGGTCGATTAAAAAATGTCTTTTGGGCCGATACACGCAGCAGGGCAGCATATGAGTATTTTGGAGATATTGTGACATTTGATACAACATACCTAACAAATAGATATGGCATGTCATTTGCCCCGTTTGTGGGTGTTAACCACCATGGACAGTCAATACTTTTGGGAGCAAGGTTGATATCAAGTGAAAACACTGAAACATTTGTTTGGTTATTTGACACTTGGTTGAAATGTATGCATGGAAGGGCGCCAAAAGCTATTATCACTGATCAAGGCAGGGCTATGAAAAATGCTATTACAATAGTATTTCCAAATACCCGGCATAGATACTGTTTGTGGCACATAATGAGAAAACTACCAGAGAAGTTGGGCTCACATGCTGAATTTAAGTATGGTTTGAAAAGTGCATTGCAGAGATGTGTTTATGATTATCAGACTTCTGACGAGTTTGAGAAGTCTTGGGAGGTGTTTATTGACACTTACAATTTGAAGGAAAATGCATGGCTTCAAAGTCTGTATGCCGAGCGAATGTATTGGGTTCCCGTATACTTGAAAAATACATTTTAGGCTGGGATGAGCACAACTCAGAGGAGTGAGAGCATGAATGCATTCTTTGATGGATATGTACATTCAGGGACTACGTTGAAAGAATTCGTCGATCAATTCGACAATGCATTGAGGAAGAAAGTAGAGAATGAGATGGCAGCAGATTTTCACTCATTCAATTGCACAGTACCTTGTATATCTCTTTTACCTTTAAAGAAAAAATTTCAAGCAATGTACACGAATTCGAAATTTAAGGAAGTGCAGGCAGAAATAATGGGGATTATCTACTCTCACTGTGTTATTATAAAAACAGAAGGGGCGATTACCACGTATCAAGTTAATGACCAAAGGGAAGTTGAAGACGCTATCAAGAAGTCAACTTTGCAGGCGTACTTCAATGAAGATAAGTGTGAGGCGAAGTGCATGTGTGGACTATTTGAGATGAGAGGTATTATTTGTAGACACATTCTTTCTATTTTCGCTGCAAGGGATGTCCAAGTGTTGCCAGAAAAGTATATTATGGAGAGATGGAGGAAGGACATTAAACGTAGATATGCTCTCATTCGAAGTAGTTACGATGACTTAAGTGGTAAACCAGCTGCTACTCGGTATTCAGGTTTGATAAAATTATGTTACGAAGTAGCTACAAATGCATGTGAAAGTGAAGATAATTCCCTAGACATGACAGAGAAGCTTAAGGCAATGAATTCGATTTATACTAAATCAAAGCCTCAGGCGACAGTTGCAAGCACTCATACTTCCATTCATGCAGAAACTGGAAGTTCGAAGAAAGTGTTGAGTCCTCGTGTTGTTAGAGGTAAAGGGAGGCCGCCATCAAAGAGAAAACAACCTACAATAGAGAAATTGCAAACCAAAAATAAAAAGGCTGGTGGCAAGCAATAGAGACTTAATGTGAGAAGATTTAAAGAAAGTGATTTTGATATAGTTTTAATACGTTTAAATGATTTTAAATATTTTTTTTTAATCTATTCAAAAGTAGGCAACATCACATACTCAGGATGTATTAAACCCCTTTGATTCGGTAGCACCATCGCAACTGCTTGCTACACAACAAAGCGTGATTTCTCAAGTAAGCGTTTAAATAATGTTCCCTATTGCATCTCTCTTCAATCCGAATGCTCAAATGCTCTATAGTTTGCATGATTTTAAATATTTCTTACTACTTGCAGGTGAACTTCGAAATGCATGGCCTCCTTGATGATTGATGAAAGAACTCCGAAATGCATGGCCTCGTTGATGAAGATGTTGATGATTGATGAAAGAAGGAAGAAGTGCATGGCCCTTGATTTTAATATTTAATGAGATTTGAAGAAGTTATAGATTGTAATAGTTGATTGAATATGTTAAGAACTTGTTCCTTTCATTAGCTATATGATGTGGTTTTATATTCTTGTAAAACTTAAACTTTGTTGTGAAGTTGGATATTTGAACCATTTTATGGGTATGAAGTTATTACAAGATGGTCATTTTCAATATATTATAGTATGGTCATCTTCATATTACAGGATGGATTCTTTCAAATTGATAAAGTTACAGGATGGTCATTTTCATTTTTATATTGAATTCATAACAATCGTATTTGTCTGAAAGCATAACAATATTGATAAAGTTCACATAGGATAACAATATTGATAAAGTTCATACACAACTACTCGGTTTGTCCCTTGTACAATATTGATAAAAGTGGCAAACCAATCTTTTACAACCTAGTTAACAACATTACACATTTTTTATACACAATTACTTAATCTGTAATTGTTCTTGATCCTATCCAACAACAAAATATTAAGATTGTAGTTCTTCCTCCCTTTTTTGGAGTTCTTCCTCCCACTTTTGGAGTTCATCTTGCCACTTTTGGAGTTCTTCTTTTCTCTCTTGGAGGTCACGTTCTCTTTCGCAAACAACTTTTGCTTCATTTTCTACTTCAATGTTTGCCCATAAAAAGTACTCACAATATGGCCTTCCCTGCAACAAACAAGACTAACTAATTACATAATGCCAAGTTCAAGGTCTTCAAAAATGTTACACAAACAAGACTAACTAATTAGTATTTACCTCTCTATTGTAATTTGGACATGAATAAAAAGGTCGCCTTGGATTTCTAGGAGTGTTCGACAATTTTAGACGTGCCATCTCTCCGCATAAACATTTTGGAGGGGTGTTCAAAGATGATGAAGCATATGATGAAGACATTGCATATCAAAACTTTACAAAACTGACTGCATTGCATTGCATATCAACTGTAAGTTACAGCAATTACAAAACTGACTGAGTTGCATACCAATGAATGGGCACCTCTATATTTAGGATTTTAACTTTCATTGGTCTCCTGATTTAACTATGATGTTTACAAGTTCATCATGCCTCTTGTTTGTATTTTTTTCTGGCAGATTGTATTCAAACCACAATTCAAAAAAAAAACCATACATGCAAACCACAAATTTCCAAACCGGCTCCTAATGCGTACATTAATATATTAGCAACTCTAACAGCATATTAAGGTCAACATATCTAAAACATTACTCCATCAACCATACTTTAATGCCCATAAAGTGAGAATGAGTAGTACCAATAGGGCTGACAATCGATCAAATGTATTCTATACATGGGCTGCTGCAAGTAAAATCTGAAAACTTAATTATGCTTCATTGGGAAGGATCTTTATTTTTTTATAAAAGTAAAGAAGAATGGTGAACTGGGAAGCACCTAAAAGGTCACTGTCTGCAGGGAAAACCACATTACTACATTCTTCTTATTTTCATGCACTAACAAGGCAGGATCTATAATAATTAAAAAAAAAAACAAGAATTACCGAATGACACAGTGGACATAAGCTCCTGCTGCAAGGTACATAATCAAAACTTGTTACTTATCAAAAAGTAATCAAAACATATATGAAGAGCACAAAGGCTTAGCCTAAGTTGATGTTGAAAATGGAGCATTGGATTAGAATATTTTAAGCCCTCCCATCGTCCTTTCACAATCCTCAAAATTTCTCACTCATTTCCCTCTAAACACTCACACTAGACAAATAAGAGCCATCTTCTACATTGTACAATTTGAGGGCTGCTACATAACCCTCTCCAATTTGCAACTTAAGCTCTTCCATTGGGTGACAATGTCATTGTTTATCCTATTCAATTAGCCACTAATGGAAAATATTTGTATACTTGCCACGTTTAAATTTACAGAACATACCCATATTCATCAAAATTTGCTTGGTTCTGTTATGTGTCTTTATTTGATTCAAAATTTGGTACACTTTTTTTTCTATCATGGCCCAAAGAAATTTGTTTAAGCTGTCTTTATTTTGAAGTATGAACTAGAAGTTGGTTTCCAAACATTGATTCGGTAAATTTACAAAGCACAAAACTAAAACTCAACAAGCATTTAAGCAGAAAACTCATCACCCAAAAATCTAAAACAAGCATGAATTTTAAGAAGCCAAAAACTAAAGAAAACAACCATTATACCTTGCAGCTCACGCGAGGGAAAAAATTTTAAATTTGAGAATGGATTAGGGTTTTATATGGATATGATTTTTGAGATAATAGAGGAATGTATTTAACACTGAAGAAAGAAAAGATTTACCAGCAATATAGTCCCGTTTTCTGGAAGCAAACGACGACGTTTATGTGCTGCGGCGGCGACGGCGACGGCGGCAACAGTATGAAGGGGCTCGAGATGGTGTGATTTCTTCAGAAGAAGGGAACCCTTAATTCGACGAAGAATAAGAAGACCTAAACTAGGGGGGAAGATGGGTTGGGTTCTTTTCTTCTAAATGAAACGGTGTGTTTAGTAATTAAACACACCGTTTCATTTAGGACTGTAATACAGTTCCCGTATGCGGGACTGCAACTAGATTTTTCCAAAAATACCCGACTGGTTATATTCTCTCCGCTTCTTGTCAAGAAATATGCGATCAGCAAAATGAAACCATTTCACGTTTATTTATTTTTTAACTGCTCGCTCTCTGTACTAACTTGTTTGGGGTATTCGTCAGGCTACCCGAAACCCACATTTATGCTATCCTAAATTAATGTTTATCTTGATAATAATGAAAAAAAAAACACACACACAAAACAAAACAGCCAGGAATTGGAATGATTTCAAGAAGTGCAAAAACCAAACACCATAGATAAAACATTCGGATAATACAAACAAAATTTCAGCAACAAAGTTCACAACTAGTCTCAGATATTGTGATCTATGAATGGAAGAAGAAAAAAGATCTCAAAATCAACACCACTAAAATGTGATACTCCTTCAAGAACTCTATTCAGACAAACTTTTTTAAGCCTTGTCAGACTTGGATGCAGTGGCTGCAGCCTGTCCTCTGAGCCGACCAGTCCTCCTTGCGGCGATAAGCCCAACCTTTTGACCTGGAGGAGCATCACGCCTGACAGTACTTGCATGTCCAATATGCTGGTGGTTACCTCCTCCATGAGGATGCTCAACTGGGTTCATTGCCACACCACGAACCTTGGGCCAGCAGTTTCTCTTTACTCTGAACTTGTGGTATGCATTACCAGCCTTGAGAAGGGGCTTCTCTGTTCTCCCTCCACCTGCAACCTGTCCAACCATTGCTCGGCAGCCGCTGGGTACAATCTTCTTAGCACCAGATGGGAGTTTGACCCTATTAAAATGAACAACCAACAAGCGGATAATATTACATTCATGGCTTAAAATAGTGCAATTTAAGCATCCCCTACCCAAAGTTTCCACGAAATAATTTATAAGCATACCAGCATAGCTAGTAGTGAAAAAAGAATTGTACCATTTATGGTGCAATATAAGAACTCGTCTGGTATTCAAGAAATATAGGTGTCATTGAACAGAACAATTCATCACAGTGGTAAATTTCGTTCATTACGGATAATGTAGAGAGAAAATTGCATAGAATCTTATATGAATTAATATACGGTATATGGAGCCAAATGAGAAAAGTAAGCAGCCTATACAGAAGTAGATCCGCATAATCTATTTACATTTCTGTACGGTTTTCAAGCTTGTAGAGACAGTAAAAGACGCATAGACAACACGATTCTTGTTTCAGCAACACTCAAGCATCAAACTTATACAGAAAAACACAAGGCAACAATATTAAATGTAATCAACCAAAAGGAACAAAACCATGAAAATTAATCCACAGATCCCACAACTACATAATATTAGGTATAAAAAACGCTAGAGCACGAAGCGAAACATACATACATACATACATACATACATACATACATATATAAATAGCGAGAGAGAGAGAGAGAGAGGACCTGGTAGTGTCGTTATCTGGGTTATGACTGATAACAATAGCGTAGTCCCCGGAAGCCCTAGCGAAGACACCACGGTCGCCGACGTGGTGCTCAACGTTGCAGACCACAGCTCCTTCTGGGATAGATCTGAGAGGCAAGACATTACCTACCATAAGATTGGCCTTCTTGCCGCAGTATATGAACTGGCCGGTGTAAATGCCCTCTGCGGCTACGAAAAGCTCGTTCTGCTTCTTGTAGCGGAAAGGGTGGCGGAAGGTGACACGAGCGAGCGGAGCACCTCTACCGGGGTCGTGAATGATCTCGGTGACGACGCCCTTGAGGTAGCCGTTACGCTCGCCGAAGTCGAGGCTGCGGAAGCGGGCCGGACCCTTCCGGTGGTGGGTGTGAGACTTGAAGACTGATCCGGCACCCTTACGCTGAGCTCGGATGACGCGACCCATGGTGGGTGGGATTGGAGAGAGCCGAGCTCTGGTATCGCGGCGTGGGAAGGGGGAGGGGGAGGAGGATGGAAAAGGAAGATTAGGGTTTGGGGTCGAATATATAGGTGGGTTTGTGAATTAGACGGCGTCGTTGCAGGGAGAGTTGATCTTTAGGGTTTCAAAGTGTTGACGCTATATAGTCAATGGAAAGAGTTAAATGTTAGTTGAAGAAAGTTATCACTCAAGTTTTTTAATTTTTTTAATTTAATAATTAAGAAAGTGACTATTAGTAAAGTTGTATATTTTTTAATTTTTTTTCTTAATAATTAAATATGTTAAAAACATTGAAAATAAAAAGTTTTGAAATATACCCCGCTAGCAACACTAATAATCTTTTGTAGGAGTAGTGCTATTGTGGGAATACAATTAGGCCTTGTTTGGATAGTAAGAGCCTCACATTTCATCTCATTTCATCACATCTTATTTCTATATTCATCTCTATATTCAAACATTACAAACAAAAACACTTTTTAATTTTACTTATACAACTTTTTTATCTAATTATTATAACTTTTCCAAACTTTTAAACAAAATACACAAAATAATTTAACTTTTTAAAATGTTAAAACAAAAATAGTATTAAAAAATTATATTCTAACAATATTTTAATTTTATAATATTTTTATTCAGTTTTTTTTTCTCATTTCCTAAAACCCCATAAAACATATCAACTCAAACAATTTTACTACTGTTCATAAACCATTTCACTATTATTCACATATCATCTCATCTCATTATTCAAACCAAACCTTTGTTTTACACTACACACCATCCATATGACATAATTTGGTTTGTAAGATTTAAATTTTAAATTTATTTTTCAAATCAAATTATGTTACATAGATGGTGTAGAGTGTAAAATCTTTCGAATATAATTATTATTACTATTAATTAGTCTACCAATTTTATCCTTCTACATACAGTTCCTTATATGCAGTCTCCGGGTACTCTTCCGACACGTCTCTTGTCCATATCATTTTATCTTCAATATAAAAATCCTCCTACTATGTTATTTTTGGACAAGATTTTGGTCTTGGTATTCAACTTCTGACAGACCCTCTTGTGCTGTACATGTACACCCCGTTGCACCACCTCTGTCCACCGGCATCAACTTGGTTGTTATCAATCATCTCCTCCACCACTGTCAGCCAATAACCAACCATTTTGAGTTCTCTTTTTTATTACTCTCATCACAACTCTTGCACCTGGGTGGGTACCCAAACTACATTTCGCACCCTGGTACTAGTTCGAGTATAGTCGAGTACTAATCCAAGTATAGCCAATACCCAAAGTCACACCTAGGTGAACAATGTTATTCTAGCCACAATGACTATAGTAACAAATTAGCAACTGCAGCCACCACAAGCAAGCAATTTCTTTCCCAAGTTATATTTATGTAAAATATGTTTATTTAGGTCAACAAAGATTTGGCCTGCCAATAGGATCTGTCTATAGAACGTCACCCCCCCCCCCCCCCCAAAAAAAAAAAAAAAAACTCAATTCTAAGAGAGGGAGAGGTGTCCATTTCTCTCCCTTCCCCTCTATTCTATTATCATCTTATTCCTCTTCTTCTCTATATATTCTTGGTGCTCTCTCCATCTAGTTTGCGGTTTTTTTCGGTCAGTGGTTATCTAACTTGTCACCATCCAACCTTCATCTAAGTTCTCATGCCCCACTATTGAAGCTATTAGCATATAACATTTCAGAACTTTTTATTATTTATTTATTTTCTATAAATAGCCTCAGAATATTCTAGACTTAGGTTGTTTAGTGGTCCTCTGCTCTTGTAACAGTTTTTTGTTCCCTCTTGTACGTGTATAAATATACCACTTCTCTCAATATGAATTAAGGAAGGAATTCATGAAAATCCCCCAGGCTTACATGGTATCAAAGCTGCTCAACTTGCAGTCTCATGATCCATGGCCTCGCTTCCTCAGCCTTCTATCCCACGTCCCTCCCCTTCCCTCATTTCCTCCTTCTCTAACGTCATCACTCTTAAACTTACTACCGAAAATTACTTACTATGTAAGGTGCAAATATCAGCATACCTTAGAAGACAAGATCTCTATTGCTATGTTGATGGCACCTTACCCTGTCCAGCAAAATTTCTTCCTTTTGTATCCAACAAACCACCAAAAGTCAACACTGATTACACGTCTTGGGTGAGGACAGATCAATTGGTTCTTAGTGTTCTGTTCTCCTCTCTCTCAGACTCTATCATCGGCCATGTTCTTTCAGCCACTACCTCCCGCTCTCTCTAGGATTCCCTTAGCTCCATGTTTGCCTCTCATTCTCAGTTAAAAGAATTCCAGCTACGTTTTAATTGACTGACTTATCTCGTGGTGACCAAACCATCACTGAGTATTTTGGTAAGGTCAGGTCCATCGCTGATAGTCTTGCCTCCACTGGCAACCCCTTATTGGACAAAGACTTAGTCCAATATCTGCTCTCTGGTTTAGGTGCTCTCTATGAATTGTTTGTTACATCGATGAGCACCTGTTCCGATCCCATCTCTTCTCGGCAGCTATACCAAATGCTTCTTATCCATGAAAACAGACTAGCTCACACTTCAAAACAAATCATAGAACCCTCAGCCAATTTTAGTGCTCATGGCTCCCCTGTAGGAAGAACTCAGCAAGGTAGATCATCTCCTCGAGGTCAAAAAGGTCGAGGATGTGGCAACTATTCTGGTCGTGGTGATCATTACTCACATAACTCCTCTGGAAACACTCATCAAACACCTGGTGATGCTCGACCAACTTGCCAAGTTTGCCAAAAACCAGGTCATATTGCCCTTCAATGCCGTCATAGGTTCAATCATTCATACCAAATGGAAGCCCCCTCTTACTTCTCAACCAATTATACATCCAACTCTTCAATCCAAACTCCTTCCAACAATTTTTAGAACTACACCTCGGATACCTCTTAGTATCCTGACTCTGTCGCAACCCACCACATCACCAATGATCTCTCTAACCTCAATCTATCCAGTGAACACTACAATGATATTGAAGGCATTTGCGTGGGTGATGGATTGTGTCTCCCGATTCAAAACATCGATGACTCTACTTCCTTTCTTTTGCATAAATTGCTTCACATCCCAATACCTCCAAGAATCTGGTTTCTATAAAGATAATAATTGCTTTTTTGAATTTCATGCGAATTTTTTCTGTGTGAAGGACATTCGGATGGGGAGGTCCCTCCTCACCGGACCAACACGTAATGGTCTCTATGTTTTTCCTTTAATAAACACTCCTGCCTCAGCTCATCTTAGAGAGAAAACTTCAGTCTCTCAGTGGCACCATCGTCTCAGTCACGCTTCCCTTGATCTTGCATCCAAGATTATGCACACTAAGTGTTTGCCTGTATCCCGCAAAGATGATGATGTTTTTGAATGCTCAACGTTCCTCTTGCCAGAGCCCATAGGTTTCCATACACCTTAATTTTAGCCCATTATACAAGGCCCTTAGAAATTGTCAGTGCCGACCTTTGGGGCTCATCTCCTGTAATTTCCAAAAATGGATTGAAATCTTATATCTCCTTTGTGGATCATTTTACCCGTTTCACATGGATTTTTCCATTAAAATAAAAATATGATGTGTTTCAAGTTTTTTCACAATTTTTACCTTATCTTGAACGTCTCTTTAATTCAAAATTACTTATGCTAAAAATGGATGGTGGTGGTGAATTTACACCACTCACTTCTATTTGTCAAAAACTTAGAATTACACATCGTTTTTCATGTCCACATGCTCATCAGCAAAATGGGCTTGTTGAACGCAAGCATTGACATATTATCGAAACTGGACTTGTGCTATTAGCCCATTCCTCTCTTCCTAAAATTTTTTGGGTTGAAGCTTTTGAAACAGCAGTTCACTTAATTATCTTGCTACCTTCAAAAGTTCTTAATAATAAATCTCCTTATTTTTTGGTTCACCAAAAGGATCCAGATTACACCTTCTTAAAGATGTTTGGATGTGCATGCTGGCCCAACTTAAGGCCCTATAACAAAAACAAATTAATTTTTCAATCCACACCATGTGTTTTCTTAGGGTATAGTAATTCTCACAAAGGCTATAAGTGTTTTGATCCAAATTCTCATCGTCTTTACATCTCTCAGGACGTTATTTTTCATGAGAGCTCATTTCCTTATTGTCACTCACAGCCCATTTCTTCCAACCCACCTACTTTACCAAATCCTGTCACACACACAACTCTCCCTTTATTTTCTCCATCTATCTTAGGACCTGGCCCAAGTTTGGCCCCCACATCGTCACTCTCTCCATTCTCTTCATCCCCTTCACCTAACCCTAACTCCACCTCAAAATCTTCATCTCCTTCAAATCAACCAACCTCGACTCTACGACTTGAACACCCTACCTCGGTCTCTGTACCTCCTCTTCCCACTATTCCTTCCTCAACATCAACCATTCTGTGTCCTCCTCGTTCCCCTGTCATAACCTGCAATTACACTAACTCCTCCTGACCTCATGTTTTTCGAGATGGCACGATCCCTTACCCGCGGCAACGAAATTGTTTTCTTACTGTTGTAGATGTATCGGACGATCCACCCAGCTTCTCGGTTGCGAACAAATTTCCTAAGTGGAAAGCCGCCATGGCCCATAAACATTGTGCTCTTCTCCATAACAAAACATGGAGTCTGGTACCCCCTAATCCCTCCTTTAATATTCTAGGTTGTAGATGGGTGTTTAAAACAAAGTTCCATTTGGATGGCTCCTTCGAAAGAAGGAAAGCCCGTTTGGTAGCTAAAGGCTACCATCAACAGCCCGGGCTTGATTTTCATGATACTTTTCAGCCCTGTTGTGAAATCCACAACTATTCGCCTGATTATTTCACTTGCTGTTACAAATGGTTTGCCTCTACGTCAACTAGATGTTCAAAATGCATTTTTACACGGCGATTTACATGATACAGTCTATATGCAACAACCCCAAGGTTTCATTGATCCGAAATACCCTAATTTTGTATGTAAATTGCATAAGGCTATCTATGGCCTTAAACAGGCTCCCCGAACCTGGTTTGCGTAGCTCAGTACTTGGCTGCTTGGTTATGGTTTTTCAGCATCTCAAATTGATCATTCTCTGTTTATATTGAATCATAGTGACTTAAAAATGTTTATGCTCATTTACATTAATGATATTGTTGTCACCTCATCACAACCAAGTGCAATCGACTCCCTGATTAGTGCTCTGCCTCAAGCCTTTCCTGTTAAAAATCTTGGATGTTTGTCATTTTTTCTTGAACTTGAAGTTGATTATTCAAATTCTAAACTTTTTTTGTCTCAAAGAAAATATATCAAGGATTTACTGAGTAGGACAAATATGCTTCACTCAAAACCTTTGAACTCACCAATAGCGTCCTCTATTAAATTGTCTCAATATGACTCCCCTGAGTTTGAGGATAGTACACTGTTTCGCAGTATTGTAGGAGGTTTACAGTACTTGTCTCTTACAAGACCTGACATAGCCTTTGCGGTCAATAAGGCTTGTCAGTTTATGCACTGTCCAAAAGTCCCTCACTGGACTATTGTAAAGAGAATCCTTCGGTACCTTAAGGCCACTCTCAATTATGGCTTATTTTTTAAGTCTCAAACTTGTGTTTCTCTTCAAGCATACACAGATGTAGATTCGGCAGGGTGCCCTAATGATAGGTGCTCCACTGTCGGCTTTGCTATCTTCTTCGGCTCTCATCTCATTTCTTGGAGCTCCAAAAAACAAAAGACTGTAGCACGTTCAAGTACGGAGGTAGAATACAAGGCACTTTCCTCCTTTGCAGCAGAGCTTATTTGGTTACAATACATGCTAAAGGAATTGGGGATATCATTGTCCACAACCCCTACACTTTGGTGCGACAATATAGGAGCTACATATCTTACCGCTAATCCTGTTTATCATTCAAGAACAAGGCATATGGACATCGACTATCATTTTGTTTGGGATTGAGTTGCTACTCAAGCTCTAAAAGTTTCTTTTTGCTGCTCTAAAAAACAACTTGCTAATGTGTTTACTAAGCCATTAGTTTCTGATAAATGTTTTTTCTTTTCGTTTGAGTCTTAATGTAGTTGACACCCCACTGGACTAAGGGGGTGTATTAGCATATAACATTTCATGAATTTTTATCATTTATTTATTTTCTATAAATAGCTTTAGAATATTCTAGACTTAGGTTGGTTAGTGGTCCTCTGCTCTTGTAACAGTTTTTTATTCCCTCTTGTACATGTGTAAATACACTACTTCTCTCAATATAAATTAAAGAATGAATTCATGAAAATCTCCCAGGCTTACAGAAGCCAACTCTATTGAATTTATTAGTTGGTAGCATCATAATCTTATCATTGGAAAATAATTTTTACAAGCTTTGAATGGACATTTTGAAATAAAAATATATAACCTAATGGAACATCTCACTTTTCTTTAGCAAATTGGACTTGTATGCAGCGGGCCTGACCATAAAAGGATTTGAAAACCAACAAACTACAAACTCACAAATCTAGATCTAACCCATAAAAATATTCTTCAAAAATTCTTCCATTCTTCCATTCTCATCAAAACAGATCCAAATCAACAAAAAGAGAACAAAATAGATTCAACAGAGAGGAGAAAACAAACCCAAATTGGCTAGCGGCAGTTTCTGTCGAAAGTGGTTATCCAAAAGTCTGGCGAGAGAACAACGATGATAGAGTCACGATACTGCAATGGTCCGGCAAGAGAAAATGGCAGCAAAGGCACGATGCAATGGCTAGGGTTTCCTCATATATATATATATATATATATATATATATANCATTTTTTCTTGAACTTGAAGTTGATTATTCAAATTCTAAACTTTTTTTGTCTCAAAGAAAATATATCAAGGATTTACTGAGTAGGACAAATATGCTTCACTCAAAACCTTTGAACTCACCAATGGCGTCCTCTATTAAATTGTCTCAATATGACTCCCCTGAGTTTGAGAATAGTACACTGTTTCGCAGTATTGTAGGAGGTTTACAGTACTTGTCTCTTACAAGACCTGACATAACCTTTACTGTCAATAAGGCTTGTCAGTTTATGCACTGTCCAAAAGTCCCTCACTGGACTGCTGTAAAGAGAATCCTACGGTACCTTAAGGCCACTCTCAATTATGGCTTATTTTTTAAGTCTCAAACTTGTGTTTCTCTTTAAGCATACACGGATGTAGATTGGGCAGGGTGCCCTAATGATAGGCGCTCCACTGGCGGCTTTGCTGTCTTCTTGGGCTCTCATCTCATTTCTTGGAGCTCCAAGAAACAAAAGACTGTAGCACGTTCAAGTACGGAGGTAGAATACAAGGTACTTTCCTCCTTTGCAGCAGAGCTTATTTGGTTACAATACATGCTAAAGGAATTGGGGATATCATTGTCCACAACCCCTACACTTTGGTGCGACAATATAGGAGCTACATATCTTACCGCTAATCCTGTTTATCATTCAAGAACAAAGCATATGGACATCGACTATCATTTTGTTTGGGATCGAGTTGCTACTCAAGCTCTAAAAGTTTCTTTTTGCTGCTCTAAAAAACAACTTGCTGATGTGTTTACTAAGCCATTAGTTTCTGATAAATTTTTTTTTTCTTTTCATTCGAGTCTTAATGTAGTTGACACCCCACTGGACTAAGGGGGTGTATTAGCATATAACATTTCATGACTTTTTATCATTTATTTATTTTCTGTAAATAGCTTTAGAATATTCTAGACTTAGGTTGGTTAGTGGTCCTCTGCTCTTGTAACAGTTTTTGATTCCCTCTTGTACATGTGTAAATACACTACTTCTCTCAATATAAATTAAAGAAGGAATTCATGAAAATCTCCGAGCCTTACAGAAGCCAACTCTATTGAATTTATTAGTCGGTAGCATCATAATCTTATCATTGGAAAATAATTTTACAAGCTTTGAATGGACATTTTGAAATAAAAATATATAACCTAATGGAACATCTCACTTTTTTTTAGCAGATTGGACTTGTATGCAGCGGGCCTGACCATAAAAGGATTTAAAAACCAGCAAACTACAAACTCACAAATCCAGATCTAACCCATAAAAATACTCTTCAAAAATTCTTCCATTCTCATCAAAACAGATCCAAATCAACAAAAAGAGAACAAAATAGATTCAACAGAGAGAAGAAAACAAACCCAAATTGGCTAGCCGCAGTTTCTGTCGAAAGTGGTAATCCAAACGTCTGGCGAGAGAACAACGATGATAGAGTCACGATACTGCAATGGTCCGGCAAGAGAAAATGGCGGCAAAGGCACGATGCAGTGGCTAGGGTTTCCTCATATATATATAGAGAGAGAGAGAGAGAGAGATTAACACTGGAAGTCACCCATTCACCCAATCAACCTCTTCGATTAAGAGGTACCCATTACCGATATGGGTAGTCTAGTTGTGTTACATGCCGCGTGGGTCGTTTCCGAATTGGTTTCGCGTGAGACAGAGAGAGAGGTCTAAGCATAGAGACTCGAAGGTTTGGGCTTGGGGGGAGAGAGAGAGAGAGAGAGAGGGTTTTGATCGATTTGAATTTAGGCGAGAGAGAGGATGCACAACTGTAGTGCTAAAGACTGAAGGGTTTTATATTTCTATATATATAACCCAGGTACCAGGTTTCATAACCGGACCCAGACTAGATTGGTCTAGGTTTTGTAATGCAGGTTCCGGCCCAGATCAAATCCAAAACAGAATCTAGTTATCCGGGTTCCGAACGGAGTCGGAAAAAAACCTGATCCAGATGAATAGTCCTAGGGCCTATATCTAGATTACTCTCTATCAGTTTTCACCAACACATCACATCACCATTGTTTGGCTAGGAACCGGCTTCTTCCAACCTCTAATCGCCTCCTCTCCATCCCTGTCTTTTTCTTCTACTTTTGCTTGTTTTTATGCTTGGTTTGAAAGGACTTTTGGAGCTTCTATCTGCTGCGTTCCGCTGCTGTCCACCACAGCCTCATGAAATACATGAACATCACCTCCCCCAATTAAATCCAATTTTGAAAAGCATGTCTTACGAGGCACACATTTTTTCCACACGCCACAAAGCTCCTGCGCTTGGTTTGATGTTTAACAATTAAAGCAAAATCGTATAGATGCACTTCATTGTGCTAAAAATTCATGAGCAGTGATAATTCCTCTCTTTTGTTCAAATTGGTTTACCATGCAACAACAGTAGCTTCAACCAAGATAGTACAGAGTGCACTTAAAGAGAATCCGATTCTGGATTGTGTTAAAAATACCCAAGTTTGATATTTTCATGGCTTCTTGTCAAGAAATATGAGACCAGCTTAATGTAACCACTCCACGTTTATTTTTCATTGCTAGCTCGTATTTGTTTTGGTTCCCACACCCATCAAATATGCCATTCTAAATTAATGTTCACAAAAATATAAACCAGATTGGGAAAGCAAGTTCTATACCCGAAATTTCAATTATCAGCATCAGTGAGGGACCGAGATCCCAATTCAGCGGAAATAGACGGAGTTTCTTTGGAATCATTTCAACAAGTGCAAAAACCAAACACCATAAATAAAAGATTCGGACAATACAAACAAAATTGCAGAAACAGAATTCACCAACTAGTATCAGATAATTGATCTACGGATGGAAAATGCAAAAAGATCTCAAAATCAACACCACTAAAATGTGATACTCCTTCAAGTACTCTAATCAGACAAACTTTTTTAAGCTTTATCAGACTTGGATGCAGTTGCAGCAGCCTGCCCTCTGAGCCGACCGGTCCTCCTTGCGGCGATTAGCCCAACCTTTTGACCTGGAGGAGCATCACGCCTGACAGTACTTGCATGTCCAATATGCTGGTGGTTACCTCCTCCATGAGGATGCTCAACTGGGTTCATTGCCACACCACGAACCTTGGGCCAGCAGTTTCTCTTTACTCTGAACTTGTGGTATGCATTACCAGCCTTGAGAAGGGGCTTCTCTGTTCTCCCTCCACCTGCAACCTGTCCAACCATTGCTCGGCAACCACTAGGTACAATCTTCTTAGCACCAGATGGGAGTTTGACCCTATTAAAATGAACAACCAACAAGCTGATAATCTTACATTCCTGGCTTAAAATAGTGCAATATAAGCATCCCTACCCAAAGCTTTCACGATCTAATACATATACACACCAACATAGCTACTAGTCAAAAAAGAATTGTAACATTAATGGTACAATATAAGAAGTCATCTGGGATTGAAGAAATATAGGTGTCGTAAACGTAACAATTCATCACAGTGGCAAATTTCGTACATTACGAATAATGAAGGGAGAATATTGCATAGAATCTAACTTAAGAAAAGAAAAAAAAATTTGCATAGAAAACGCATAGCCATCGCGATTCATGTTTCGGCAACACTCAAAGCATCAAACTTACACATAAAAACACAAGGCAAATGTATTAAAAGTAAACAACCAAAGGAACAAAACCATGAGAATGAATCCACATATCCCACAACTACAAAATATTAGGTGTTAAAAACGCTAGAGCACGAAGCAAAATATACATACATACATACATACATATATATATATATATATATAGAGAGAGAGAGAGAGAGAGAGAGAGAGAGAGGACCTGGTAGTGTCGTTATCTGGGTTATGACTGATAACAATAGCGTAGTCCCCAGAAGCCCTAGCGAAGACACCACGATCGCCGACGTGGTGCTCAACGTTGCAGACCACAGCTCCTTCTGGGATAGATCTGAGAGGCAAGACATTACCTACCATAAGATTGGCCTTCTTGCCGCAGTATATGAACTGGCCGGTGTAAATGCCCTCTGCGGCTACGAAAAGCTCGTTCTGCTTCTTGTAGCGGAAAGGGTGGCGGAAGGTGACACGAGCGAGCGGAGCACCTCTACCAGGGTCGTGAATGATCTCAGTGACGACGCCCTTGAGGTAGCCGTTACGCTCGCCGAAGTCGAGGCTGCGGAAGCGGGCCGGACCCTTCCGGTGGTGGGTGTGAGACTTGAAGACTGATCCGGCACCCTTACGCTGAGCTCGGATGACGCGACCCATGGTGGGTGGGATTGGAGATAGCCAAGCTCTGGTATCGCGGCGGGGGAATGGGGAGGAGGATGGAAAAGGAAGATTAGGGTTTGGGGTCGAATATGTAGGTGTGTTCGGCGAGTAAGACGGCGTCGTTGTGGGAGGTGTTGATCTGCAGGGTTTTGACTTTCGAGTCTAGACGGTATTGTGGGAGCAGCGTCCGTTACCGTTAATTAGTCCATCGATTAGTCAATTAGAGTTTTGCTATATACAAGTAAAGTCACGTATTAATTTACATATTAATACTGATTCATTTATACTTAAAATTTAAATTAGTAGTAATTTCAATAAAATTTATTTTTTAACCAATTATATTAGATTGGTACACATATTAGTGCACAGTTATACTTGCAACTAGATTTTTCTAGTCTATTAACATATCATTACCCAAAATATATTACCTAAAAAAATAGTCTTTTGGGGCAAGTGTGACAAAGGCATAAGGTTCAATCCAAAGTTTTTAATACCGTTCTGTACTAGTCGAATTGGTTGAAAATTTTCCATTGTGGAAAAATACCCAGTACAAAGGTGGTAGATGTTTCATGCTGGATCAAATTCCGACCGTTTTGATTAATTCCGGCTGACTTCGGTGTACTAGCCGGAATTAAGATTTTGGTCTGAAATGTTAGGTGCAAGTCATGGGCCATGGCATTTTTGTAATTATAGTGAATCTCATGGTATTTTGTCAATTTTCTCCATCACTCTTGTCCTAAGGAATTGAAATTGAAACCCATTTCATATTTCAATTTTCATGTCTCTTCTCATTCGCCAAAGTTCCAAACCCATTACATTTTCTGCAAAACCAAACCCCTAGCGTCGTCACCAACAGAGCAACACACTGACACCACCTCTGGTCTTCCACACCGTTGCAGACTAGCTTGCAATCACCTTGTGCTTCTCCGAATCTCCACACGATGGCACACTTGTAGCTGTGATATCTGCTCTATTCCTCAAAGCAGATTGTCAATCTTCATCATTGCAAGTCGACCCATTTCCGAGGTGAGCTATAATGGGGACCATGCCCTTGCCTTTTCCTCTTGATTTATGGCCGATAGGCGTGACCAACATGTATGTATCTATAAATGTTCTAAAAAAAAATGATGCCCATATTATTCCACCATTTTTTTTCCAATTCCAGGACAATAGTGCACCATTTGTGGTGAAGGATTTGCTTCACAAACATAGTTTGTATAGTCGGTGTTGAGTTGTTTGTGGATGTAGTACAATCCCATTATTTCTATGAAAACTAGATCTACAGGACTGATTTTTCTAGGCATGGGATGAAGTCTAAACTCAAATTTGAGCATTTGCTAGCTATGCAGTAATCTCAAAAATTAAATCGATAGAAAAATATGTGAATTTAATTGTTACTTGGTAGATATACATAGGAGAGAATTGCTGAAGCACTTGTCATGTTGACTATGTGATCAGCATTAATTTAGAGGGTTAAGAAGGACATGTATTGAAAGTATATGCAAGGAAGGTGGCCATTAAAGGTGGACATGGACTATAGTTTTTTTATATGTATAATTAATTTATCTATATATTGACTATTCCAAAAGGTACCGATATCGAAATATTTTGTTTCAGTGCCTTGATCAAAACTCTTACCGGAATGGTATTAAAAACTTTGGTTCAGTCCCCTTAAGTTAGCCCTACCTTGCCTTGTTAAGTCTAGGGCTGAAAATGAAACCGGTCAGTTCAGTTTCAACTTTTGATTGACTTTTTACTTGTATAAAACTGGTTGAACCAACAAACTAAAGAGGCTGAAAACTGGTCGGACAAGTTTTGGTTGATTCCAGTTAATTCAGTAGTTTCCACTTTATAATCCTTTAAGAAATAGCTTATGCTTTCTCGAATTTCAAACACCGGAAAAATCATTAGAAAAATCAAACGATACTCCTCTTAGACATGATTGGTAAAGTTGTAAACAAATTTTCAAGCATATACTTTCAAAAATGTCAAGCTCCTCTCATATACTATATTAGTAAAACAAAATGCATCAAAACTAGCTCTCCTCTTTTTTTAGACATGATTGGTAAAGTTATTACTAAATATGGAAGCAACAAATATGAGCACAACTTCAAATATACTTTTGTAATGCTCCAATGGAAGGCCCAAACCACATGACCTGTACTCCAAAATGGCTAGTTAATGATATAATTAAAGCCCCATTAGAACATTATAAAGAGCAAGAACTTCTCTTTCCCAAGGAATGTGGGATCTCATACACCACCTACCATTATCATCATCATATGGGGTATCACAATCTCCCTTCTCAAGTTTCCGACATCCTTGTCAGGCCAGTCTATCATAGGTGGCACGGCTTAGTCCATCATAGGTGGCACGGCTCAAGTCTCACATTTCTAGTTAGGATGAGCTTTGATACCATTTATAACCCCCCAATGGAAGGCCCTAACCATATGGCCTATACTCCAAAACAGCTAGTCAATGATACAATTAGAGCCAATTAGAACCTTATAAAGAGTAAGAATTTCTCATTCCCAAATAATGTGGGATCCCATATTACCACATACTATTATCCTTATCATATGAGGTATCACAATACATTCATATTGCTAAATTTTATAATCAAATAGATATGGAATCAAAGTTAGCAAAGTGGGACCTAAAAAAAATTAAATTTAAAATCTTATCTATAGAGAGAGAGAGAGAGAGAGAGAGAGAGAGAGAGAGAGAGAGAGAGAACCTAGGCCTTCTTGGGCTTTTTAGATACCGGAAGGAGAGAGCGATGACAATGGGGGCTAACGATTTGAGAGAGAGAGAGAGGGAGGGAGAACCAAGAGATGCAAGAGAGACAGTTGACAATTTTCACTAGCTGGAGGGAGAAGAGAGAGATGGCTAAGAGATTAGAGAGTTTGACAAAAAAAGGGCACTGGAGAAATGAAAAAATGGGAGGGGGCTCTGGGGTTAGAGCTTTAGTCCTAACCGAAAACGACGTCGTTTGGTATATTAAACCAAACAATATCATTTCAAATATATATATATCTATATATATTTTTTGTAAAGAAATTGTTATAAAATGGCATTGTTTTATATAATAATAAAATAAAAATTATATATATTATATTGTTTGGTTCACCGATTTGAATACGGTTCAAATTGGAACAGAAGCGATTGACATCGGTTTCTCCATCGATTTCTACCGGTTTCGAAATCCAATGGCCAGTTTAGTTGGTGATGGTCGGTTTCGTTGATTATTGTTCTCCCCTAGTTGAGTCCTTAATAGACCACGTAGGACCTTTTTATGAGCAATATTTCACAAAATTAACAAGAAAAATATAAAAAGTGTGGGTGGATAATCCACAAATGTCCCATTACAACAAATACAATGCATAAAAAATGTAAAGAAAAAAATGGATAGTAATATAAAAATATATGGTTCGAACTCATGTTCTCAGTCCTACAAGAAATGATCGTTATAAAAGATAGTATCCCCCACACTTTTACTAAAAGTTGCAACAAATGGCATATCAAATTTGACAAAGCATACCAAGCTCTCATTCTCCATTTTCTGAAAATGAAAGCAAAGAGCAAACACTTCCTTTAGACAAAAGAGAGAACAACGAATTGTCCTTTGAAAGAAGACACAAGTCACACAACCTTATAGAGGTGGATACGTATGGACCCCAATTTCATATTAGAATAGCAATTCAACGATGAGGGGTGATGGATTGACGGATGTCCAGATTAGAGGAGGGGCAAATGGCGGATGCAAGTGATCGAACAAATGATGACAGATATAAAGTTTTAGCATCCATGCAAAAAATGAGAGGGCAATTGAGGAAAATATGAGATAATGATTAGAAAATAGACTAGAGAGTATGCAAATGAGGCTATAAACCAAAAAGTTGTAATGGACTCTACTTCTGCTGATTGGTTTGAGGTAGTCATCCTCTAAGAACAAGAGTAAGAACTAGAGAGAGAATGACAGGAAATAAATTCTATGAAATTTCAGAGTTGGCTTCTTTCCCAGCTCGTGGTGTATTTATATGTTTTCAAAACAATTGTATTTCTTGTACACTTATTACAATTATGTATCAAAAAACGACGCCGTTCTATTAATCTTCCTTGACTTACAAAAAAATGAAATCACTTTGTTTAATAGAACAACAGTGTATCACTCCAACTCCAACTAACTAAGCAGTCATCTTCAACCTTCTCCTACACATGACTTCTTTCTCATTCCTTCACACAATCTGTACCTTGGATAATCATCTACTAATCTCATCCACTCTAGCTCCCTTTCTTAGCTTATAACATACTCCTCTCCTTCAAAGCACCTTTCCCACAATGTGAGAAATTTTATCACGAATCTACCAATAGGATTTCCAAGTGGTATCATCCACTCTAGCTCCCTTGCATTACATCTCTGTTATTAACTTTTCTGCTTCTGCATTGTAAAATACACTCATGTTCTGGTGTTATCTCACCCCTCAAATCAACTAGTGGTAGTGTGGGCAAGGGTGAAACATGCTACCCCAATTTCTTTTTTAAGTAAGAGACATGAAATACAAGATGAAGTAAAGAATATTGAGGAAGATCAAGCCTATAAGCAACTTGAACAATCCTATGGGTTATCTGGAATGGACCAAATAACCTTGGAGAAAGCCTGAAATTACACTTGGCAACCAATGAATGTTGCCTGTAAGGTTGATGTCTGAGATACACCCAATCCCCAGCTGAAAATCCCCTCTCAATACTCTTCTTATCAGCCTAAAATTTCATTCTTTCCTAAGCGGCTGACAAATTATTTTTTAAGGTGGCCAAAATCTTATATCTAATCTTCAATAATTCTTCTATTGCCTGATTTGGATGTTAATCACGGTATATAATTCTGTAGTCTTGTAGGAGGTTTGCCATACACTGCCTCATATGGTGTGAGCTTAGTAGAAGTGTGAAGAGTGGTATTGTACCACCACTCAGCTAATGTCAACCACTCGAACCACAACCTTGGTTTATCTCCTATGACGCGTCTCAAAAAATGCTCAAGGCATTTATTAACAGCCTTAGTCTATCCATCACTTTGAGAGTGATAAGCGGAAGAATAAGAAAGAGTTACTCCCTACAATTTGAATAGCACTTTCCAAAAATAACTTGTAAAAGTTTAGCCTCTATAAAAAAAAACTATACTCTTAGACATACCATGCAACTTGAACACATTATCAAAAAATAAAAAGGCTACATTTGCTGCTCTAAAGGAATGTTTCAATGCCATAAAATGAGAGTATTTGGACAATCTATCAACAACCACTATGATGACAGAATAAACCTTCAACACAGGTAAACCTTCTACAAAATCCATAGACAAATTTGTCCAAATTTGCTGAGTTACTAGTAAGGGTTGCAAAAATCCAATAAGATACACATTCTCTACTTTGTTTCTTTAGCAAACTTCACATTCTCTAATGTATTTTTTTACTTCACCTTTTAACCCTGGCCAGTAAAAATCACTTATAGTACTTTGCAAAAACTTGTGAAATCCAGAGTGAACTATAGATGGACTAGCATTGATGAAATGAAAAATCTTCACTTTTAACTCAGGACAACCTAGAATATAAAATTTTCCTTTCTTAAACAAAAGACCATGTTTAAGAGTGAAGGAAGAGTCTGAAGATGAGCAATTCTTCAACAAACCAAACTGCTGCTTTGCTAACTGTTCTCTAACATAAGCATTCTTCAACTCTTCAAGCCAAGTTGGGGCATGAATTGTAATAGCAGTAACCACCATAGAATTATTTGAACCATCCCTTCTTGACAAAGAATCTGCCACATTTTTCAACTCCTTTTTTTTTAATACTCAGTAGAGGATTCGTAACCTAATAGCTTTGAAATCCACTTTTGTTGAGCTGCTGTACCAATCTTCTGTTCCAAACTATGGTGATCAGTTCTAATTATAAAATCACTTCCAAGCAAGTAAGATCTCAACTTTTTAATAGCTATAACCAAGGTTAGTAATTCTTTTTTATAAGTGGACAACAATAAGTTCTTACCTTTGAGGGCTTGACTGAGGAAGGCACTGCCTTTTTATTCTGCATCAAGACAGCTCCTACACCAACACCACAAGCATCACATTTTATAACAAACTTCCTTGTAAAATTTGGCAAAGATAACACTGGTGGATTAGTCACAGCTTGTTTAAGTTATTCAAATGAATTAGTTGTTGTTTGAGACCGTTGAAATGCATCATTTTTCAACTAAGTTGTTAAGGGAATGGTTATTAAACCATAGCCTCTAAGAAACTTTATATAATAACTTGTTAGTCCTAAAAGGCCTCTTAAAGACTAAACATTTTTAGGAACTAGCCAGTTTAACATAGATTCTAACTTTTTTGGATCAACTCTTACCCCATCCTTAGAAAAGTGCCCCAAGTACTCAATTTCAACACATGCAAAATGACACTTTGATTTCTTTGCAAATAGTTGATTCTTCTCCAATGTCTCCAACATAGTGGCTAAATGCAGTAAATGAGATGGCATATTCTTGCTATAACAAGAATATCATCAAAAAATACTATTACAAACAATCTAAAAAATGGTTTGAACACATTATTCATGAGAGCCTGAAATGTTGAAGGAGCATTAGTGAGTTCAAATGGTATAACAAGAAATTCATAATGTCTTTCATGTGTTCTAAAGGTTGTTTCATGTATGTCATAAGCTTTCATACGGACTTGATGATTCCCCAATCTCAAATCTAATTTGGAAAAAACTGTGGAGCCAAATAACTCATCAAGCAACTCGTCTTTAATCGTAGCGTCGTTTAGCACTCTATAGTCTATACATATTCTTCATGAACCATTTGACTTTCTTACCAATAAAACAGAAGAAGATAATGGTCATTGACTTGGCCTAATCACCCTAGACTTCAATAACTCACTAAAAATCTTTTCAATTTCTACTTTTTGGTAATAAGAATATTGATCTGGCCTCACACTTACTATTTGGAATTCCTTCTTTAGAATTATTTGATGATCTTGAGACCTTTGAGAAGGTGAGCCAGTAGCTTCATCAAGAACCTTACTATGCTTCTACAACAACTTAGAAACTTAAGCACAGACACTGGTCTAAGACGGAATGCTCTCAGTAGACAACAATTGTAACCTCAATCCTTTATACCCCATTTTGGAAATACTAGAAATCTCCTTATCATCTACCAATTGAGTGTTGGTAAACGTAAGGCCCTTGAGACAAACTGCCATTCCTCTGTAAGAAAACTCCATCTTCAGATTTACAAAGTTCCAAAGAACAAGTCCCAATGACAAAAGCCATTGTGCCCCCAAAACTGCTTCACAAACCCCCAAGTTTAGTGTGAAAAAATCAATAGTGAATATAATGCCCAACATTTGTACCCCAACTATTGCAGATTTACCCTCACTCTTCAATACTTCACTATTGGCTACCCTCACCTGAATAGGGTTGCCCTTCTATACAGAAAATTTACATCTAGCCACCACTATAGTGTCCACAAAATTATAGGTACTACCAGTATCTATCAAAATAACAACTCTTTTCTTATTAATTTTGCACGCCACCCTCATTTTCTTAGGGCTTGGAGTCCCAACAATTTTCTGCAATGAAATTGCGACAATGTTCACACCATCCTCAAGTCTATCCTCCATACTATTAACCACTAGCTCCTAGTCCAATGCAGATTCATTATTGCACTCCTCAAACACATCCATACCCTCCAACAAGTATAATCTTGGTTTAATGCATTTATGGCCTTGATACCATTTGTCATCACAAATATAACATAGCTCTTTCTTCATTATTTCTTGTATTTGGGCTTCATACACCTTTTAATAAGGCAATTTTGTAGTGGGTAAATTGTTAGGTGTACCCAAAATGGAACTATCAAGTACATTCCTAGACAACCCCAACTTAGAATTTTGCTTATGAGAATCTACAGAATTACCTCTACAAGACCTCCTTGTACTCCAAATATATTGCTCTTGGATCTTAGCTAATAACATCAATTAAGATAGTAGGATTCAAAATCCTCACGGGAAACCTCAATTAATCCCTTAGCCCACTCAAAAAACAACTAAGTTTATTTTTCTCAGAAATACCCTTTATTCAATCAGACAACAATTCAAAAGCAGCCTTATAAACAGTTACAAAATTGATCTGCTTAGAGTCTTGTAAGAGCTTCCATTAGATCATCATATGGCAATGAACCAAATCTCGCTTGCACAGCCTATGTAAACTCTTTCCAAGAATGAAAAGTTCCAACTTCACTTGCATCTTGGAACCATATTAAGGTTTCCTCATCCATATGAAATAAGGCTAACAATATTCTCTGTCCAGGTGGCACAAAGAGTATTAATTAGCCCTATAAAGCCAAGCTGATGGATTCTTGCCTCCAAATCTTGAAAAATCCAATTATATACCTTTAGTGATCCCCTTTCACCCATATCACAATAATGAACTTCACCCATACCTTCATTAACATCCCCATTTTGAGCAAATGTCTGAGTTTCTTGAAAGTTTCTAACTGTTTGCCCATTCCTTTCAGAAGTACTATAATGAACTTCACCCATACCTTCATTAACATCCCCATTTTGAGCAAATGTCTAAGTTTCTTGAAAGTTTCTAACTGTTTGCCCATTTCCTTTAGAAGTACTACATGAAATTGTTGAAATCTACTGCAACAATTCCAAAAATCTTTTATCTCAATTCTCTTGATCCACCTTAGTAACCTACTGCTGCTGAAGCATCTTTTATCTTGATTCTCTCGATCCACCCTAGTAACCTACTGCTACTGAAGCAAGATTGCAATCGTGTTTGCAATTTGCTTCTGTTGCTTTCTTGCTGCTGTTTAATATGGGTTACCGAATCCACAATTTGAGCATAGGATCGTGTACCCTCTGCCATGGCTCCTGACAAATGATACCAATTGTAACCCTGCTGCTACTCTGCTTTTGCTGACTGGTTCGAGGTAGTCACCCTCCAAGAACAATAACGAGAGAGAGAGAGAGAGAGAGAGAGAGAGAGAGAGAGAGAGAGAGAGAGAGAGAGAGAGAGAGAGAGAGGGGAGGGGGAAGTAAGTTGTATGAAATTCTAGAGTTGGCTTCTTTCTCAGCTCTTGGTGTATTTATATGTGTTCAAAATGACTTCATTTCTTATACATTTACTTATTACAATTCTATATATAAAAAAAAACACCGTTCTACTAATCTTCCTTGACTTACACAAAAATGACATCACTTTGTTTAATAGAAAGACAGTGTATCACTCTAACTTCAACTAACTATAATGTCATCTTCAACCTTCTCCTACGCGTAGCTTGTTTCCCATTCCTTCACATAGCTTGCACTTTAGACAATCATATGGTAATCTCATCTACTCTAGCTCCCTTTCTTAGCTTATAACAAAAGCAGGTCAATTGGATCTAGAAACTGCAACATGGTGGAGCATGGCACCCATGCATGCCAATGGAAGTGCATGGTGCCCATATGCTAGAAGTTTTAGATTGTTTATAACTTGGCGCAGGTGAGGGGAGAATGACTGTTATGGTGGTAATGGAGGTGTGGTGTTTTTACTTTTGATGGTTAGAAAATTGTAAATCTATCCGCATTTAAGAAAAATGGGGGAAAAAAAACAAAGAGAAAAATGAGGAAAATGAGCACGTAGGAGATGAGAAGGATAGTAGGAGAAGATTAAAAATCTAATGTAGCACATTAAGCCAAATCAGTTTGTGAGTTTATTTTTGTAAAATCTTTTTATGGCTAAAATATTTATCTTGCAAGTATCATGCATTGCCCACATGGGACCCTTCTTTGTGCGTTTGTTGAATAATTAATTAACTTAAGCATGAATCTCAGACAACTGAGCCTTCCAGATTATACAATATGAATATTCAAATATGAAGTTGCAACACTAAGGAATTGATTAATTGGTTCGCCACTCCTATCTATTCCTCCCTAAGGATATGCGTTCAGCTGAAACGCTATATGAACCTATTTTACACACATCAACTTCAAGATTTTAGCCAGCTTGTCTTCACTCTTAATTTGAAAAGTTCAGTGCAAATTTTAGTGAAAATGAATGAGGTATTGAGAACTGTGGGCAGGGTATCTGAAGACAACATATACAGTGGTTGAACTGGATCAGAACAGCGGCTGGAAGCAGTTCTAGTATCAATGCTGGACCAAGTTCGGCCACGACATACATCTCTGTTAGGAGCGTGGGAGGATTGTTCATAGATGGGGGAGCCTATTCCATCATGAGTTTTGCTACATACAAGCAAACTCGCGTACTAATCTGCGTATCAATACTGATTCTTTCATATTTAAAATTTAAATTAGCACTGTTTTCAATCAAATCAACTTTTTGACCAATCACATTCGTTTGATGTACATATTAGTACATAATTATGCTTACAACTAGATTTTTCCTTCCATCATGCAATACCATAGGATCAGCCTAATGCTAATCTGTCTTAGCTGCTCACCGCTTGCATCCGTACACACTGGCTTAGTTTTAACACATCATTGACATCTATCTATATAGATATTCAATTGGGTTGAACTTAGAGTTGACTCAAATTATTTAACTCAGACGTTCCTCCCATCATTGACATTAACGCAGAAGATTTAGATGCACATAATATTATAGTTTAGGCCTGTCTAATAATTAAGAAAAATATTACTCATAATCATTTCATAATTTTATGATTTGGCATCAAGTGATTGTTAGTTAAATGAAAAATAACAATGATTTTTTCACAGGGAGCCGTTCAGTTTAATCTCTAGGATTTCTATATATTCTGCCCTTTCTCACAGGGATTAAAGTTTCATTACCAAGCCAGTAGAATCCACTGATCATGTTGATTTCAGAGCCACAAAGGAAAGCTAATTATCTTCAGATTCAAGCAAAAAAGTGTGAATTCTCCACCTTGGGTTGATAGCATACTACTTATATCTTAGTTGGGATCCGAGAGCCAGGCTGTTGCTACGTGCTTTTAGGATTAGATTTCCTAGATTTCAACCTAAAAACAGATGTGTATAACTCTGAAACTGTTATTGGGTCAATAGCTTTTGGAGGTGGCAGCTTGATCTTGAATATCAATAACTGTGAAACAAACAACTGGGATCAAGGTTGAAGTACAACGTGCCATCACAACATTTACAGCATAACTTTCAATCTTGGCTACTCGATGAACACAACACCAAGTTTGCTTTCCAATCCAAATTACTTTCTGGATTCAGTTCAACAACGGCGTACAGCACCAACAAAATAAAACTAGATCACTGGATATTAAGTTCAAGGCTTTTTGCAAAGTTGACAGCGAGGCTCTCAGACAGCTCTGATCCAGTGCCATTCGTTCCCATGAGTCCTTGCCCATGATCAACTGATGGGAGAACAAACCACGTCGCAAAGCAAGCCAACGGGCAGACAAACAAGAACAACCTACAAAGTTAGATATTTGAAGCACTCAAGGCCATTACCTTGCACTGTTCATTCATGGCCAAAAGTTGTGCCTCTTTCTTGTCCAGAAGAGCACTCAACTTCACATTCTCTTCCATAAGTTTCTGAACTTCCACCTCTTTCTGCATCTTCTCACCCTCTAACTGTGTTGTCTTTGCAACTAGCCTGCATCAAAGCAGCATCAGTAACAAAGCCACAAAAAAAAAAAAAAAAAGATTTATAACTAGGATATGAACTTTCTTCAACTGGAAGTAATTGGAACTTGAATCAACTACACGGTGATTACTAGTGATAATCCATATGTGTTAAGCATTCTTATAACCTTATTCCCTTTCTTGAAACTTCTTTAAGTTCTAAAAGAGCCTGTCAAAATTTGCAAAACTTTTAATCCGACAGACAACCAAAGCATAAGATAGCTACCTGTCCACCTATGGTGTTATCACCGCAAGAAAGCCAGTGCATTACATGAGTATACTTTCCAATGCACTCAAACAAAGAGAAAATAAGGGTACAAAGTGATCTCCTGCTGAACATATTCAAACAAAGTGAACAATATTGATTCAACAATATTGTACTACTTGCTAATAGAGAAAGCAACAGAAACATGCACCAGGAAACAAAGGGTGTAGCCCGATGAATTATCCCAAGAAGTCTAAATGCCTTTTTTTTTCCATACATTTTTTTATATCCTTAAACATTTTTTTAAAAAAATCACAACATCATTAAGAAACACTTAATCACTAAGTTAAAAAAAAAAAAAAAGCGTCAGGAGAATTCATCGGGACATACTCTCTGTAAAATAATTGGTATCAGAGAGTTTTTTTTTTTTCAATTTATATCAGTGTGCTAGTATGATATCTAAATGATCATTTAACTGACGAAACCAGCTTATTACCCACCAAGTAGGTCCATAAGTTCTAAAATCTAGGTGCTAAAGCAAAATCTTAATGCCAAAAGCATAATCAATTGTGCAAATCAGCCACTTAATAGGCTACCAATAATTTCTAGGATGGGTCCACAATGGCCTTTAGAGCCAAGAAATAGGTTTCATTACCTTAACATGGTAAAGCACCAATATACAACAAAGAGGATGTGAGCATCAACAAAATAAAAGAATGCGATAAAGCACAGAAATGCAAAAAAAAAATTAACAAAGCATTTGCAGAAACAACCAAAATGTATGAAGCAAACTCTGGAAAATCAAGAAAAGTACAATCAAAGCATTTTTATATGTTGGAAGTATTAGACACATAGCAATCTTTTTTTTAATGTTCTATTAAGCATACTAACCGTTCAAACAGCCTCTCAATAGTTTGAAACTGCTTCTCCGATGAAAGAAGTGTTTCTCTTACAGTGATGAGACTGCTAACGTATGATTTCAGAGACTCAAAGTCCCGCTTAACACGACAAAGCTCCTGTTCATTTTCTGCAGCTCGCTGCCTTTGTCTAGATGTTTCTTCAACCAAATCCTCAACCCGCTGCCGCATTTCATTCAGTATGCTGTTTGTACCCAGAGCAAAGTGTTCCATCTCCTCTAACTTTAAAGACATGTTCTCAATTTGGACTGACTTCTTTTTAATTTCTTCCTGACCTGAAGTTACCTTCTCCTTCTCAATTGCAGTTTCAGATTCTGCTATTATAACCCTTTTAACAAGAGCCTCCATCACATCTGTAACCATCTGCACAGACTTTAGCATTTCACCAGTATAAGCAGCATCTTTTGCATCCAGTGAACCATGTTGCCTGCTAATTCCCACCCATGCTTCTTCTTCTGGACCATTGTATGAAGAAAGATCAATATTCTTAGACCAACCCGCCAAGGGTGTACCATTTTTGTCAACGAAACCTACCCCTTCTAATCGTTCAATGCCACACGATGAATGGGCTAAATGTGGAATAGCCATGATTCGAGCCTTCGATTTCAAATAGGTTAACAATGTTGCCGTAGTTTTAACTCTTCGCCAAAGAACCTCCAACTCCTGCTTTGTATCTTCCTCAGACCCCTGTATACAAGCCTTTACCTCCATTAGTTTTGCTTGCAAGATATCCACTCGGGACTGGCTTTGTTCCATCTCCCGCTTCCAAAGTTCATGTGTTTGGCTTAGCTGAAACTTCAAAGTTGATAAGTCAACATCATTCTCTGCTGCCATCCCCTGTTTAAAGTTATGCATAAATGAATACGATAACTTCAATAACAGACTGCAAGAAGGATTTCATGGTATATTCGCAAAATAATAGTAGTAAGAATAATAATGCACAATATGAGGCTCCATCACAGTTGCATGCAACATGCCATCCAGCCCAAACACACTAAGGGCCTGTTTAAGATATTTTATTGGGTTTTGATAAATGAGAGAGAAAAAAATTGAATGAAATATTATAAAGTTCAAAAATTGTTGGAATATAAATTTTTAATATTATTTGTATTTTGAAATTTGAAAAAGTAGTATTTTTTTTGTGTTTTGTTTGGGAGTTTGGGAAAGTTGTAATGATTAGGTAATGACTAGATGAAAAAGTTGAAGATTTGAAATTAAAAAGTGTTTTTGTTTGAGTGATGTTTGGAAAGGGCTGAGAATATTTGAGAACAATTGTGTTGCCAAATGGGCCCTAATTGAAGCAGAAAAAAGGTCCTAATATGTTCAATACTACACAGCAAAGTTTCCCTCTTGCAAATGAAGGCATATTTTTTTTTTCTTTTCTTGGTCTTGGTAGTATGCTCCCTCTAGGTCTAAGGTCCATCCTTGGGAGCAGACAATTTGTTGGTCCATCATATTGCGGTAATTCACCCTTGAATTACCCGAGATATACTTACAAGAAACTCCTTGCCGAAGGCCTTTGCACCCAAGGATTAGTTGGGACTTTGTTCCAGACACCCAATGCCAATTAAAAAAAATATTTTACCATGGATGAATAAATCATGTTAAATTTTGCACTTATCCACTGAACACATGCAGCCACTTTAAGCAAACAATCATAACTCTTACATGTGACATTACAAAAATATTATCTACATATTTGTGATGCATATAAGCTTCAAAATGACAGTATTCTGTGCCTTACTTATGAAAGTAATATAACTGTAACTAACATTTTTCTCTGCATACAGATAAAAACAACACCTCAATAACAAATATGGGTAGAAGGGAAAAAACATTATAATGCCACACAATGGCTGACGAAACTGGTGACAATTAATAAATGCCACTTTAACCAGCGATTTAACTAGATCCGGGTAGGGAAATTTCTGAAGGTGCGGTGCATGGGACCATGGTTTACTCTACAGGGGTGGGTCCAAAGGACGCTACCTTAGAGAGGTTACCCTGACTTCAAAGTATATATATATATATATATCTCCACCACACCTCTTTGTATTACCCAGAACCCGAACAAATACTTTTAACCAATAACCACAGCTTCTATTCTCAGAGTTATTAGTCTCACTTGATTATCTCCAATCAGCTCAAATTCATCATTTCCGCGTACATAATTGCTGGAATAAAAATTCAATGCAACGATAAATAGAAAAACTGAAGCAGCCGAACTTCAAAGTTCCTTTTCTTGAAAAAAAAAAAAAAAAAACAGAAGAATAAGTAATATTAGTAAAAAGAAAATCTGAAGCAGTCCTACTTCAAAGTTCCTTTTTTGAAAAAATAAAAAATTAAACGAAGGAAAAGCATACCCAAATGGAAGCAAGCAAACCCAGATCAAGACGTGAAATCCATTTTACCAAGTGAATCCAACAAAAAGCAAAGTGATCACATGGGCACAAACAACGCCACTCGCATAAACCCTAAAATACTGTTTACCCACCAACAAAATTAATTATAAAAGCACATTGTGATCTTAATCAAACCCTAAACGTAATGCAAACAGACAAAACCCAAAATGTAAAACTCTCTCTCTCTCTCTCTCTCACACACACACACAAAAAGAAAGTAAAACGAGATGAAAGGAAGCAATTAAGGACAAACCAGAGCTTGTAGATGGATTTCCTGAGAAGTAAAAGCTTTCTGTGAGAGAGAGAAAAGGACACCTTGCGATTAGAGGAAAGGCCGAGATGGGGATTGGGTAGTGTTGGGGTTTGACTCCAGGAGATGATGATTTGGAGGGGGAGGTTGCGTTCGTCTTGATCTTGCAGGCGCTCTTGTGAAATAAAAGAGGAAAAACAACAAGAATCTGAGGGAAATGCAGTGGCGCTTGGCAGAAGCTCTCTCTTTTTCTAATTTGTCTTCTTTTCATTTTACGTTTGGTCAAAGCGTATGGTCTTTCCTTTTCTTTTTTTCTTTTTCTTTTTTAATCTTTTTCTTTTACTTTTCCTTATTTTCACTCTCCTCTTTTTCTCTAGTTGTCTTTTTTATTTAATTTTTTTATAATCAAGTTTACTTTAAAAATTGTAAGAACAATTTAAAAATGAGAAAAGCTACCATACCGTCCGATGTTGACCGTTCAGTGATTTTTTATTTATTTAATAATTAAGAAAATGATTTTTAATATATTGTTATATTTTTTTATTTTTTAAAAATGATAAAAAAAATATGAATAAAAAAATAAAATAAAAATAAAAAATAAATTTTACACTAGCAATCACTCGCAACGGTATGGTGCAGGCGGCACATTAGCTCGATTCTTTAAAAATTAGTAGGTAATATATTTACTAAAGGGTAATGATACACTTACATCTAATTTACTGCTGTTTTATTATTCAATTAATGTTTTTTCATTTTACTCTTTAAATCTAAATTAAAAATCTCATAATATGACTTTCTTGCATAATTTAAAAGAAAATAAAAAATTTATCAATTTTTATAAAATTCAATTTATTTTTAATTAAATTACATCACTACGTTAGTACTTGGTTGATTGAATCACATGATTACATGAAAACTATTATAACCACAAAAATATCTTACAAAAATAAACTTAGAAGTCCATATATTTTTATATGATAAGTTAGATATTTTTACAATCAAATTAATTTTATAATCTAATGTAACACATCAAATCACGTCAGTTTGTATATTTACTTTTGTAAAATTTCTTTATAAGCAAAAGATTTCTCATTAAGAAATAATTGTAATAGTTAGAAAACCAATCTATTATTTGCAAATGACTATGCCCTATTTTATTTTTCATCACTGAACTAATGGAACTTTGAAGGAAGGATCGTTTGTAAACCCTAATAATTTGAAAGGTAATATTTCCATTTTGTCACCAAGACATGAGTTCTCAACACTTACTTCAAAATCATGAGGGCTCCATTATACATCTTTCTACTTATAAATGGCGTGTACGCAATTCCTATACAATTTTTAAGCAACTCTCTATTGAAATATTATTTTTTTAAAATTAAATTAAAATTTAAATAATTTAAAAATAAGTAATGCTAGATACTACAATCTTTCCTACTTTTATTATATTATATAAAACGCGCCATTTTGATTTCTTTTTAAGAAAAACTCATGAAAAATCTTATAATATACACTATTATCCAATTCTTATTCTACAATGAGGAGATGTCATAGCTCATTAATCTTTGAATTTCTCTATTAAAAATATAAATGATGGTTTAAGATTGATTAAAAGTGTCATATTTTACGTAATAAAATATGAGTGATTTGTAACAATGCTCAAAACGGTAAAAATTGATGGACATTACCTTTCTATATATCAAAGTATAGCAAAAATGAGATATAAGTGTGATATGTATAATTTTTCTTTTAAAATAGATTAATTGGTCATCAATTGCTTGCCTACTTATCATTTCTCCCATCTTAATCATTTCATCCGAATTTTCCATTTCTTTTCTTGGAAGGGGGGGAAGAGAAGTGTTTCTTTGGTATAATTTGGTACATGTCATCTCATTTAAAACCAATGATGTTGTCACCTTTCACTAAAAGATGCAAAGTCAGCATTTTATAATTGATCAAAATCATTGATATTCACTGTATTTAGATATGCATTATCAATGAGGATAGAAAAATGATAAGAGCTACCGAGAGTTGAGCACTAATTGAGAATGTATTTTTTAATAATATTGTAAATTTTTTTAAACAAACATTTAGAAATAGAAAAAAATCTATAAAAAAAGTGTGGATTTGACTTGCTCGGGACCCATCCTCAGGCCTACACCCTCTGTTGGTGTAGCACTACTCATGAGGAATTCGTTGGTACATAACTTCCATTTTTGGCAATGAGTTGCCTTAAGATGATAACTTTGGAACTCATTGAAGAAAGCTACTTTTATTGATTTTTCTCTCTCTTCCACGTGGTAATGATATATAGAGATTTGAAGTACGCAATCTCCACATATTTCTTTTAACAGTTGTTTTAGATACAGTTGCGACGTGCAATGGTAGTGCAGTCGGCTGACATCAGTTGAAATATTTTAATAAAAAAAAAACGAGCTGACAAATAACATAATTCATCTCAATTCTGACATTTCCCAAGTCAGTCGGCATTGTTGGCCACCCAGTTGAAAAGAGAAAGGTTGCCAGTAGGTGATGGGAGAAGCAGTCTTCGGAGGCCGGATCGACGAGCCCCTTTCAAAAGTGATTGATGCTTTTCTTGACTTATGCAAAAGGAAGATGCCTTTGTTTGAATATTTTGAAAAGTAAAGTGTGCTCCTTTTGTCATATGCAAAAAGTAAAAAATTAGGTTTGAAATTTTTGAAAAGCAAAGTGTGCTCCTTTTGTCATATGCAAAAAGTAAAAAGATTAGGTTTGAAATTTTTGAAAAATGAATGATGATGTTTTTGACATGTGAATCTTTTTAAATTTGAATATGAAGTCTCATATGCCTATAAATAGATCATTTGAGAGCTTCACATTTACAACACCAAGAGCATACAACTCTCATTCAAAGCTTTCATTCTCTCTTCTCTAAGCATTGAGCCTTAACCCTTGTTCATTTTGAGAGATATAGTTTGTGCTTGTATTGTTCTTATTTCACTCATTGAGGAGTGTTTTCTGATATCCTACCCACTATCAATTCTTGTATCAGTAAAAGGGTGTGTACAACCCTTGTGCGTGTAGAAAGTGTTCTACACAGGGAATCGTTGAATCACCACGTGTAAGGTGATTGCAAGTGTAGAGGGTGTTCTACACGGATCCTTTGTAGCGGTGTTGTTCAAAGGTGTAATAGGTTTCTATCTCCACCTGAAGGAGATTGAATAGTGAATTCGGGGATCCTCAAGGGGTAGCTTGAGGCGAGGACGTAGGCAGTGGGGCCGAACCTCGTTAACATACTGAGTTTGCTTCTCTCTTACCCTTACTCTTTATATTTATTGTTGTTTCATATTTTGTTTATATTTTATATTGTATATTTGATTTATAATTGTTATTTTTTTTAAATACAACTCAATTCACCCCCCTCTTGTGTTAGTCATCTGGGCAACAAAATACCCAGTATTAAATTTATCTATGAAGAAACTATGAGAGCTGTATAGCAAAAGCTTGCAGAAACAAAAGCGGCTAGAAATAGGAAGAGGTATAATTCTTATGGAGTCTTCATTTTCTCTTCTTTTCCAAATCGAAATTAAAAACCGGCTCTTAAGTATGAGAATACCCATGAAAGAAGTCGTCTTCTGGTTTTTTTTTTTTGTTACCAGTCTCTTCTGGTTTGGACCTCGTCTTTTTCATTCAGATGGTCTTCTTCACTTTTTCAAAAATGCAGTCCACATGTTTTGAGCGATGATTTCTTTGTGGGTTTGGAGGGGCTCGTCGATCCGGCCTCCGAANTAAACTAGGACTCCAACTCCTAGTAGGTGTCATTGAAACAATGAATACACAAGGGTCGGGATAAAAGGTTGCATCCAGTCCCTTCAAACTCATCCAACCCCAATTTCTTAGACAGTTAATCCATCCCCTAACTCTCGAATATGTAAAGTCAGTCTTAAATCCATGAATTTGCTTTTTAAATTGTTTTATAGCCATTCTCATTCACCATAAAACAGTTCATGTAGGACACCACCATACTTGCAATATTGATGGAAACAGTTTATACAATGCTTTGGTAATAGTTATTCTAAAAAGCTATATAGAGGGGAAGCCCACTTGGCTTCCATCCACTTAAGTTTATCCCAAAACCAACAACAATTGTTTGTTTTTTAAATTTATCCATGGGAAATTTGATGATAAGAGATTGGTTACCCGTTTAAAAAAACACCACATGTGGTAACCATGATTTTTAACCCTAAACCTACACTTATGTCAACTCAAATTAATAACAGCTTTGCTAGGTACAACCGCCATGCGTAACCGTTGTATAATCATGTGTGACGTGGCAGCATCTAACTAAAATTAAAAAAAAAAAAGTGAAAAATAAAAACTGCATTTCTGAAAAAGGGAAGAAGACCATCTGAATGAAAAAGACGAGGTCCAAACCCAGAAGAGACTGGTAACAACAAAAAACCAGAAGACGACTTCTTTCATGGTATTCTCAGATTTCAGAGCCGGTTTTTAATTTCGATTTGGAAAAGAAGAGAAAATGAAGACCCCATAAGAATTATACCTCTTCCTATTTCTGGCCGCTTTTGTTTCTACAAGCTTTTGCTATACACTTCTCATAGTTTCTTCATAGATAAATTCAATACTGGGTATTTTTCTTCACGTCTCTCTTTGCTTTTAACAAAGGCAACTCTCAGCATCCACTTCTATTGTCCTTTTTAATCAAACCACACGAGAATATTACTTTTAACACTGACTTTTCTTTCTTTTCCTTTTATTTTACAACTATGTTGTTGGGTTTTTGTAGGAATAAGAGAAAGAGGAACGCTAATGCTCCCATTCATCACAAGTTGTTAGGTAGTGTTTGTATGTGTTTGAGAAAGAAAGTTTACTTGTACATAGAGAGAGAGAGAGAGAGAGAGAGAGAGCACTTTGCTTTCTCGGACCAAAGAATCAATAAGAACCAAATTTGGGGGAGGGTCGGTTGGTTTGGTGTGTGAAATTCTAACACCAACCTATTTTCACCCATGGATAGTTATGAGGGTTAGGATTTTGTAGAGATGAGGGTCGTCGAAGGAGAAGGGAGAATGGTGGTAACGACGAACTCACGAAGGCGACTCTGCGAAGATGAAGGACTTTATTTGGGATTCTTGTCGTCGGTTCCTATTTCAGATCTGGGAAGAGGAAGAGTGAAGAGAAAACAAAATGAAGAGAGAGAGAGGTCCGATGGAGATGGAGGGAGGGAGTGAGTGAGAAATGAAATTTAGAGGGATAGAGAGGGGGGGAACGAAACGGGAGGCAGATGAAGAGGGAAATAAAAAAATAAAAAAGGACACGCCGATTGCACGCCGATTACATCAGGCGCTTGTATATATCATTTTTATTTTTTTTTTTAAAAAAGTAAAGATCACTATTTTAAAAAATAATTTTTTTTATGTAACTTTTAAATTTATTTATCTTTTTAAAAAAAAGAGTACATAATGACTATACACTCTAAAATTGAAAATATCAATTTTCTTTTCAAATACCTCTTGTATGACAATTAAGATTTACCAATGAGTTTAAACGCAGCATGCACCTTCCATGCGGGAAAAATACATAACAAAATCCTCAAATTGTCCATTCCCTTGAAACCCTTGCACTCCCCTATCTTTGCAAACATTCATTTCCCTCTCAAAAGTTCTGGTCCTCTCTTAATAAAGAGTGAAGGAAAGACTTTCTTGTTTATAGAAAAAATATATTTATTATCTATTTTTTCATTATCTCATGATGTGACATTAGATGATAAGTTCACAAATGAAATATAATAAATAATTTTCAATCATCTAATGCCACATCATATAATAATAAGAAAATAATAAAAATTAAAATGATGAGTAGCATTATTTTTATTAGAATAAAGCCACTGTGCCACCTGGGGTTGACCGCTGGGTAAAAAAATATTTTTTTTTACTTAGTAATTAAGAAAGTAATTTTAAGTGTGTTGGTGTAATTTTTTTTATTTAATAATTAAGAAAGTGATTAAAAAATATGAAATGAAAAGGAAAAAAAAAAATCGCCTAACAGTATGGGTCAGGCGGCATAGTAGCCTGACCCTTTTTATTAATCTTCTTCTTTTTCTCTCACTGCATGGTTAGAGTTTGACTTTTTTGCATTAGTGAACCTCTGTAGTTGTTCACCTCCATTTCAAGCAGAACATAATTGAGATAAAGGTTTCGTGGAGTACACACATGCCATCATAGGCATACGTCAACTTTATTCAGTGCCTATTTTCAACTTCTTTTCAACTCCTGACCTTCTCCCTTATGCTTAAAACTACTAACATCTACTCCTCTATCTAAGAATTGGAGAATGTCAACCATATCATATTATCTATAATCCAGCACTTTCGTTTTTTATTAGGGTCCTCAAGATTCCTACTGTTTCTTAAAGAAAAATAATATATACCAGTTTTAAGTGCACAAATCTCAGGCAAACCTTTTATAAAAAAGTGAATCTATTATAAAAAAAATGTGAAAAACTTACTATTTTCTTTATAGAACCCACATTTTTATAAAAGACTTGTACAACTTTTATGCATATTGGGCTTGTACCATTACTCTTTTCTAAAAGATCACCCGACAATCTTCATAATGGACTTACAAATAAGCAAAGTTTAAGATCAAGGTGATGAATTCGTGGTCAAAATTGTAGTCTTTTAGTCAAGAAACGTTGTATTCTTAAAGGCGTAATCGATTTGGTTCGGTCAGTCTTGAAAGAGAATTTCGAACTGAACCAATTCTTTCAATCCACAAAAGTTTGGACAGGACCAGACTGTTTTGATTTGGTCCAGTTGATCTTATCAAGGTATTTTCGGTTAGGATCATGTTTTGAAGCTTTTGACAACAAATCATATAAAATAATAAAAAAAATAATTAAGTGATGATTTAATCTAAATTGTCTAACTTAGAACATGGTAAACTAATTAAGTATTTTAATTGAGTATAATAAATAAATATGTTAATAGTATGTGCATTATCAACATTCAACAATTAATAGTTAATACCCCGTTTTAGAATTCTTAACCTTTAGTATTTTATATATGGAAAAATCTAGTGGCAAGTACAATTGTATATTAATTTGCGCACCAATTTAATGTGATTTTTTAAAAAGTAGATTTTATTTAAAATAGTATTAATTTAAATTTTAAATATGAAGAAATTAGTATTGATACGCAGATTAGTACGCGACTTGTTTGTATATAGCAAAACTCTTTATATAATCTAAACATAAATAATTAAGTTTGAAGAAAATTACGTAATTACTTGTTTTCCAATTTTAATATAACTACTTAAAAAATTATAAAATATTATATAAAAAATTATTTAAAATTTTAGATATTAAATTCAATTGGTCCAATTCAGGAATGAAAAAATACCATCCTAAGAACCAACCAAAAACTGAACTTCCTCACTTTCTTAGAGCAAGACTAACCAATTTCTTCATATCGGTTAGTCTGGACCAACTAAAATTGGTTAGTCCGATCAATTTTTTCGGCCCGAATGAAAAACCTTACACTCCTAGGTATCGTAACCATTTTATTTGTTTATGTCTTCCCTCCATGTATTTATTTTATTTTAGACCTTCTTGTTATCAATATTGTATTGTATTGTAACTTATAAAAAAAAAATATTGTATTGTATTGTATTGGAGAGTTTGTAGGGGTTTTGTCAATTTTTTTAGAGTCATTCTACTTACAAGTTACAAGGTGGTATAAAGGACATATATTTCACACTTTTAAAGTAGCAGAAAATAATTTGTAAGAGAGAGTTTAAAATTTAGAATTTGAAATCTTTTTCTATCTAACATGTTAATGGTATACATGTACAAGTTTTCTTCTTTTTGTTTCTTTAGACTGTAATGCCTTGAATAGCTATCCAATACATTTATCTATAATAATAATAATAATAATAAACCGATGAGGATTATTGAAGTTTTTGTTTTCCTCCTTTCCCCTTCTTCCGGTCTACTTAATTGATTGATATAATTAAAAAAAAAAAAATTCTACTCATCATCTTCACATGCATCACACTACACATAATTTTTTAATTTTTTTCTCTTACTAAATTTGTGGTGTATGGATGATGAGTAGAATAACTAAATTAGTTTAGGAAGAATAAAACCAAAACATTTTTAAAAAAAAATTAAAAAAATAAAAATAAATGTGGTGTGTGAGAATAATGAGTTGCAAAGCCCTAAAAAAAATAACAGGGATGGTACTTGCGAATAGCTTATTGAGGAAACAAAACTGCATAATTGCTTAAAATTCTTTGAATCCATATTTGCTAATTAAACAAATTACACGTAATTTATTTCCTATAAAATTAATATTATTTATGCTTAACAAAAATTTTATATGCAATCAATTTTACATATTCTTTGTACACTCTATTAATGTGATTGACTGTGTCACTTTTTTTAATATAAAATAATTGTTTTAATCAAGCACATTATATCAATAATATGCATAAAAAATACATAAAAATGATTGTATGTAACATATATATATATATATATATATTGAAAAAGTTTTCATAATTCCATTTTAGTTCATTCACGAGATTTGGAGTCATGGACTCCTTCATTGACTTCTATTTTCCTTCTCTATATTTATTTTTAGATTTTTTTTATTGTTTGTATCGTTAAGGGAAAAAAGTACACCTAATCTTAATCATGGGAAAGGAATAAGATCGATCACGTTAAAAAGGGTCTCATAATTTCTATTAAATTTAAATGGTACACATTTTCTATGTGAAAAAAAAAAAACCCTCTAAGACTGTAGGGGATGTTTGGAGTCTTTGGACACATAAATGTGACACAAACTTAGAGGTTGTTTCATGTAAATAGGTTTAACTAAAACACATAACTTATTTAATCTAATTAATATAATTTTACATAAAAGTTAAAATCTATATTTATTAATAATTACAATATCTTAAAAATATATATATATATATCAATATTTTTCAAATTTTAACATATAATAAAACCAATATTACAAACTATACAATAACAAATATGAGCATATGTTTAAAACTACAATCCCAACAATAAAAACATAAGCATATTGAAAAATACTAATATACAACTTGACAATAATAAAATTTTAGCAAGAAAATTAAGAACCAAATATAGTTAGAAACTCATACATTGTCGTGCTCTATCACACCACTTGGATGCAATGGTTCTATTTGGGCCACAGTAATACAAAACTTATTTGTACATTTTTGGATCATTGACTATCAATTGGTCAATGACCCCCCGAAATGATTTGTCATGCTAGATTTTTTATACTCATTGTAATAATCACTAATTCTCTATCACATTTGTGAATATTTTTGATCTGCTCCTCGGATGGTATCCATGCTAATATTGAGCCAAGCCGACACGAGGAGATTGTCCTCCTCTACGGTGAAAGACACACCTCATTGTGTTTTCTTACTAGATGGTCTTTGTTCATCTTCTAATTGTATTGCTTGGAGTCCAACATTATCATGGCTGCTAGTTATTAGGGTCCTGGAGATTCCTTGTTCACCACTTTGCAATAGAGTGGTAAAGAATGGATCTTCATCAAATGTAGTGTCCATTCTTGATTGAAGTAAAATTTTACAAAATCAAGACTAAACTCATAATTCCAATATGTTCAATAGTCAATACAAAATATCATACAAAGTCTGATACAAAATAACATACAAAGTCTACACAATATTTTTTCCAAAACTCAGAATAGCTGATGCAAAGTGTAGAATAGCTCATACAAAGTCTACAACTCATGCATTTTGGTCTGGAGCTATTTCGGCATTTTCCTATATAGTCTGTTCTGGGAGGAGTTGTATAAACCCTTTCATCAGTTTCTTGACTTCTGTTTTAAGGGTTTAACTAGTCAAGTTCTAAAGCTGTTAATACAGAATCACTGGAGTCCATTTCAATTTGATCACAGCAAAAAATCAAACATGAATATTCATCAAAATGCTGATTGAAGCAAAAAAACAAAAAACTCATAATATTTCGGAGGCACAAAATGAAAAGAGTTAATACTTATAAGAGGAAGGTGGATGATTTAGACCATATAACTACCAAACATTATTTCAGAGGGACACGTAAATAGGTTATTCATTATTCATGAATTATTATTATTATTATTAGGATTAAATAGGTTATTTTCATATTTTAATTTTGAACTATATGCTGTTTAACTAACCTTAAGATAATAAACACATGTTGGCAATTTCATAATGGAAAAGATCCACCTGTAGTGTAAGGCTATGTTGTTAAATTTTTTTAGAATCTCAGGGTAACATACACGGTTATGTCGTTAAAATTTTTCAATATTTCAATATTGCAGGGCATGCTTATTTGGATTTGGATTTTCTTTATATGATTTTTTAGAACATTTTTCAAGCAGGGTATGCTTATAATTATTTCCTTTTCTTTTACCTACTGCTCCTGTGTCTCTCCTGGAGTCGGACCACAGTATGCATAATTATAGTAAAATGCATTTTCTTTGATTGCGGATCTTTTTTCATTTTTAATTCCTCAATCACAAGTTTTTAAAAATGTATTTATTCCTTAAAACCTTTTAGAGATTTCTTGCACATTTGATCTTTCTAGCTAATAGAGTATAATGGAATATTTTTATTTTTATTTTTATGTTGAGAATCTAGAGCAGAGTATCTACCGCTAAAGCAAACGGCCAATCTTCCATTACATATGAACATAAAATTTATGAGTAATGCTACATACAGTCGTGGAATGTGTAAAGACCGCGTAATCGTTTTAAAAAATAATGGAGTTCATGATTAAAAAATTAGTTTTTTTTTTTTTATGTGGATCCCGTATTAATTCACTTTTTTTAAAGAGATTGTATGGAGTTTGCACAACCACGACTGCAAATATCATTTCTCAAAATCTATAGATTGTGAACTCTTCAATTTGTAATTTCAAAATATGCTTAAGATTGTGCACATAATTCTGTTCGCATTAAGTGTGTGAGGGCTGCCTAGCATGGCCGTAACTTCTTTACCATTTGCTCGTTGTATATTCTGCAACCATGTTGCATACAGACTCTGCAATGCAATGGTGCTCATATAGAGTTAATTCTGTTTTTGTTTTTATTTTTATGTGGCAGTCTGTATGAAATAGGCATTATAATGAATAAAAGTTTGTAGTGAGGATTCTTTCACCCCCGGCCAGTTTATTAGCTTTCCATATTGTTTAGAAGGTTCTCCAAAATTAATTTTCTTTGTATATTCTAGCTAATAGAGTATAAAGTTCTTGGTGCTTGACGGTTTGTTTTGAAACTTATGTGAATCAAGTGTCCAAATATCTATCAACCTCAACAAAATCAAACCCAAACAACGTCAACAAAATCAAACCCAACAACAAAATCAAGAGTAAAATCAAGACTAGGGTTTTAGATTTTACCGTTTCCTCACACACTCAACACTAGAGAGAAGTCGTCACGGTGCCATGCTAGAGAGAAGGAAGTGAAAAGGGAAAAAGAAGAGCCGCAGGAGAGAAAGCGGGGAGAAGAAGAGAAAAAAAAATAGAAGAAGAGAAAGAAGGAAGAGAGGCAAGAGAGGGAAGAAGAAGAGAAAAAAAAAACTAGAAGAGAGAAGGAAAGACATAGGAGAGGGAAGAAGAAGAGAAAAAAGAGAAAAAAAAAAGAAGAAGAGAAAGAAGGCAGAGACGCAGGAGAGGGGAGAAGAAGAGAAAGAAGAGAAAAAAAGAAACTAGAAGAAGTGACAGAAAGAAAAGACCCAGGAGAGAAAGAGAAACAAAGAGACACGGGAGAGAGGAGCGAAATTAATAAACAATTGATATAGATTTGTTATGGACTTTTCATCTTTGAAGGAAAAAATAAAATTGAAATCACTGTAACTCATGTTTAAGATGAAAAGAGATTGACTAATTTAATGTGGGTCAATTTTTAATAAAATAAGTTAAATTTAAAAATAAAAAGTAATTTAAAGAAACCAACGTAGATATTCTAACATCTCAATAGCATCTTGATGTGCGGTCACCAGTAGTGCCACATGATTTGTTGAGAGAGTCTCTACTATGCCGTGTCGCCTAGGCATTTTTTTTTTCATTTAATTTTTTTTATATTTAAACATCAAAAAGAGTAAACCAAAATATTGAAATCAATTTCTTAATCATTAAATACTTTTTTTTTACCTAGCAGTATACTTGAATGGTACCACCTAGGCGGCATAGTAGTTTTATACTTGTTGAAAAGGAAAACATAAAAATATATTCAAATTTTTTTTTTATAGGAAAGAATTATATATATTCAAACTAAATGAGCGTGTAACATACAAAAAATGAAGACTTAAATTATAGGTTTTTTTAAATTCTTTTAATGTTTACGTTTTAATTTTTTTTTTAATAAATCTCGTGGTGCAAAAAGGCCATTTTAAGTAGTACCTTTTAGATAGCAAGTAGCATTATTTATTTTTAAATTACTAGTGATGAAAACTGAAATATGAGATTTTAGATTAAGAAAACGTATATTTTTAATTAATAATATTCGTGATAATATAAGTTCTATATATATTCTATAGAAATTTCAAACTAAACTAAAGTTTATAAGATTATGTGATAAAATTAATATTTTTTTATAATTTCTTATTTGATTGAGGATATGCCAATGATTATAAAAAAAAAAAATTATCACAAAAATCTTATAAACTTTAGTAATAAAAATTGTATAATCACTAATATTATTAAAATTCCCACCCCCCCCCCCCCAAAAAAAAAAAAAAAAAAAATTTATTGACCCACTCTCTCTCTCTCTCATCATTCTTGTACTCTCCTTGTGTCGGGGGAAAAAAGAGGAAGAGAAATTCATGCATGTGGGCCGCGTTGTGTTTGAGGGTTTGGGCTTCTAAAGGAGATATCCGGTCCTCAAGGAAAAGCGAAAGGAAAAACTGATGGGCCAAGTTATGGATTCATAATCAATTTCTATTATTGTATTAGCATATATTATAAACGTTACCAATAATATTTATTTTTATAAAACTTTTAATAAAATTTAGAGTAAGTTTAACATTAATTTTCGTACTTCTTTATTTAATTGAGGCTGTGCCAACGATAATGTGATACCATCATGTCATTATTAGATTTGATTGTCAAATAGAAGTCATATGGCTCAGGTCCGAATTTTTTTTAAAAATATTTTTTTTCCAGTTTTCTTTTCACTTTTTGTAATTTTAACTCAAAAATCAGTTATAAAAATCATTTTTATTCAAACAAAAGATAAAAAAATAATAATATATTTATTATCATCGATATAAGGATATTTGATGTACGTAACATGCAATGCATATGGACATGGCATGCATCAGCCATCAGGAAGTTATCATGATAGCAAAGTGGACACCAACATCCACGAAAAATTCATGTTTTTGGCTTCACGAAAAAGGCATGCACGGCAGCTAATTCGGTCGGTCAAAGAAGTGGGGAGAATTTCTGTACTCGGACGGGCTGGCATTCATGCTAGCTATATATTAATACCCAAGCCCCCTTAACTACTCTGCTAAATAAATCACCAGATCAAGTACTCGATCTCCAAAATCCCATCAATAGGAAAGGATCCTAAAATGCAGATATAATCTGCTGCAATATCCTTCCTTTCTTGGCCTGGAAGCCATCGTTCTATCTCTATTTTGGTTTTTTCTCATAATGTTTCTTTTGTTTGTATGACTATATATGGTTTGAATATTCTTCAACATCCTACAAAAGCATTCACCTAAACTTTTCCTAGAAAGTAATGGTTAGTCATTTGAGAAAAAAGGATAGTTCAACTGAGAACTTAGAGAAATATCATTAGCAGATGAGGAAAGAACTATATATAAATAAGAGACATGCAGCATATTCAAAGAGCTATAATGTTGCCTTTTGCAGAGTAGCATTTTAGCGTTTTGGATTTGCATGTTTTTTTATAGGCAAGCTTGTTTATTACTCGATCTTTCATCTACTAGTAGATTGCTCTAATTTCATCAATTTAGGGAGTGAATGTTTGGAAAGAAATGCATAATCTACTTATGCATTTGTTTCAGAATATTCACTATCTGAATTATCAATTGAACCCTCCTTTCTTGAATGGCCAGCAGCCATGACTTTGGAAAAAAAAAAAAAAAATTGCTGGTTTGCTCTTTTAGGAGGTTGAAGAATGTTCATGCTATATAGTTAAACAAAAAAGAAACTTCAAGGGAAAAAAATCAACCAAATAAAAATAGAGATAGAGAAGGATCTTGCGGCAGATCATCTCTAAATTTGAGGGTTCTTGAACCTTACAATCAATCATAATGTTTGGGTCGATATCTCTGCTGATTGCTATTTCAGAGGATAAGGAACTCCCAAAGGTTTTGCACCCATCTTCGAAGGCCACTACTATTCTAGCTGGTTGTCAATGTGGACATTTTCGTCTTAATTTGGCAAGTGCTATATACGTAAATGCATTAGCCAATCTTGACAGCTTACTAACGGAGTCCACGTACGTACAATTTGAGTTTTTCATGATGAGTAGAGTGCGCGCAGATACAAGATCAATATCATTCAGATGATCAGCTGCTTCACTGTGGGTACTTACATGCCGTGCCAGTTTTGTTTGAGCAAAAAATACCATGAAATTCAGATTACAAACTTATTGTCTAGAATCTTGAATCGACATTGACTTTGAGGGGATGTAAATGAATAGTATCATTAGATAACCTATCTTATAATTTGTATTTTTATTTTTTTTTAATTTGATATTTAAGTTTATTAGATATTGGAGTTTGGACTATATATATAATCACATTTATTGGTCATAAAACTGGTGGTAAAAAATTAAAATAAATGTGGCGGCCTTGTCATGATTATTCAAGAAAAGAAGTCTACTTAGTATTTTAACAGCTAAATTTAATCATGCATGTATAAATCAAAGTTACCAAGTACTCGTTGCATAAATGCTGTTTTGCATGTATGACCATCACTAGAGATTCAGATCAGTACTGAAGTTATCAAGTAAATGCAATTTCCTTCAAATGCAGCCAGGGAGACAGTACTCTATCACGGCCAGTGGCCTAGCTCCACGTGTTTTTGTGGAATACATAAATCCATCCATTCAAACTTACATAATATAATACATGATCTTAATGCGGTGGCATTCATATTGCTGTTTGCATTAAAGTTGGATTACATCAATTACTACGTACTACGTACGTACGAATCTCATCAAACAGACCAAACTACAAATAGAAAAGATTATTATATATTGTTCTTAATTCAAAGTATATGTCCAATTAATGCATGTTCTAACGAATATCCCAAAATTACATGATTCCTAATTAGGACTCGGAGTGACCCAATTAATTGATTCCGCCTTATACAAAATTAATTACAAGCACATTTGGGGCTAGCTAGCTGCTATTCATGATAAGATCGAGTTTTCCTTTTCTTTTTTTTTTTTTAAAAAAAATATAGATGCTCAATATTAAAGGAATTTTGTTTTCTTAAATAAAGAAGACAAGAGTAGTACGTACTCATGTCTATAAAAGATAAAATATAATAAAAAATAAAAAACCCAAAGTGGGTTCCAAGGAAATTACAAAAAGATTACACGCATGCTATGAGTTCTTTTAATGCACAATTTTTTTAGAAAAATAAAAATAAAAGTCTTAGAACCAAAATCTTAAGTTTCTAATAGAAAATCAATTTTTTGCTGGAGTTGGGGTACGTGGATTAATGTAACGAAAACAATATATGTATATTTTTTTTAATATTTTAAAAAAATAAGATTATTGTAAATGTTTGTAAATTGTGATAGCCAGTTAAGGGATTTATTTCCAAATTTTTTTGGTATGAAAATAACTTTCACTAATGGTCATGATCGATGAATATTTTTATAATATCCGAAAACTAACGCACCCAATTAAGTAATTACTCATATATATTTTCATAAAAATGATATATGAAAAGCCGGGAAATTGCATGCTATAGCGATCAGGGTAGATAGATCATGGTCATATCATATATATGATCACACATAACAGATGCAACCTATGCACAGATTTTACTTTTATATGATTTGAACTCCTCGTGAGAAATTCATGATAGCAAGTATATATTTACCGATATAAGGATATTTGATGTAACATGCAATACATATGGACATGGCATGCATCAGCCATCAGGAAGTTATCATGATAGCATGCAAAGTGGACCCCCAATATCCACGAAAAATTCATGTTTTGGGTTCACGAAAAAGTTATGGCAGTTTCGGTCGATCGGTCAAAGAAGTGGGGAGAATTTCTGTACTCCGAGGGGCTGGCATTCATTCTAGCTATATATATATATATATATATATATATGTTAATTCCCAAGTCCCTTAACCACTCTACTAAATAAATCACCAGATGAAGTAGTCGATGTCCAAAATCCCATCAATACGAAAGAATCTCCTAAAATGCTTAGATAATCTGCTGCAATATCCCGTAATATATATCGGACAGGTCCAGCTAGCCAAGTTATACAAGTGTTCAAACAGCCGTCATCCACTCAAATCTTCCAAAAAAGTCATGTCCAGCAACTCAAGATCGGAATACGAGAGTTCTACTGAGGATTTAGATAGTGAATGTTCTGAAAATATTATCCAAGTTTTGTGTGCCTAATGTGCAGAGAGACGATACTTCTCCCTATGTGACTTCGCTCTTGAGTCACAATAAGGGCAAGTATCCCAAATGTAACATTCTCTGTCTCGAACCAAAATGTGGAAATCTTTTTTATGATCGTATTAGTTTAGAACAACATTTCAATTTATGTCATTCGAAGTAAGTACATAAGTTTTGTAATTTATTGTGTATTATATATATATATATCTAATTTGATTTAATAATTTGTGTTACCACATTGATTTGGTATTCAAATTAAGTTCTTCAATTTCGTAACATATTGATTATTTTATATGTTACTACAGAAGGTGGAGACACTGCAAGACCAGGAAGAATGCTACAACGAGAAAGACAGCATGATAATTTCTCAATTTACAGATATAAATGCACGTACTCTATACAAGCTTGTTAACCTTTCTCGTGTCTAGAAGTACTTATGCATTTGTTTCATTTCTTGTCCCACAATCCCCTCTTTCAAATGTTAGATTATGATTGTTCTAGTTATGATCATTGGCACAATTTTGGATCATGTTTCCTAAATATGTTACACTTGTTCATGTTAGTCACTTAAGAAGATGTGTACTTTGTAATACAACCTTCAAATAGTTTCCGATCTATATATGTATCATCTCTATATTCTCCAAAATCTCTATTTCTATTTTATTTAGTGTGTGTCGGGACTCTTGTGCTAGCTAGCTGCTAGATAATTAAAATATCTTAATTAGCCTCCCAATAACACGTTAAACGTTAAATGCAAAATTCAAAGATGTATTAATTTTAGTTCTACCTTTAATTTCTAATTGACCTTATGGCTAAGATATTATTATATTCGAAATTAAACTTTAAAATTGACGACTCAGCTGGAGAAAAAACGGAGACCAAGATCAGGAAACTGACACAAAAGCCAAAAGGGACCAAAAAATGCAAATTAAATAGAAAGCATGCATGCAACATGACTCACCGGACTAATTGGAAGGCTTGAACCCAAATATGTAAGATCGAGAAATCACACTTAACCGGACTGCATGGGAATTAGGCTTGAACCCAAATACGTCCCAACATGAACAGAATAATTAATGTTTTTAAATATTTATTCATTAAACAAGCTATATATTGAGTTCTACTAATTATAGAATTATTTTTTTAATATTTATATTTAAAATTTAACATTACAATTTTTATAAGTACTTATATATAGTTCTTATATATCACAACTCGAAAAAAATTAGTTGTTATTTTTAACATATATCATAAAAAATAGTAAAAATTAAAAAATAATACTGTAACAGTAAATCTTTACAAATTGTGAAGAAGAAGCACGTACACAAGAATATAACGTTTATATATGATCATCAATGGAAAATATTGCAGTCCTTTGAAAGAAGCTGTTGATGAACTAGAAATTTCCTGCAATAATTGTACTTTTTTGAACCAATATTGTTTTAAATCACTGCAACAAACAGTAGTCCTCAAATAGTAAATCTTTAACAATTCGCTTCATACATCTCTGGATACCAGCCCATCTGCTGGAACTCTATCTCCATGTTTATCATCCAACAAACATGTTATAAAGAAATTCGAATGTCAGTTTGGATTGGGAGAAGAAGCACACAAGAAAGGCAAATACCTGCAAATAAAATTAATAAGAGTAAAGCTCCATACTCCAAGATAGTATATTGTAATAGATCAAGATAGGCATATTAATGGAAATTCAACTAAAAAAATATGGTTATTAATGGGTTTCAGGCATGGAGACTATGGATTGTAGATAGAGCAATGGAAATGATCGATGAATCAGTAGGTGATGCACACACACACACGATCTGAAGTAGTGTTTAGACTATTATTCAAGTGGGTCTATTATGTGTGCAGCAAAGACCTGAAGATAGGCCAAACATGTCTTCTGTGGTTCTAATGTTAAGCGGTGAAATTTTATTGCCTATCCATCTAGCAACAAAGCAACTTTTTCTACTTCTTTTGCTTACAATATTATTATTATAAGCTAGTACGGTTTTCGATCAACATGATTTGAGTACCATCAATTTCCAATTCCAACCAAAATTTATTTTCAAACAAAGTGAACAAATGGAACAAATCACAAATAACTTAACGTTGTTGATCTTCAAATCATCTGGTGCCAATCAGTCCTAAGGAATCAGAGTGACCCAAATTGGCGGGGGCCATACCAACAATGAATCAAATACAAAACCAGGCAATGACTCAACCCTCTTGTTCTCTAACTTGTAAACGCCATTGTCATAACCACCTATAATTCTTTCTTGCTGCCCATCAATGTAGTCATCCGTAAAATAGATACAATTACCTCTCCAACCTGTAGGGAGATTCAGTGACGAGATAGAAAATAAACTATTCATTTCTATAAAAAAATGCATAATTTCCTATGCTTGTTATCTTAGTCCATAAAAGCTCTTTTTTATTGAACTTAAAGATTTTAAAATAATTCGTTTTGTAATGAAGAAGTTCTTCAAAATTGTGAAAAATAATTTTCCATTTTTGACTCTTGTTAAGAACCACAAATTCACCAGATTTCATCCTCACCAACTAACAATGATCAGAGTCAGGACGCCTTGGAGGTGATGGTGCGAGCCTTGTCATTTTCAGTAAGGATGCACCATCACCAACCCAAATTTCTCCACATCCAGATAAAACATAGAATTTACCCTCATAGGACATGATATTGAAATGAATTTCTGGGATTTCTAGATCATCTTTTTGACAATGAGTCCATTTCTTATCGCCACTTATACAGAAAGCCAAATCTTTAAACTCGCCATGTATGGCCATGGCCAAGTACTTACCATCGGAAGTAGGACTTGAGGATAACACAACCTTTCAAATGAAAGAACATCACAAGTAGGCAATATTTCTTAGCTCTATAATGGGAACATCAATTGCTCTCCAAGTAAGATATTCTTCATCAACCATATTTGGACGGTACTCCAATACATTTGGAAAGGTGTCTAGGGGTTGTAATCGAATATGAGCCTTAGTGAATGGATTAATTAGACACAACTCAGGAAACCCATCAACCGCCAGTCACCAACCACGCGAGGAACCTCGAAAGAATTTATTTTGTATCTTCGAAATGTCTAAGTTATACATCATATTTTCTTATAGATTAAACAAACTTCGACGCCTTCCACTGTGATCATTGTTATATGGAAGCAATATGCATGGAACTTGGTTGAGTTGGTGGCTTGGTGTCTTAGGTAGCATATATTGCAATGACTTACAAGTTGAATGAAAACGAACATAATCAGCATAGTTAACAAGTCCCTTTGCAATCTCGTATATGATCATGTCCTCTAGCAATTCTAACAACTGAGCTTCAGTTTGGCTTTCTTCTGTAGATCAGTAGGCGAAGATATATAAAATAGTGAAGTTTTGACTAATTAATATTGCATGAGTATATGACTATGACCAAAATTAGGTAAACTTAGTAATTTCTAGTTTCATTCACATCATCATATGTAATTTCAACAAGGGAACGTCCAAGCATATATAACTTTTCTTAAAAGAGGAGTAAATTTTACTTCAAAAGGAAACAAAAATCAGCCCTTCATGACAAAACAAACCGTTGATCATCAATGATATAATTAATAAATTATACAAAATAAGCTTTATTATTATTTTTATTATTTATTTATGGATCAAAAGATGTTGATTGGAATGAGATGATTAAGATAAAAAAGATAGTACCTTTGCATTCAGTCGTGGTTAACTACTTCTCCATGATCAATTTTTGTCGGCGCTGAGGGGATTTATCAATAACAAAAGCTTGTGGCCAAGTTCTGTTTGCATGTAACTTAAACTCAACTGCATCAGAACTGATTCACAAAAGAAAATTCGTAATTGATCTTAACATTCCTCAAAAAATTAAGCAGTACGTCTAAAAAGGAAAAGAAAAGAAAAAAAAACAAAGTTGAAACGAGGAAGACGGTAATTACAAAGTCCAACATGCAAAACATGAAAGCTAGGAACCAAAATATTGTATGTAGTTTCTTGTTCTAATTTTTTGCATTGAAGAATCAAGACTTTATGCAAGGTCTATAATTATAACCAGGTTGTTGATAAATTGCCAAAACTATTGTATGTACTTTCTTGTTCCCTTTTGCATTTACTATAACCAAAAATTCTATGTACAGTCATTTTTATATATTCTTTTGTGCACTCAATTGATGTGATTAGTTGTGTATTAAAAAAATTGACGCAGCCAATCACATCAGTGGAGTGCGTAGAGAATACATAAAAGTGATTATATGTAACATAACTCTTACTATCAATATCGTTTTATAACTATATTATGCTCTCCTTTTCCTTTTGAGAGTTGACAATTAATTAATTAATATTTCGTACTTAATTGATACCAAATTAAAATGGAAATCGTCTCTTAATGGAGTTACAACCCTTTTTGCTTTTATTTTTTTAATCATTTTTTTAAATCTCGATTATGATGGTATTTGTTTTATTATTTAGATTTTAATTTTTTTTTTCTGTCAATGAGTAAACAAATAATTGGAGATGGGTAACAATCAATTAAGAAGATATCTTGAAGATAGCAACTCTCGATATATATGATTGGTTTTACTTTTGATTAAAATTAATAATACTCTGTGCACAAAGGAACAATTAAAAAGAAGATTTTCGATAATATAAATATAAGGGAAGACTCCTCAAATCAAGCAAATCAAGATCAAGACCACAAGACCTAATTTATAGGCTGAAAATGTGCAGGAAAATATTCTGTAACAGCTAGAAAATATCTCGAGTAAATGCTTTGTAATTATAGGCTTAAGTTTAGCTTTCTTTCTTAATCTGGAAACTCTACATCTGTATATATGATTGATGAAATCAATAGAAACGTGTGTGGTGTTTTTATTCACTTAACAGAAATTAAAAACCTTCTGTGTTCATAGTTTTTAATTTCCATCAATAAAAACTCTACAAAACAGGAGTGTTTTGACTTATTTCTTGTTATAAAACTAAAAGAGAAATGATATTGTAAGAGAAATCGTTGTTATTCATTACTGAACTTATTTACCATACAATGAAACAATGGCCACATATATATAGTGAGAGTAAGTCGGTTTATGGCGGTGGTCATACATAAACCTTATGTCGGTTTACAACACTCCCCCTTGAGTCACTCATTAAGAATATGCCTCATTAAAACCTTACCAAGGAAAAACTCAGTGGGAAAAAAAGCCAATGACGAAAGAAAAAGAGTACAGTATTTATGTGTATCGTCAAGTACTTTAGGATTGCCTCATTAAAACCTTACAAAAGAAAATCCAATAGGATAAAACTTTAGCGAAGGAAAAATAGTACAATCAGCACAAGTCTTCAAGACATTTACTCCACCTGAAAAGTGCATGATGATAGGTTTTTAAGTCTCCACATTTCAATGTTCTACACAATCTTCTTAAATGTTGTAGTTGGTAATACCTTAGTGAATAAATCTGCCAGATTATCACTTGACCGTATCTGATTCACATCAATTTTACATTTCTCCTGAAGTTCATGGATATAAAAGAATTTAAGTGAAATATGTTTAGTTCTATCACCTTTGATATATCCTCCTCTAATTTGAGTAATACAAGCAGCATTATCTTCGTATAAAATTGTTGGGCTATCATTAACCATAGGAATACCACACTTTTCTTAAATATATTGAATAACTAATCTTAGCCAAATACATTCTCGACTTGCCTCATGAATTGCAATGATCTCTGAGTTATTTGAAGAGGTAGCAGATAGTATTTGCTTGACAAATCTCTATGATATAGCAGAATTTTCATAAGTAAATACATATCCAACTTGAGATATACCTCTATGTGGATTTGAAAAATAACCAACATCCGCATATCCAACTAATTGTGGACTTGATCCATGTTGATAAAATAATCTCATATTAACCGTACCTCGAAGGAAACGAATGACATATTTAATACCATTTCAATGTCTTCGAGTTGGTATGGAACTATATCTTGCAAGTAAATTAACTGAAAATGCAATATTAGGCTAAGTGCAATTTGCAAGATGAGATAATCTTATAACCGATCGGTTTGTACTCTACCTAAAAACAGCTCACCAATAAGTTAGTAGCACATAAGTGGTCAATTGTAACACAAATGTCATTGCATTATATGAGATAACTTGCAGCACCTTCCAGAGCCCATTGTAAACCCTCATCTTCTTAGCAAACTTGTAGCCACTTGCTCCCCCTCTCATCTCTAACGAGGAAAAGAAATTACACCGAATATAGCATTATTCGTTCTACATGATGATTTATCTCCTCGTTAATGACACTTGATTACCAACCCTTGCCAGTTTTTTTTTCTTTATTTAATTCGGTAAGACGAAGAACAAAATTGCCGGTGTCCATGGTGGGTTCTCCTGCTACCTACTGCTCCTCCTACAGAGCCTTGATTTGGGGTGGGCCTTCAATTATTGTTATCCATCAAAATTTCCCAAATATCTAACGAAACCGAACACAAACTTTTACACAGTTATGATCATATTCAGATCAAATCACTCAACCTAGATAAAGGGCTACAAAAGCAAACACCGATTTTGATCTGTGATGGTTTGGATCCAAATTTTGAAAGGAAGGGAGAAGTAAAGGTGTAGTATTTTGGGGAAAGAAGTTGATTGCAGGTCAAGAGGTAGAGAGAAGGTTAAGAGATAGAGAAATTGGAGTTTCAAATCGGGAAAGGAATACGATAGTATGTATCGAGAAGGACGGTATCTATCATCTATCTAATGCTTACTTTGTAAATAAGCTTTCTCATTCAGAGGATGGAGATTGTTGCCGATGGAGATGGTGGGCGCAATGGATTCGACTGGGTTAAGGCATCTGAAGAAGAGATCTACTTTGCAAGGAGGATTTCGACTGGGGCGTTCGACTGTGATGACCCTGACGTGAATTGTGTGGAATAGCTCAAGTGGAAAATTATTATTAGAAGCTGGTAATCCATTGGGAACAGTCAGACCGGTGCAAAGCGGTTTTGTTTGAAAGATACATCTAGGCTCCAATTGCACTGAGATAAGGTACTTCAGGACCAAGAATTTCTTCATCGTCTTCACAAGGATAAAATAGATCTTTCTGCACATTAATTGATCAAACAAATATTGGAGTACTCAGGGGATGAGTTTTGTCCATATAAAAGCGCTTCAAGACTTTCTCTGTATAAGTAGATTAATGAATGAAAATTCTATTTTGCAAATGCTCGAGCTGTAGGCTTAGACAAAATTTTATTTTGTCAAGATTTTTCATTTCAAATTCATTCTTTAAATATGTAGCTGTTCTTGTGATCTTTTCAGGAGTTCCAACAAGATTTAGATCATCAACATAAACTGCAATAATAACAAATCCAGAGTCTGATTTTTTAATAAAAACACATAGGCATATTGGATTATTCTCAAATCCTTCTTTCAATAGATATTCGCTAAGGTGTTTATACCACATGCGTTCGGATTGCTTTAACCAATATAAAGATCTTTGAAGGTTAACAAAATACATATTTTTGGATGTATTCAGATTAGAAGCTTAAGGCATTTTATATCCTTCAGAGATTTTCATATATATGTCATGATATAATAATTCATATAAATATGCAGTGACCACATCCATCAACTGCGTATACAAGCTTTTTGTAACTACCAAACTAATCAAAAATCTCACTTTGCTAGCGAGTTTAATTCAGTTTCAATAGTTGATTTTCATTTTGGCCAATCATTTCTACGTCGACATTCTTCGATAGTTTTTGACTCACTTTCTTCATTACTTCTAATAATGTCAACAACCATCTTATATGAAAATATATTGTCAACAACAATTTTATTCCTATCCAAAATTTCTCCTGTACTCATAAAATGTATCAAAATCTCGTTATTTTCAGGTACCTATCCTTTTTCAAGGGAAAACATTTTATGAAATACCTATTCAGGAGGTTCTTTTTAAGGAGATTTAGTTTCTTCAAGAGCATTACTTGCTCTTGTAGCTTGTGTTGTGGGTATGAGTTCTTCAGGAGTACCAAATTCATTTTATATTTTTTTCTTTCGAGAAATTTTATTCTTTGCACCAATAGGTCATCCACGCTTCAGGCGTATCTTAGACTCACATATTGCTATTTTGGCAACTTGTCATTCAGGGATTGCAATCCTTGCTAGAGTATTAACAACCAAAATATATAATTTTACCACACTTTTAGTGTCAGTAAATATATCCGGTAATTGATTTGCAACACTTTGCAAATTAATAATCTTTTGAACCTCTAGTTTACATTTATTTGTACGATGATCAAATTGAAAAATGGCTTTATTTTTTCAAGTAATTTCCTGTTTGTGGTATCTAATAATAGATGGAGAATCAAACCCAACATATATCCCAAGTCTACGTTGATGACCCATTTTCGTATGTTGTGGAGGTACAATTGGAACATATACTGTACATCCAAAAATACGAATATGAGAAATATATATTTTTTGACCAAATGCAAGCTGTAATGGAGAATATTTATGATATGCTGATGGTCTAACCCGAATTAACGATGCTGCATGAAGTATAGCATATCCCCAGGCAGAAATAAGAAGTTTTGATTTCATAAATAAAGGTCTAGCGATTAGCTGAAATCTTTTGATTAATGATTCAGCTAAACCATTTTGAGTGTGTATGGTCAATTGGATGTTCAATATCTATTCCTATTGACATGCAATAATTATCAAAAAGTTGAGATGTAAGTTCATTTGCATTATCTAATCGAATAGTTTTAATTGGATAGTCAGAGAATTGTGCTCATAGTTTAATTATTTGGGCAAGAAGTTTAGCAAATACAACATTTCTAATAGAAAGTAGACAAACATGTGACCATCGACTTGATGCATAAATTAAAACTATAAAGTATCTAACTGGTCCACTTGATGATTGAATAGGCCCATATATATCCCCATGAATCATTTGTAAAAATGAAGAAAATTAAAAAACAACCTTTGAAAGAGACAGTTTGATAATCAATTTACCTTAAGAACATGCAAAACATGGATATTTATTGGGTAAGATAATTTTCTGATTCTTTAGAGGATGCCCATACGAATTATCAGTTATTCATCTCATCATTATTGATCCCGAATGTCCAAGTGATCATACCAAGTTATAAATACTTTAGGGTCAATGCACTTCTAGTGCATTACTACATGTGATTCAATTGTTCTCATTTCTGTATAATACAATCCAGATGAGAAAGCAGATAGTTTTTCTAATACTAGCTTCTGGCTCAAAATCATTTTAGTAATGAGAAGATGCTCTTGACTGCTTTCATTGATAGTTTCAATATAACAACCATTACGACTTATATTCTTAAAAGTTTAAAATTCAATAAATTTATTTTGGATTGTGAAGAAAATAGAGCATCATCAATACAAAATTTGGTGCCATTAGGCAATATAATATAAACTCTTCCAGAACCTTGAATTAGATTCAATGAACCATATATGGTATGGATGTAGGCTTTACTCAATATTAAATTTTGAAAATATTTTTTATCCTTAAAAATTGTGTGAGTTGTAGCACTATTAGCCAAACATACATCTCTAACATTCATATCAAAGATAAAAGTTTATTAGTAAGACTCATGATTTTGAAGTAGAAGACTACTAGCTTCAAAATTGGCAGAACTTTCCTGTTGATAAAGTTTTATAAAATTAAAAGAGAAATGATATTGTAAGAGAAAGCGTTGTTATTCATTACTAAACTTATGTACCGTACAATAAAACAATGGCCACATATATATAGTGAGAGTAAGTCAGTTTATGGCAGTGGTCATACATAAACCTTTATGTCGGTTTACAATATTTCTAAAGTTGATTTGCAAAGTCCCTTAAACATATTTATTTTATTCAAATATAATTCTCAATATCAAAATTTTACCTAAACTCCATTAATTATCTTTGAATCTGATGCTATTTATTCCTAATCTCATAATTAATTAGAATTTTTTAAAAGTCAATTTTCCATCATGTCCCCAATCCCTTCTTAAAAATAAAAAAGCATTTTGATGAAAGATAGTCGTCAACAACTTATAAATCGGAGTACAATTAAAAAATAAAATAATAAAATAAAATAAGTTGTTGTTTAGATTAGTCTGAATAGGAGACCACAACAACATCATGATTCTAAAATAAAGAGGAAGAAAAGGACTCTCATCTATTAAAAAAAATGAAAAAGAGAAAAAGTAACCAAAGAATCAACTAGCAGATATGATAAATACTACATATAATATTACTAGTTAGTCACCAATGATCATCCGCACTTTGTGCTGGAAAGAGTCCCTAAATCCATCACACAAAAAGAAAAAATAAAAACCTCTAATTTTAATGTTGTAAATATATATGATCAAAGTAGAATAAAAAAATATATATGGGTAATTTGTTAATGATCATAATAGTAGAAGTAAAAAGGTTGGTGTTATAATTAATTAAGTGAGTAATAAAAATCAAGGAACAAAAAGCAAAAACCAAAAGTATTATTAGGAAAGTATCGTAATCTTCGACATTGAGTTTGAGGAGATGTTAATGATAAGATCATTAGATAACCTGTCTTATAATTTTTATTCCTCACAATATTTATGTCTTAAATGTAAGATGGTTATGTAAAATTTGAGATTTAAGTTGGATGGTGTTTGGATTATCACTTTGATTGGTTATTAAATTGGTGGTAAAAATAATTGGGCCTTGTCATTATTCTAGAAATTAAAAGAAGTTCATTATTTTAATAGCTGATCAACTGTATAAATCAAAGTTACGAATTAGATAGTACATGATGATCTTCATCCTAATCACATTTTTGTCTTTAAGTAAGAGTAGTCTTAATATTCATCAACCAAATTGAAAGTGTCAAATCAAAGGTCACATCTAGGTAGGAGTCTACTAGGTCTGGTGCGGTCGGTCCAAATGGGGATTTTGAGATTGGACCAAATCTTTCAATCTACCCATTTTCTAGGACTATACCAATTATACCTATAGATCAGACCGAACAATTATCTATCGATTCGGTTGGTCTTTTGTCATAACCACCATATAATTCCTTCTTAATACCTTTCGGTGCAGCTATTCATAAATTAATTCATTCTTGATAGATGAGATGAGATGAGATGAATTGAGATTAAAGTTGAAAGTTGAATAAAATATTATTAAAATATATTATTTTAATATTATTTTTATATTGAAATTTAAAAAAGTTGAATTGTTTATTTTATTTTATATAGAATTTGAAAAAGTTGTAATTATTAAGTAAGATGAGATGAAATTAAATGAAATATTTTGTGAAAATCAACAAGTTCTAAATAGAAAGCATGATGTTAAAAGAGTTTTGTTTTGTTTTTGTTTTCTAAAAAGAAGAGAAGCCATGTATAGAAAAGACAAAATATAATGCAAAAGAAAGGAAAAAAAAGGGTTAAAGAGGACTCTTTTAATACACACACGCACATATATATATATATATATATATATATATATATATTTTAAAAGTATGAGAACAAAAATCTTAAGTTTCTAATTATAGAAAATTAATTTTCCATTAGAGTAGTTGGGGTATGTAGATTAATGTAACGAAAATCAATACGTATATATAAATTATTTTAATATTTAAAAAAAAATTATTTTAAATGTATATGGTATCACTCGAGAGATTATTTAAAATTATCAATGAATAGCTAGTGGGGAAATTGCATACTGCAACTAGCTAGCTCCTAGCGCGTATATAGACGATGATCATGATCCTGATCATCATCATATCATATATATCTCTATATTATAATAAGTGACTATCTAACAGAAATTCTTATTTTTTCATCTATTTTTGTTGTTTTATTTAACGTTGTTTATTTTACTTAATTTGTCTGTCCATTACCTCCGCAAACTCAACCACCATTGAATCACCCAAATCAGCCATGCAATCACCCCATCTAGCTTCCACACCGAGCTTCTCCTCCATTTGACTACCAAACATCAAGGTCCACAATCTCAGATGCATGGACAGTGGCTGGAAATGATACACGGCAAGAGAGAAAATAACCAAGTAAAACTAAAAGAAAGAAGTGCACGGGTTAGGGCTAAAACAGGTCACGGTTTAAGAAGAATTAAGGGGAAAAACACTAATACAAGACTTGAGAGGGAGAAAAGTGATTTAAGGGATGATTTCTTATGGTGAGGAATTTCGATTTTTAGGGGAAAAGTAGGGGCACGAAGGACGTGTTACCCATAAGAAAGACAAAACAGAGGCACGGAAGTGGGAGAAATGGTAGTGGCACGGGTTGATGGCGGAAGGAATCGCAACCGAGGTTGCAAGGTCTAAGCTATATATGCTATCGACTATTTTTACAAGTTTTGTAAAAAAATATATTATTTTTGTAAAATTGTTTAATCTAACTAGACAAACGTGCTTTGCACATTGCTTTGATCTAGTGTATATATATATTATATATAATAGATTCAACCTACATGCATGATCTACACGTTGATTTTGCTTTTACAATTGAACTCCTTGTGAAAAAGTACTCATGCATGCCAGCAAAAGTGGATGGACCCAATTACCATGAACAACAGAATATCATGGCGCTTCTAACCTCAAAAAAAAATCATCGGAACTTTAGTCACAGAAATATCAAAAATTTTACCATGTATTGTCATCATAGGTTGCCGGCCGCTAGCTTGCATGCTACTAACCCGTGCTACTGCCAGAACTATTGTATTTAGTTTCGTTTTTTTTTGTATTGACGGATTGCTAGCTTAATTTATTATTTTATTTCTCTCATTTTCCTATATATAAATCGGATAGAAACCCGCCGTACATTTTCACCCAACATATCGTTCATGAGTTTTGCATAAAAAAAAGATATAGTTTATTGCTTAGAATTTATTATTTCCTAATTATTTCATAAAGTTGTGATGTTTGTAACTAGATTATTGATATAATTTTTACAATTCTCTTACCTAAATCATGTTTGGTGTTCTCCGCCTTATTTTTGTTTGGGTCACATGGACTTTCCTATCACTACAAAATAAAATAGATATTATTTCTATTCTCATAAGATTGTTAGAACAATCTATTGTACTAAAATGGTTATGAAATTACTTGAATAAAAAAGGTAGAGATTTGCATATTGGTGGTTATGTATAATTTATAAAATAGATATAACTCACCGTGACATATTCATGTTTCTTTTACTCTTAACTCCCCAGTAGGAGGTTATAATTGCAATATGGCTACCAAATTACATAAAAATATCATACTTATGACTTTTAATAAAAGGACACGAGAGCTTCTTTGAAAGAAATGTTGAAGATGTTTTGTTTTTTAATTGGTTGGCATGCTATTAACACAAATCCCTTTTTAAATTGATTATAATAACAGTTAAATTTTTTGTGTACTTTTGTACATAAATTGAATTAGAGAAAAAGTTTGTTAATGTGGTTGCGCTCGAACATCACATTAAGGATAATCATTTCGACTATAACATTCACTGCCTAGAACAAAAATGCAAAAAATCTTTTCAAAAATTATCCTGACATGTGCAGCATTTCAATGAAAGACATTGAAAGTAAGTGACATGATTTTATGGTGTATTGATTATTTTAAATATATTTAAACTAATGTAATTTTCTAATTTACGTCATTGCATAAGATATGCAACACAAGATCAAAAAAATTTCCATAACAAGAACAATAACAAGAAATCTTGTTAGGTGTTCTCTACAATTTACTATTTACTTTTTTACCTCATTTTAAGTTAGTTATAATTTATTTATATATATTAAACATATTGCTTGAACATTGTTCAATTATTTATATAAAAATAACTTTTCTACAAACTCATGGCAAGTCAAACAAGTGCTACAAGATTCATGGCTACTCTCCAAATTATAAGCAACAGAGAGGAAAGTTTTCTACAGCAAATCATGTCATGATTCAACCTGAGAGTACTCCCATTGATTCAACAAATTCACTGCCTTTCTCTCAAGAAGAATGTCAGCAACTACTTGCTTTAATCCACAACAACCAAATTTCCAATCATCAAGCAGCAACTGTTTCTTCAAATCCAAATCTGTTATCTTCTTCAGCAGGTATAAATTCATTACAGAGATGCCTATCCTTTTTCAGTATTCCAAACACATTTAATCAAACCACCTGGATCATAGATATGGGTGCCACAAACCACAAAATCCATTCTATTGATTTCTTTACACACATCACTCAGAAAGTCAATTCATCTGTAAAACTTCCAAATGGTGACAGTGCTCTAGTTACACATATTGGTAGTGTTCAAGTATCTAAAAACTTAATTCTAAAGGATGTACTTTGTGTACCATCCTTTTCCTATAATCTGATTTCTGTTACCAAATTAACAAATCATCAGAAATGTTGTTTTATTTTTATGGCTAATGAGTGCTATATTCAGGGCATTACCCCATGGAGGATGATTGGGAAGGGTAGAAAAATTGTTGGTCTATATCTGCTACAACAACCACAGGCTAATGTTGTTGGTAGTTTTTCTAATTTGCCAAATATTAATTCAGTGATAGACTCCAAACTTCATCTTTGGCATTATAGACTTGGTCATCCATCTTTAGCTAGGTTGCTAGTACTTTCTAAATCAATTCCAGAGGTTGTTTGTTCAAATAAAGATGTACATATGAAACATTGTTCTGTATGTCCTCTAGCAAAACAAAAAAAGTTGTCATTTCCCAATCATAAATACACTGCCACTTTTTCTTTTCATCTTTTACATTGTGATATATGGGGGCCCTTCTCAGTTTCTACTCATGATAATTTTCAATATTTCCTTACAATAGTTGATGATCATTCTCGATCCACATGGGTATATCTTATGAAATCCAAATTAGATGTAAGGCCTATATTCATATCATTCTATAATCTAGTCCTTACACAGTTTAAAACAAGAATTAAAACTGTGAGAATAGATAATGGTCCAGAATTTAACATGATAGACTTTTTCTCTTCAACAGGAATAGTTCACCAAAAATCTTGTATAGAAACACCACAACAAAATTCAATAGTTGAACGCAAACACCAACATCTTCTCAATGTAGCTAGAGCTTTAAGGTTTCAATCCAATGTACCTTTAAATTTCTGGGGTGAATGCATACTTACAGCTACATATATAATCAATAGGATTCCTTCTCATATTTTAAATAATAAGTCTCCCCATGAAATTTTACATGGAATCACTCCATCATATAAAACCTTAAAGGTCTTTGGCTCACTGTGTTATGCTTCAACTCTCACTCAAAATAGGTCTAAGTTTGCACCTAGAGCTAGAAAATGTATATTTATTGGATATCCTTTTGGCACAAAAGGATACAAATTGTTTTATCTTGAGAATAAATCTTTTTTCATTTCCAGAGATGTTGTTTTTCAAGAGGGCGTATTTCCTTTCTGTTCTAACCTTCAATCTAAATCTACCTCATCTCAAGTTGTCATACTTCAATACATTCCTGACACAGTTTATACTACAAATACTCAACCTCCATATCCATCTCAACCTGAAAATATTACTGCTTCTAATAATTTTTTAGATAATTCTTCAACAAGTATTCCTGACACAGTTTATACTACAAATACTCAACCTTCATGTCCATCTCAACCTGAAAATATTACTGCTTCTAATAATTTTTTAGATAATTCTTCAACAAGTATTTCTCCCCAATCTGAGCCCAACAATTCCTCAAACACTTCTTCCCCTCAACTTGATATTCAAGATGAAACTCAATTCCCTTGTTTGAGAAGATCTACTCGACAGCATAAAGCCCCTGGGTACTTGCAGAATTATCATTGTAATATAGCAGCTTCTACCTCTAACAACTCTTCTGAAGGTATGTCATGTAAGCATTCTAAAACTCCTTACAACATTTCTGATTTTGTTTCATATTCCAAACTGTCAAACTCTCATCGTGCATTTAGTGTTTCTATTTCATCTCAAGTAGAGCTTGAATTCTATCATCAGGCTGTACATCACAACCATTGGAGAGAAGCTATGTCTCTTGAACTAGCTGCTCTTGAATCAAACAACACTTGGAAACTCACTGACCTTCCACCAAATAAAATTCCTATAGGCTGTAAGTGGATTTATAAAATCAAATATAATGCTGATGGTTCCATTGAGAGATATAAGGCAAGATTAGTAGCAAAAGGGTATACTCAAAAGGAGGGTCTTGATTTTTTTGAAACATTTTCTCCTGTTGCTAAGATGGTGACAGTAAGATGCATTTTGTCCCTAGCTGCAATACATGGTTGGCATCTTATTCATTTTGATGTCAACAATGCATTTTTATATGGAGAGTTAGATGAGGAGGTTTACATGAAGTTACCACCTGGCTATCTTCGAAAGGGGGACACTAGAGTGTGTAAATTGCAGAAATCACTCTATGGCCTAAGACAGGCATTTAGACAATGGAATTCTAAATTCACAACAGTTTTAGTTCAACTTGGTTTTCAGCAATCCAAGTTAGACTATTCCTTATTCACAAGGAAAGAAGGAAATGTATTTGTGGCTTTGTTAGTATATGTTGATGACATACTCTTAGCTAGCAATGATATGCTGACAGTGGAAACTATTAAAACTGATCTCAATAATCAGTTTAAACTGAAGGATCTTGGAACTGTTAAATATTTTTTGGGGATGGAGGTTGCTAGAACAAAACAAGGCATTTCGATCTGTCAAAGAAAGTATGCCTTAGAATTGTTGGATGGAACTGGTTTACTTGGTTCTAAACCAGTAAACTTTCCTATGGATACTCATTCTAAACTCAGCAAGGAAGATGGAGAGTTATTGGAAGATCCTACAACCTATAGAAGACTTATTGGCAGACTGATATATCTTACAAACACACGACCAGATATCACATTTTCTATGCATCACCTAAGTCAGTTTCTAGATCAACCACGAATGCCACACATGCAAGCTGCTTTGAGAGTATTAAGATATATCAAAAAGGCTCCAGGTCAGGGACTTTTCTTCTCAGCATCCTTTTCTATACACATCAAAGCATTTGTTGATTCAGATTGGGCTAGCTGCCCTGACACAAGAAGATCAGTTTCTGGTTTTTGTGTATTCATTAGAGATTCTCTTGTATCTTGGAAATCAAAGAAACAAAAGACAATCTCAAGATCATCTACTGAAGCTGAGTACAGATCTATGGCATGTGCAGTCTGTGAAATTACATGGATTCATTCTTTACTTGAAGATTTTCATCGGACATTTTCCAAAACATCATTATTATTTTGTGATAATCAAGTTGCCTTGCATATAGCTTCTAATCTAGTCTTTCATGAAAGGACCAAGCATATAGAGTTGGATTGTCATCTTGTAAGAGAGAAAGTGCAGGCTGGAATAATTAAAACTTTGCACATCTCTTCATCTCATCAAGTTGCAGACATGTTAACTAAACCATTAGGTTCTAATTCATTTTTTTCTCTTTTGTCCGAGATAAATGTGCACAATATATACACATCATCTTGAGGGGGACTATTAGATAGTTAATTTTCAATTAGATGTAATTCTGTTAATTCTGTTAGAATGTAATCTTGTTAGTTTACCTTCATACCCTTAGTCACTTACTTGTATAAAAGCAGAGATACATGTAAGAGGCAGAGCACGAATTCAATAAGAGTTTTCTCTATTCATCTCAATTTCTTTTCTTGTATCAATATTTTATTTGTAACATATATAACCACACGTGCTGACATGTCAGTTATTAATATCCTAAAATTATAAAATTTGGAATTCAAAATTGAAGTTAAAAATAAAACTGATCAAATGTATTTTATACATAAAATTATAAGTACATATAGTACTAATCAAATTAAAAATCAGTTAGTTAGATGTTTAATTCTTTTTCGTGTAAATAAGTGACTAATAATTGGGAATGAGTGACAATTAATTACGAATATACCTTGATGACAACTCTTGATATATGATTTGTACGTTTTACAATAATTATGTAGACGTAATTATTGTGGAAAGAAATAAATTCAATAAAAGTTGATTAACACTATTCATCAGGTTAAGTTGGAACTCGGATAAGTGAGTTTCGAAGGCAGTTATCAGTCCTAATATTTTTACTCGGGCCGATGACCGAATTACCCACGCCCATATCTGGAGACGGGTATGGATACATAAGGTGGGTATTGAATTCAAAGCTCAATACCCACAGCACAAGTATACTTTTTAAAAAAAGTAAGTTATGCCCAATCCGAGTACCCGGTTACACGATTTTTAAAAGAAAAAAAGGTTGGTTATTTGCAAGATTTGTTCCACCTAGATACCTAGATTTTTTGGGTACTGGCCCCATTTATAGTCTGAATTAATCTAGGCATATATGTACTGAACTGTATTACATGTCTGGATTTAGCTAGGTATTTTTAGGTACCTAAATCCATACCCGAGTAAACAATTCTAGAAAAGATCATCCCATAAAGAAGTTAATTAAACTCAAGAAAAAAGTTATACTCTTACCCATAAACAAAACTCAGTACTATTCATAAGCCGATAGAGGTTGTTTATATATATTTTTATATATATATCTAATAGATCTAAATGGATAACATTTAAGGTAACTAAAATGAAGAGTACCGTGTTGTCATATTAGCAATTTATTTTAATATGTATAAAAAAAAATTACAATTACACATTAGTAATCTTACTAACAAATTCCTGCTCTTAAACTAATCTAGTCCTTTTGAATTAAGCTCTATACATGCACAAATAATGGACATTAAACTTTTTGGCATCATTAACTTCAAATTGTAATTCATCAATTTAATTATATTCCGTCATTATCTAGTCAATTTATTATTCCTATTTAAAAAAATGAAAGTAAAATTTTAAATTTATTATTTGTCTAAACACATTGCTTTGCTATTTTATTTGTTTTGTTTCTAGTTTTGGTTTTTATATAAGCTTGGTTTTGTCATTCTTTGTAACCCTGAGTTTTTAATGATAATCTTAGATGTTTTTCACAAAGAGGGATGTTAGATACAATCTTAGAGGGTGCAAATTCCACGCACTCCTTTTGAGACAATGTTTATCATATATATATATGGTTGTTAAGTACGTACGTAGCTACAAAATAATTGTTTTATAAGTAGTTGAACTAACATTTACAAGTAATTTTTTTTTTCAAAGAGCATTGATTATATATAATTTTGACTAACCTTTGGTCATAGTGACCTAATCTTTATCGTAATGATCATTAAATTATATGAGTTTTTCCCTTAAAATATAAATTAATTAGGAATCAAAATGGCAAATGAAGAGTCCAAGCTTCCAATCTTTGTACCCAGAAAAAATATTCCTAAATATATATAATATTGCATGACCTACATCATGGCATTATATGGAACAGTCTCAAACCGCCTTTAGCTCTCCTATCTTGTTTTTTTTTTAAGCACTCTTTTAATTTTTGGTTGAGTATCTTAAAAATATCGAGAATCTTGAACCATTTATAACTCATTCTTAAAGGTCTTAATTACCAGTATACATTATTAAAGAACCAACACCACAAAAACCCATTCCAACTACACAGCGGTACTGCATGGTTCACCTAGAGTTGAACTGTTCTAGTACTCAACGACAAACTAGTGAGAAAGAGTTAATTGCATGGATCACTAGCAGCAGCACTTGGAACTTATCTAGATAAACTTCTTTTGTTACATAGTTCCCATCTTAGTAATTAAACTCTTAGTTGATAAGTCTTATATGTAACAATGCGCATGTGCTTATCTAAGATTTGTTAATTGTTAGCAAAACTTATCAAATGCAAACTGAACATATCAAATATAAATAAACTTTTTTGTGCAATATTATCAAATATATTTATATGAAATATATGTTCTAATCAATTAATCTGAAACTATATGATCCTTACGGATTCAGAGTGACCCAAATTGGTGGTGGCCATACCAACAAATCAGAATCTAATACAAACCACAGCAATAGCTCAACAGTTTCATCCTCTAAGTTGTACACTACGAAAATGAGTCATTTATATTGAAGAAGCTCTGGATTGTGAGAAACTATTTTAAATTTGGGACTTCTAAGGAGTACAAAATTGCCGGATGTCATTCTCACCAACCAACAATGGTCTGGAAGACTCATTAGAGGAAATGATGGTGCAAGCCGTGTCATCTTTGGCAAGGGCATACCTCACCAACTCAAATTTATTCTCTCCCATTTAAAACATAGAATTTACCCTCATGGGATATGATATCAAAATAAAAATCTAACTCTTCTGAATCATTTCTATAGTAACGAGTCAATTTCTTATCCCCACTTCTATAGAAAGCCAACTTTGTAAACTCACCATATATCGCAATGGCTATGTATTCATTGGAAGTTGGGCTTGCTAATAAGACAACTTTACGAATAAAAGCACGTCAAAAGTAGGCAATACTTGCAAATTTTATAATTGGAGGTTTAGAAAAAAAAAAATAACATTTCTCTGAAAATGAGATATTCTTCATCAATCATATTTGGACGATACCACAATACATCAGGAAAGGTGTCCTTACGTGGTAGTCGAATTTGACCCTCGGTGAATGTATTAATCAGATTCAATTATGGAGACCCATCATGTGCGAACAACCAAACATGTGAGGAACCTTGTAACAACTTACCTTGTATTTTGGAAATGTCAAAGTTATACACCCTATTTTCTGATGGGCTAAAGAAATTTCGACATATTCTACTCAAATTATTGTTGCGTGGAAACATTAGCCATAGGACCTGGCTGAGTTGATGGCTTGGTGTCTTATACTATATGCTTAACTTGATTGTCTTATATGTGTTATTAATATGATTTAATGATTTTTGTTACAATAGAAGGTAAAGACACTGCAAGGCCAAAAAAAATACTACAACTAAGAAGGCAATGTGATAATTCCATAATATGCTGATATAAATGGGTGTCTTTATACTTTGAGTTATATATTTGCCAATCGTGTTCCTTAAATTGTATAATGGAACATTTGACCCATAATTTTAATTTTAGATCATTTTACAAGTAGGTCTGATGTAATTTTTAGGAAGAATAATAAAAATAATAACACGTCCTACTTTATATTCTATTTCTAATTTATTTAATTTTTATCATCGTTAATTTTTAAAATTTTTATCACCCCATTAAAAATAAATAAATTAATTTCAATCTTGTATTAGTAAATAAATAATCAGATTTAGAAAAGACGATAAAATGTATATATATTTTGAAAGGTCGGCGCAGAAATTGGTTAAAGATAAGAGCTAGGTTTCCTGATGAAAGGATGGATAATCAGGTCATAAGGATTTTCAAAAGCCCCCAACTTATAACCAACTAGTTGTCGATGGATTGCTAGAACTATTGTATGTAGTTTCTTATTCTATTTTGCATTGACGCATCACTTTATACCTCATTGATTATTCTCTTATTTTCTTTTTGAGAGTTGACAAAATATTTTAATATTTCCTACTTGATGCCAAATTAAAATCGAAACCTATAATATATATATTAATATCTTGGATAGGATTAGACTAAATATTACATATTGGTCTAGCCAATTAGACACAAACTTGGATTAGTGAGGTTTCTTTGTAACTTCCAATTATCACATTTGGATCTAATGCAGGCTATTTATTCAATGATCTCATATTTAATTAGAATTTTTCAAAATTTTAATTTCCATCATGTATTCAATCACTTCTTAGAAATTTTTTTTTGATGGAAGACAGTCGTCAACAACTTATAAATCGGAGTAAAATTATACATGTCAATCTATACAAATACAAAAATCTTTATACATTGCAAAAAATAAAACAATAAAATAAAATAAGTCGTTATTTAGATTGAACCCGGTCATTTGCCAATCATGTCCAACCTAGAAAAGATCATGGGCTTAACTTAGACACAACTGAGATCGGTCTGCATCAGAACCCACAACAACATCATGATTTTAAGATAAAGAGGAAGTATTAAAGGATCAGCACATACGAAAAATATTATATGATACTAGTCGCAAATAACCGGAAAGAGTCCCTAAGGTCTAAATCCATTATACTAAAAGAAAAGCCTCTAATTTTAATGTTGTAAATATGATTGAAGTAGAACAAATTAAAAATAGGGGTAAGTAAATAATCATAATATATAGGAGAAATAAAAAGGATGGTGTTATAATTAATTAAGTGAATAATAAAAATCAATGAACTAAAAAAAATCAAGTTGCTTTTTAGGAAAGAATCAAAATCTTCGACATTGAGTTTGAGGTGATGTTAATTATAAGATCATTAATAAATAACCTGTCTTATAATTTTCTTTTTTACAAGATTTATATATTAAATGTAAGGTGGTTATGTAAAATTTGATATTTAAATTAGATGGAGTTTAGACTATCCTGCATATTGATTGGTTATTAAATTGGTGCTAAAAATAATTTTAGCATTGTCATTATTCCAAAAAATAAGTTTACTATTTTAACAGCTGATCAACTGTATAATCAAAGTTACGAATTAGCACGACATAAAAATTATGTTCTTGCAAATGTCTTGAATGGATAATGCTTTGCATAGTAACCACCGTAGACATATCAAGCTCATAACCATGCACATATACATGAACATACTAATTCCCATGATCGATCATTTTTACATAGAAAATGTCATATAACTTTCGGCTGTATATAAAAGGCACAGTAGCGTTGGTAAGTTAGCCCCAAATTAAGTGATGGCAAGTAAATGTTCTAGTGAGTGTTCAAAAAATATTGTTCACATTTTTTGTGCACATTAAGCAGATATGGGACATGAGAGAAATTTTGACGATGTGTGGTCGCTTCAAAGCCACACAAAGGATAATTATTTTGGCTGCAACTATATTCTTTGCATGGAACCAAAATGTGGAATTCTTTTAAAAAATCGTATAAATATGGAGCAACATTTTAATGAATGGCATTCAAAGTAAATGTCACTGTTTTGCAGTGTTTTGGTTATATTAAATTATTTATATTAATATAATTTTATAATTCATGTTATTGCAAAAGGGAAAGATACCGAAAGCCTAAGAAAATGAGAAAGACAACATGATAATAAATTTATTGTTGCAAATAATCAAATATTAATACATATACTTTTGTAATTACGATATTTCATTATTAATAATTAGAATTTGTAATGAAATCTTTTTTTATTACTAAAAACGAGTATTTGTAATGGATTTCGTTTTAAAATACTAAAAAAGTCATTTGCAATGTATCATGTTATGCGACAATGATATTTTGCTACTAATAATGAATTTGTACTAAAATTTAGATATTTTTAAAGCAATTTGGATACTTAAATGTGAAAATTTTTGTAAGTTACAAGTGAATAAATGGGTTAAGTTTATTAAGCACATCCTAAAATTGGCATTCAAACCCCCACAACCATTTTTAAATTAGAAAGAATAATACTTTTTTTTTTTAAATAATACTTAGAAAGACATTAAATTAAGAATTTAAAAGATTGGAGTGTCATGACTAGTATAAGAACATACTAAGTCCTTACTAATTATTGTTTTTAAGTGCGTATTATGCTAATTAGTTCCTTGATAAAATATAAGAACATATTAATTATTGTGTTTAAGTACGTACAATTTTCAATATCATCATTTTACTAAAACACCAATCACCTTTGGATTTGAAGTTATTTAAATAATACGTATAACTCATGAACATATTAATTCCCATGGCCAGTTTTACATAAAAAAAAAAATTATACATCTTGTAACTTTATAAAAAAGCCAAAAGAAAGAGAGAAAATGCTAATATTGGTTTTTCCTCTCTAAGGGTTTTTCCATGTAGAGGTTTTTTCTTGTCTCTGTACAAGATCTTCACTGGTTTTTCGCTGTTTGGCGCTTGGAGTTAGAGGCATGAAGTTTTAATATGGACGAGGGTTTAGTGGAGATATATAAGAAAATGTCACTTACGGAGAAGGAAAGCGAGGAGGTTATAGTGGAGGTTCATAGGTTGCAAGCAGTCTCTCTTAGTGGTGGTAATTGCTTGTTGGTTAAATTACTTACTAATCGTCATTATAATCTGGAAGCTTTCAAGATGACAATGTAGAAAGCATGGAGGCCGGTCAAGAAAGTTCAGTCTAGAGATTTGAGCCTTGTCATCATGTTGATAGAGCTTGAAGATATTCATTATAAGGAGCGAGTCATAAGAGATGGTCCCTGGTTTTTTGATAAGCAACTGGTGTTGGTGAAGGAGGTTGAAGGCCACAAACAAGTCCATCAGATACAATTTATTGAGGTTCTTTTCTGGGTGTGCTTGCATGATCTCCCTTTGATTGCAAAAAATGATTACATTGGCCATTTGATTGGAAACACTATTGGTGAAGTGGAGGAAGTTGACGTTGAAGAGGGAGAAATAGCGTGGGGGGAATTTATGCTGGTTAGGTTAACATTGATATTACGAAGCCACTGCTATTAGGGAAAATGCTTAATCTTGGTTTTGTTGACCCTGTATGGGTTAGATTTTCTCATGAACGGCTCCCTAATTTTTGTTACTGTTGTGGCTGTTTGGGTCATAATCATACGGATTGTGATCTGTGGAAGTTTGGCCAGAGCCAATTTGAAAAGGATGGATTTCTCTATGGAAGTTGGCTCCCTGCAGGTAGTCCAGGCATTAGACAGTGGGCTCAAAGGCTATATCAGAGTGATAATGGGAGTCGAGATCTGGCAACTTCTTCGGCGTCTGGCTTAGGTAAGGATGACACTGTCAAGGAGAACAGAAAAAATGTCGATGTCTCTCTGAAGATTACAGAATTTGACATGGGAAAGAATCAGTCATTGACTAGTGAAGATGGGATTCCTGAATCCACGCTTCTATTGAAATCTTTAAATCCCATTATTCTCGACTCAAATAACTTGGCATCTAGAAAGGAAACGGTTGCTGGTTTCAGGCCAACTCTTGATGAGGTGATGGCCCAAAACTTGAATTCATCAAATGGACAGATGGATATCTTGCAAATGTTAGATGCTATTAATCCCATGTTCCTTGGAGTGGATAATATGGCAATTGAGAAGGAAACAGAAGTGGGTTTTAAGTAGACATTAAGTGAGGATGGAGAGGGAGGTGAATTGGGTAAGGCCAAGGTCCAAATGGGCTTGCAGGATATGTTAATAGGGCCCAAAAAAGGAGAGCTAAACAACTAGGCTGGGCCTAAACTCAGCATGAACATAGTCCAAACGGAGGGATTGGATCTGATAGGCAGTAAAAGGCATGACGTTTTGCAAGGATCCAAGTGGAAACGAATGTTCACTATTAATAGGATTTCATCTCCAATTTCAGACAACACACAACGGTTATCTTCAAACCGTAAGCGAAAGGAGAAGACAGAGGAGGGTGAGGATTATAGACAGAATAACTAAGCGAAGGCATGCAAGGAGCATTTCGACAGATGAGTCTGAGAAGATCAAGAAATCCATATCGACGATAGCTGTTGATCAGCACTGCCAAGAGTCATGAAACTTCTCAGTTGGAATGTCCGTGAGCTTGAGAACCCACGTGGCATTTGGACCCTTCGTGATCTTATCAAGAAGGAAACTCTCGACATTGTGTTTCTTCAGGAAACAAGGTTACAGATGCGTGATTTTGACTCTTGTAAGTTTATGCTTGGCTTTAGTAACTATTTGGCAGTGAGTAATGAGGGAAGGAGTGGCAGTTTTGCGATGTTGTAGGGATGGGATGTTAATCTAACAATTCCGAATTATTCTAAATCCCATATTGATGCATGTGTTACCGTGGATGGGACTAGCATCGATAAGTTCTTTATTAGGGGGGTTTATGGTCACCCGAATCATAGTCTCATATACAGAACGTGGGATTTGATTATATCCTTATGCAGATAGGTGAATGAGGCTTGGTTGGTATTTGGAGATTTTAACGAAATCCTTTATTAGCATGAGAAGTGGGGAGAACAAAATAGGCTTGAAAGACAGATGTTGGACTTTCATAATGTTGTTAACGATTGTTTTTTGAGGGATATTGGTTTTAGTGGTCATAAATTTACTTGGTATATTGGTAGGGAGGCTAGCTCGAGAATTTGTGTACGTCTTGATAGATTGTTTGGGAACCCACAATGGTGGAATCGATTTGCACAAGCTAGAGTTATACATGAAGGGGCTACTTATTCGGATCATATTCCAATTTGGTTGCACTCAGAGGTAGTTGCTATTGAAAGGAGAAGGGAGAAGCTGTTCAGGTTTGAAGCCATGTGGTTAGGAGAAAAAGGTTTTGACAATATTGTGGAAGCTAAATGGAGCTGAGGCACAAATAGTAATGCTATGGAAGATTTGATACATAAAATTTCAGATTGTGGGCAAAGACTTCAAGCTTGGAATTGATCTAGTTTTGGACAAGTGCAGAAGAAATTAAGAGAAGCCGAGCTTAGATTAAGGCAGTTGTAAGAAAGTGACCCAATGGGGCTAAGAAGGGATGAACAGAAGGCAACCAGGGAAGAGATTCAGAAGTGGCTTGAGCGTGATGAAGTAATGTGGCGGCAGAGGTCCAAGGCACTTTGGCTTAGGGAGGGGGACTAGAACTCGAAGTTTTTCCATACAAAGGCCTCACATAGAAGAAAGAAAAAATCCATAGGAAAACTCCAGAATGATGAGGGGGAGTGGCAAGAAGGGGAGTTAAGGGATGCTATGATCACAGCAAAAGCCTCAGGGCCCTATGGTATGGCCCTATTGTTTTTCCACAAGTACTGGCATTATGTTGGTAATTCTGTCACTTATGCTGTTTTAGATGCTTTGAATACTGGCTCTTTCTCATCTTCTTTAAACCATACTCTTATTACATTAATTCCAAAGAAGAAGAACCCAGTGAAAGTAGTAGACTTTAGACCCATTAGTCTATATAATGTGGTTTACAAGCTGATCTCAAAAGTAATAGACAATAGAATGAAGAAGTTTTTGCCTAGCATAGTGTGCATTTGTGCCTAGTCGTTTAATCATAGATAATGTGCTCGTGGCTTATGAGTTAGTTCACTTTCTAAAGAGGAAGAGGAAGGGTAAGAAAGGCTATATGTTCCTCAAACTTGATATGAGTAAAACCTACGACCGAGTTGAATGAGATTTCTTAAAGAAGGTGATGGGTATCATGGGTTTTGATAACAAATTGGTTAACCTGATTATGAGTTGTGTTAAAACTGCTACTTTTTCAGTATTGGTGAATGGGGGAACCAAAGGGCAATATAGTTCCAAGTAGAGGCTTAAGACAAGGGGATCCATTGTCCCCTTATCTATTTTTGTTGCGTACTGAAGGGCTCATTTCCTTACTAAAAGCTGCTGCTACAAGTCATGATATCACTGGGATCAAAATATGTATGGGTGCTCCATCCATCAATCACTTACTATTTGTAGATGATTCAGTGATTTTCTATAAAGCTAATGTGGAGGAAACTAGGAAGATTCAAGCTTTATTGGAGATATATGAGCATGCCTTGGGACAAAAGATTAATAAGGAAAAAACAGCTATGGTTTTTTAGGAAATGTTTCTAGTGAAAGAAAGAATGAGCTGATGCAGTTATGGGGAGTTCATGGAGCTCAACAATATGAAAAGTATTTAGGTTTTCCCCCTGCTATTGGAAGATCAAAATCTAAAGCTTTTTCAGACATCATGCAAAGAGTATGGAAAAAATTGTAGTGCTGGAAGGAACAGTTGCTATCACAAGGTGGGAGAGAAATCTTGATTAAAGCAGTTTCCAAGTCCATTCCAACTTATTCAATGAGTTGTTTTCTGTTACCTACTAGATTTTGTACTGAATTGGAAGCAATGATGGTTAAATTTTGGTGGGGCTAAAGGAAAGAATAAAGGAAAATATATTGGTTAAGTTGGCATAACATGTGTAACTCGAAGGGGAATAGAGGCTTGGGTTTTAAATCTTTACATGTATTTAATTTGGCTTTGTTAGCCAAACAAGGTTGGCGCATATTACAAGAAACAGATTCTTTGTTGCATAAAATGTTCAAGGCCATATTTTTTCCCAATGGTTCCTTTTTAGAAGTTGGACTAGGAACAAACCCATCTTATGCTTGGCGAGGTATTTGGCAAGCTAAGAAATTGTTGAGGCAAGGTTGTGTATGGAAGATTGGTGATGGGAAGACTACAAAGTTGTGGAAGGAGCCTTGATACCTGGCCACCAAGCTCTAATGCAGGAGCACATTGAGATTATAGATGAATTCAGAGAAGCTTCAGTTGATAGTTATGAACATTCGATTATATAGTTCAACCCAAACCCAGCCCATTAAGTTAAACGCGTCAAACTTTCAAATCCTAACCCAACCCATTTAGATAACGGGTCGTATTGTGTCACCTGCTTTAACTTCTTTAATAATTAATTAGAAATATGTTAACACGAAACAATTTATTTAAACTCATTTGTTTTATGTAAATGGGTTAAACTAAAACACATAATTTATTTAACCTAATTAATATAATTTTACATAGAAGTTAAAATCTATATTTACTAATAACTACAATATCTTAAAATATATATATCAGCATTTTTCAAATTTTAACATATAGTAAAACCAATATTACAAACTATACAATAGCATACATGAGCATAAGTTTAAAACTACAATCCCAATAATAAAAATATAAGTATACTGAAAAATATTAATATTACAATTTAACAATAATAAAATTTTAATTTTAAAATAAATTTTAAACTGGTTAAAACGAGTTGATTTCGTGTTAATTTGGTTGACCGGTTATTGATCTATTTATAAATCGTGTTTTAACGAGTCAATCAATTTTGATTCAAATATATTAATTTCATATTATATTTGTATTGAATTTACGGATTACAACGCAAATTACCATCCTAACTATGGGACCCCAGAGAGAGAGAGAACGCGCTCTAGAGTGAAGCCTAGCCCAGCCCACGCAGTGGCGGATATCATCAAACAATTTAGAATGGCCCAATTCATCGCTCGATGCCGCGAGGTCAAATCGCATTTCCCCCTTTTGCCACTTTCCTCTCCTTTCTTCTGATCGATTTGATTGCAATGACCACCGCGGTGTACGTGCCGCAGTAGGTACTGAAACGAATCAAACAGTGTACGCACATATTCGTAGAAGCAGAGACGGAGGGTGAATGGAAATGGGGGAAGGGAGAGAAGGGGATTGGGAGTGCAGCGGATGCAAGAACAGGAACTACGCCTTCAGGTCGTTCTGCAACAGATGTAAGCAACCACGGCTTCTGGTCGACACCAAAACCCCCGCCGACTCCAAGTGGCTCCCGCGAATCGGCGATTGGATCTGCACCGGTTAGTTTTGTCCTCTATTGCGCTCCCTTTGTTTGCTTATTTGTTTGTCGGATCTGTTTCTATTGGCTGTATCTACAATTTCACTTTCAGCCACTTGCTTATTATTAACTTCTTTTCTATAAATATTGGAACATGATTCGGTTCTAGGGTTCTTTAAGATTCCGGAGAAAGATTTTGACAGTTGGATAGGGATTTCTATGATTTTAGTTGATTTCGGTGGTTTGAGTTTTAGGGCTGTAGACGTGTTTTGGAGTTTGCTTGAAGTAGTAATCGTCCTCTATTGAGCTGCTGCTAGGGTTTTGTTAATAGACCAAAATTACACTTGCTCAATCCAAGTTTTTTTTTCTTTATTTTTTTCGACGATAGACTTTGTCTTTAATGGTTGAGTGTTTAAATCGTGTAGAAGGTCTGATTGAGAATTGAGGCATCTTGTTGAGTCTTCTCCAAAACAACATATATTATTGGCTTCAGAATATTATTCTTGTTTATGTACTTTTGTTACATTACCAGCTAAGAAATGGAAGATTAGTGTTTGGTAAGCTGAGAAATATATCACATGAACATGGAAGTGTTAAAGACTCCGAGAACTAGAATGTAGAACTAGTACCGATGTTGTTCCTTGTTGGCATGCTTGTTACTGGAGAAGTATCATTCATATTGACTGTCTGTGGTTTGCAATCACAAATGAATGGCCTTTTTACCGATAGTGCAGTAAATCTGCATTCTTAAATATCATTTGAAATCTCCGACAAATTTGCTGAAAATGATTACAATAGATTGGCTTTAGAATTGTGGGGAAGTATAATTTTCATTTAATTGAATTTGAAGAAGGAGATGTAATAATTTTTCAATGTGTTTCATCCTATATTTATTGTAATTACCTAGGACACTTCTGAGAATTCATTTTTATGGCTGTTGTAGTATTTGCTATGCCTTTGATTCCATATATGCTGTGAACTTTTCATAATAATCTTTAATACATGGGCAGTATTTTTGCTGTTTGTCTTTTGATTTCTAATTTTTTTTCAAGTTGAGATCAGGACTTGCTATCAATTAGGCTGTTGTTTGTGTTTTTTGTATGTGTATTTTCCTATGGGATGGACTGGGTGGTGTGCGTATTCTTGGCTTCCTTTCTGCCCTGCTGCATTGTGGGTTGGGTGTGTATGGAAATGGATCAATAGGTTGCACTAACAACAATTATGCATCAAGAGAAAAGTGCAAAAAGTGTGGGCAACCGAAGGAGGTAGCAGCAATGCCAGCAATTGCAATGCCTGGAGCTTCTCTCCCATCTTATTCGCATTATTTTGCCAGGGCCCAAGGAGGACCTGAACAAAAGATGAATATTGGATTGATTGGCAATGGAGCTCCCCAGCAGGCACTTCCTTTGAGCTCTAACTGGTCTGTAGGAGGGGCTGATAAATATGGAGTTCAGCCTGCTTCAACTTGGCCCTTGGGTCATAATTCTGGACTTCTGTACCCAGACCCTGCTAATCAACTTCTTTCAGTTCCTAAAGGCTGGCGGAATGGTGACTGGATTTGCCACTGTGGGTTTCATAATTACTCTTCACGTGCCCAGGTGTGAATGCACTTTCAATCTTCCTTTTGATTCCATTTAAGATTTAAGGTTTTGGTTATTTGCTACCATTTTGTATCTGATTCAGCTTCGATCTTATTTCCAGTGCAAAAAATGCAATGCTTTACCACCAGGTACACTCTTTTGGCCAGTGTAGTGTGAAGAGATGTGCATTAAGTACCATTTGGCAACCCATTATACCTATTCAGTGGTTTAAAAAAACTATAATGTAGTGATTGGGGCCTAAAAATAGGCATGGATTATCTGTGTTGGCCATCATGGTTCATTTTTATTTCCTCAAAGCTGACAGACTGGGGGTTATTGGGTGAGGGGGAGAAAGGTGGGAGGAGTATTGCATCCTACCCTGATTAATTTTGCATTTAGATATAAAAAAAGGCATGATTTGAAAAACAAACATTCTATAAAAGATTTTTTGTTTGGTTACTATGTGGAATGAATAAAAAATCTGTAACTGATGTATGTTTCTTCCTCTCTTTGGATGTAAAGCACTTGGAACAAAGCGACTGGCATCTGATGACTTGGTGCATGAATGGGATAACAAAAGATTGAACGTCGGACAAGTAAAGATTCATTTTCTTTTGTATGGTATTAAGATTATACATTGTTTTTCTTACCTAGTTTTAACATGTAAAAGTTGGTTTTTCCTTTTTGTTGAATGTACAGACAAATGGGCAGTTGCAACCATATCCAGGTTTTGAGCAAATGGTAGGGACTAGTGGTGACCCTAATGCCAGACTCTATGCTCCCTACCCCAATGTAAGCTCAGTTACTGCTGCAAATTTGCAAGTGCCCATGCAGTTTCCACAACAAGCAACTGCACCTGCACTGCTCGGAAAAGGGTAAATTCTTCTGGGTTCTTTCTTGTACATGTGCATGCCATGTATATGGGATCGCTTAATTGGGTACTTAGCCCTCTTGTCAATGTGTTGGTTTATTGAGTACACTGTCAGTGTGAAATTCTACCAATTCTGTTGTGATCATGATTTAAATACATCTATCCATTGGCCAAGCAGAGCAAAACAATGGCGTGAAGGAGATTGGATGTGCACAAATTGCAACAACCATAATTATGCATCCCGGTTACAATGCAATAGGTTAGTAATTCTGGCCTGCTGGGTTAATACTTAGATCCCACTGCAGTAAAATCATATTACTGATGTTGTAAGAATATGATGCCCTATGAAATATTTTGACCTGATTTTTGTACACATGAAATGATTTATCAAAGCTGCTATATGAACAAAAGTTATAATGACCAGAACTAACTTTCTGGCAAATCAATTTTTAACATTTAACTCCGTAGGAAGTTTTGCTAGTTTTAAATTTTTTATATCTGTATTTCCAATTGACAGTATCATTACCTACAAAAAGAAATCTAGTTTTAATAATCTTACCAGATCTATTTAGTGACAAAGGATTGCAGCCTGTAAATTTTTTTTTGGCGTTCTATATCTGCCTAATTCCACTGCCTGGGAGAATTTTTTGAGTTTTTGAAAGAACGCCCCGCCCCGGGGGGGGGGGGGGGGGTTGGTTCAATTTATTGAAGTAATGGACTGAATCCTTTTGTGTTGTACAGGTGTAAGACTCAAAGAAATGCGCTCTCTCAGCCTGTCAATGTCATGTAGCTGCAAATGTTTGGTGTGATTTTGCTTGTCGTATCCTTGGTGCGTACTCTTTGAGGTTTTGTTCTGGTTGTCATTGTGTATCATGCCGGCATGAACATGAAGAATTGCTACTGGCTTGCTTTATTCACATAAGATAGTCATAGTCCCTATAGAAATCAGTGGCATTTGTATTTGAATCTCTGAGGGTGTAATCGAGAGCTTAGAAATGTTTTCATATGGTAGTAAGAGTGTTGATGAGTTGGGTGATTATCGTTCCTGGTTCAATGCCCGTTCTGGTGACGAGTCGTGTGTTGGTGTTGTATAATGGCTAAGCTAGCTAGCTTCAAGTTTTGTTCTTTGTGTACTTATCAAAAAGTTTTTCTTCGTTGTTGTCTGGTGCTTTATTTTTGGGCCTAAAGTGCATCTGAATATGGATGACAACATATTCGATGATGGGTGCTCCACTTCTGTGTCGATCGTTGGAGCACTTTTTCTTTATGCACGACAATATGTTCGTCGGGAGGTCCGGAATATTCACCATATTATTTCATGTTGATTTGATTTGCAATTTGGATGATAAATTTTAAGATGAAAAATAATAATTTATGGGATAGTTAAGCTTGAAATAAAGAAAATAAAAAGAGATTAAAAAAAAAGTAGGATTGCAACTTCCACGTCATTATTAAGTGCTACAAATTTTCAAACGATTGAGGGGAAAAAAAAAACAAAAAAACAAAAAAAGAAACAAAAACCAAAAGCCTTCTCTGTCTAGTTTAAGATCATGGTCTCTGACTCTCTGCCAATCTTCTTCAATTAGGAGTGATCAGGAACCCTTGAACAGTGAAGTAGGAGGCAAGGGAGCAGAATCCAGCTGGTATAGATTGAGGGAGGGACCCACAAATCGAAACAGTATCCAACCCCCAATGACGATGAAGATGGAAGCGTATGCAAACTTGTTTAGCCAAAACAACGCACCCTTTTCCCCCACATACAGCTCTATTGCCTTCTCCGCAAAGCTCATGTCCTCCCACTTCTTCGGAGGCTCTGGTGCTGAAGCTGAAGCCTGCGCTTTCATGGGTCGCCCATTGCCGTCAACACTATCCTCGCTCTGCTGTCTTGACCGTCTCCTCGATCTTCGTCTGAACCTGATTTCCACGGCATTCGGCGGCGTTGTAGCCGCTGGCTTTGCGCTGTCCCCGCTTGTATTATTGTTGTCGCTGCTGCTGATTTTGGTGCTGTGGGCCGGAGTTGCTCTGAGGGATCGTTGGTGGCGAGGTAGGAAGATTCGGGTGTGTTTTTCATTGGGTTTAGCAAAGATGAGGGTGGCCGAAAGTGGCGATTTTGAAACGAGGGATTGGAGGAAATTAGTCTCCATTGCTCTCTGAGAGAATCAGCAGCGAGTGGTTCGGATGTGCTCGTCCCTCCGTCTTATCCTTTTGCCTTCTTTTTAATAAAAAATAAAAATAAATAAAGAAAAGAACTTGGGCTAAACTTAGTAAAATCAATAGGCCGTTAGACCCACTAATTGTTTATTAACAACAAAAAAAATTCTAAAAGGTATTCGTTCTGTTCTGTTCAATCTTGAATGGAGCCCATTAAGAGTTTTGATACATACAAGTAATGTCGCGTACTAATCTGTATATTAATACTGATTCATGCATATTTCAAATTTAAATTAGCACTATTTTCAATAAAATCTAATTTTTAACCAATCACATTAGATTAGTACACAATTATGCTTGCAACTAAAATTTTCCTCACTAATCTTGATACCATTTTATCATTCAAATATTAGAAATCTACTGGCCTTTTAGTTAAAAATCTACAAATCTGACCTTATTTTTATGGGTAATGCTACTATGCCGTCTACCCTTGTGCCCTATAGGCTAATGGCTTGTTTGAAATTATGGTAAGAGTTTTAAAAAGTGTTTAAATAGTTTTAAAAGCTTTTTAATGAAAAATTATGTTGTTTGGGTGTTATATATTAAAGTATTTTTAATATTAAATAAGATAAAAAGTATGTTTGAGGAAAAAATATTATTTTGATGCATTCTTTTCGGATAATCCATAACATAATTTAAATTTTTAGAAGACTGTTAATAGACGAAAATATCTAAACAACTTTAGGATAATTACAGCTTTCAACCTTTTAAGGATATGAACATAGTTTTTAAAAACTCAAATAATCTTCATTTCTACCTCATAAAGTACTTTTTTTAATTTTTTTCCAAATAAATGTAATATATTTGAAAGTGTTTTAAATATATAGTTATCAAACAGTGAATAACTTTTTAATAGTATAACTTATTACTTAAATTATAATGTATAAGTTCTAAAGTTAAAAGTTATATTTTCCACCACAATTCCAAACATGCACTAAATGTCACTTTTAATTTTTTTTCATTTTTTCTTCTCCACATTTGTTAAACATATTTAAATATTTTTTAAAAAATAAAAAATACATCAATATACTAATATTCATTTTCTTATCATTAATTAAAAAAATAATTAAAAAATTAAAATATATAAGCGGTCAAAATAAGGGGGTAAATTCACAGGGTACACTAGCATTTTCTTTTTGTTATTGAATAATAAAAACTCTCATTTGTACTAAATCAAATATACACAAAATACAAATAAAAATATCTAAATTAGAAAAGATAGTGGCTGTGCACCCTTCCCCAAAGGGTGTTTCGAACACCTTAGCCGCCCCGTGGGTGTATTGGTCGTGGCCCACCTTGGGGTGGCTTTCCTGCTACCTCTGGTTTATAGCTACCATGTGCCAAGGTGATAAGATTCACCTTGACATAGGGTGGCTGTTGGCTAGATCACCCTTGGGGGCTGTTTCTTTTTTAAAAAAGAAATTTAAAGATAATTTATTGGGTATAACTTTTTTAAAAAAATAGTAAACTTAAGTGGCCATCTATGATTAGAAAGGTTACACGAGATCCTTGGTAGAATTTAGCAAATCCTCTCTTTTATGTTGTAGATACTTTCCACTTTCCAATTAATATTGTCTTTTACATTTCATATCCAAAATCATGCCTATTGAAACATGACATCTTCTACTTTCAAAAATATTTTGGTTTAATTCTAATTGTTAAGGTATTTTGTCGAAGAAAACCGATTGTTTCTTGACACAAACTTGTTTGGTTCAAAGGTCGAAGGATTACCTACCACGCCTTTCATTTTATCAATTGTCGTTCTTTGACTCTTCGCAAGACCTCGATAACCTTGGTCGCCTATTATTTGCATCGTCATTTGAAAAAATATAGGAAGCTTATCTTTTGATCAATCGGCAAAAAAGAAATTCTTTTTTTTTTCCCACTCATAGTCGAGTAACAAAAATGCCAGAATTATACTTTTTCTCTAGTAGAAGTATTTATCCTTTTTTTTTTTAATAATTTTGTAAAAGACTAATCTCATTACTTTCAAGAAAACAAAGAGAGAATACATGGAGGAACAACCTCCAATGAGGAGTAGAGCATTTTTAGCTAATACATGAGCTACATTGTTTGAGACTCTGGGGACATGCATAATCGACCAATGAGGCACTTTTCCTAGAAGTTGTTTAACATCTCTGATCAGCAAACCAGCTGAGGATCAATTCTCTTGATTGCTTTTAACAGCATTGACCATAGCTAAAGCATCCCCTTCCAATTGCACTTTTGTCAACCCCAGTTCGATACATAACAATGTGGCTTTATGGATAGCAAGTGTTTCACCTTGCAAAGGATCTGGGAAAAAGGCACGAACTGATCTTAGAGTGACCATTACTATGCCTTCCCAGTTCCTAACTACAACACCTATTCCAACCTTGTAATTGATTTTGTCAATGGTAGCATCCCAATTGATCTTCTAAGTACCTTGTGGAGGGGTTGTCCACTGGTGAGTAGTGAAAATATCATTCCTTGGCAGGCCTTTGACTATCTGATTTGAGGCTTTGAAATCTGTAAGTGTTTGGTGAGCTTGTAAGACCAGAGTGAGAGGAGGAGTAAAGACCTCTTCAAAGACAAAGTTGTTCATTCTCCTCCATAGATTGTTGGTAATAACAAACTCTTCTAAGTCCTCACATTGCAGGGATGAGGAGAATTGTCTTAGTAGTTCCAATAAGGAGATTTCCTCGACATAACATTTTTGTAGTTTTCTCGAAGATGAGCCCCACACATCTTGGGCTGACTTGCAATTCCATAGGATGTAAGCAACTGATTCATGCTCCACACAACAAATAAGGCAATTAGGAAGATCCACTACTTTTCTTTTGAACAAGTTCAGTTTGGCAGGGAGTGCCTCATGAACACTAGCTCTCTAGATGAAGACTTTAATAGCATTTGGGACCTTTAGCTTCCATAGTTTTGACTAGAAGTCAACTGGGCTAGTGTTGCTCGAATGTTGGCCCTTAATGCTATCCATAAGTTCCACTTGCAAGTGATAGGCACATCTAACTGAAAATTTGCCATCAGTAGTACATCTCTGTGCTAGTTTATCTGAATTCTTTATTAGGCTAAGGGGTATTCTACTAATGAGCTCATAATCAGATTCAGAGAAAAGATCTTTTAATAGAGGGGGGTTCCAATGCTGTGAATTAGGATCTATTAGTTCCTTAACCAAAGCATCTTCTTCCAGCAGCCTCACTGGGGTTTGGATTTTGAAAGAAGAAGCCTTGGGAACCCATTTGTATTTCCAGATTTTGACCGATTCACCATTACCTATTTTCCAGATCAAACCTTCATTCAATAGTTGCTTTGCTGCCAAGATACTCTTCCAAGCCATTATGCCCAACTTTAGCATTGAGATAATCAGAATAAGGAAAATATTTAGCCTTTTAGACCTTTGTTACGAATGACTGAGAGTGCTGAATTAATCTCCATCCTTGCTTGGCTAATAAAGCTAGATTGAAGTTTTCAAAATCCCTAAAACCCAAACCACCTGCACTCTTAGATTTTTCCAGTTGTTTTTACCTAAGCCAGTGGATTTTTGATCTGTCATCTCTTAATCCCCACCAGAAATTTTGCATTACTATGTTAATCTCCTTCACTGGTGTCTTTGGGACTTCAAACAAACCCACGCTGTCAGTATACATACTAGATAGCATTATTGTGAATTCCTAGAGCCCTGGCTCAAATTCTAATGCTTAGAGTGAGAGAGATATTAGTGTACATGAGTTAAGAAGTACTAAATTTATAATTGTTGGTTTGTATCTCCTTAGCAACATTAAAAATTTATATATTCAATAATTATGAAATTATTATTTACAAGTTATTGTAGAGGACACACATTTCATACTTGTTGACTTGACATGATTTGATTAGCAATATAAATTTAAAAATCTGAATCTTGCAAATCACATTTTGTCAAGTTAGTGGTGTGGAAGGAGTCTCCTCCACATTAGCTTGCAAATAGAATGACCCGCTAATTTTTAGAAAAATTCTGTTTACATACTAGTGTGGAGAATACACTCTCTACAATGTTGACTTAACATAATTTGATTTTCAAAAGAAGTTTAATTAAAAATCAAATCTCTTTTGAACTTAAAACTTGTCATGTAAGAGATGTGAAAAGTGTATTATTCATACCAGTTTGAGGAAATAATAACTCTAATTATTATAAGAATTACTTTAAGTTCTCTCTCCTACTATAAGGGATCCTAATCCGATACAACTTATGAGCTTTAGAAGAAAATGCCTAATTTTATTTTGATTCCTCATTCTGCATTAGTTAAATGAATTTAACACATTGTGAATGCTAAATAAGGGAAGTAAGAACATGGACACTTAAAATGGCTTATGTTCCACATTTTATTGAATGAAGTATATGAAGAATTTCATAGCTCGAGAAATTCTATCTCAAGAGATGAGATAGAGAGAAGATTTGAATTTCATTATGTACTGTATTTTACAAGCGTGCTGTATTTACATAATAAAAAATGAAACTACAGCTAGACTTAAGGAAACTACAGCTAGACTTTTCTATAATGATGCAGCAAATATTCAATCGATTTTCCAAATCTTGATACGTGATATCCTCTTCATGATGAGAGATATTCTCTTGCATTTTTGGATCATGGTGCTGCATAATCTTCTCCATTGATGTAGTGTTGTCATGCTACTTAATCTTTTCCATTGATGTAGTAGTGCTGTCATCCCTTTCAAACATGGCCGAGGATCAAGATAGAGGCCAAGTTTGTTACGAAAGACATGAAAAAGAGCCTTGGGCAGTGGCTTCGGATAGATATCAACTAGTTGATTAGCTGAGGTGACAAAACAAGTCTCTAAACAGACAAAAGCTACACGTTCACGAATGTAATGATAATCAAGCTCAATATGTTTTGCCCAAGCATGAAGAATGGGTTTAATCGTCATTAGGGAGCACTCATGTTGTCACAATGGAGTACAGGAGCACGGTGCAAGGGGATGCTGAGATCACGTAAAAGAGAAGATACCCAGATGAGTTTAGCGATAGTGGCAGCCATTGATCTGTACTCTGCTTTAGCACTAGAGCGTGCCACAATTGGTTGTTTATTCACACTCCATGAGATGAGGTTACTTCCAAGGAATGTACAAAACTCAGAGGTAGACCGTCATGTGGTTGGACGTCTAGCCTAGTCAGCATCTGAAAAACCATATAGGTCAAGAGTACTGTTACTGAGAATGCACAAACTGAGCTAGGCAGCGTCTTGTACATATCGCAAAATTCTTTTAATAAGTTCAGTTGGAGTTTGCATGAATTGACATACATAGCTAAATATATAAGCAATGTTTGGTCACGCAAATGTCAAGTATTGTAAGGCACCTACAATGCTTCAATACTTGGTAGGGTCATGGAAGAGATCATTGGATGCAAGAAGAACTCGTCCTTTGGAGGGCATTGGTGTAGAGATAGGCTTACATGCAACCGAGTCAAAAGATCAAGAGCATAGCGATGTTGAGATAAGACCAAGTCTTGGCCAATCTTGTGAACTTCTATTCCAAGAAAATGATTCAAAAAACCAAGATCTTTGATAGAAAACTGCTTGCTAAGCTATGAGATAAGCCAATTGATATGATTAGAATTATCTCAAGTGACTATCATGTCATTGACATAAAGCAGGAGTACAAGGATTCCATGTGAAGAGTTGCAAATGAAAAGGCTAGGATCGATGATGCCACATAAAAAATCAAGTTGAAGTAGAAAATCACTTAGGCGATCAAACCGAGCTCAAGGAGCTTGTTTAAGACCGTAAAGAGCTCGACTAACTTGACAGACATAATTTGAATGAACCAGATCTTCATACCTAGGTGGTTGGTCCATGTACACAGGGGTGCTTAGGAAGCCAAGCAAGAAAGCATTTTTTACATCCAATTGTCTAAGCTCCTAGTGCTTAACAGTGGCAATGGATAAAATAACTCATATGTTTGCAGGTCGAATAACAGGGGAGAGTTTCTTTGTGAAGTCTACTCCATCGACCTGATTAAATTCTTTGGCTATGGGTCTTACCTTGAGACACTCAAGGGAGCCATTAGGTTGTAGCTTGGCTTTGTAAACCCATCGACAACCAACACCATTCATATCTAGTTGTCGTGGGACAAGGGTCAATGTCTTGTTGGCATCAAGGGCAACCAATTCTTCCTCCATAGCAGCAGACCATCTAGGATGTTGTTTGGCTACAGTGATGGATCTGGGCTTTGCTAGAATATGGTTAGCAATATGAAGGTGCATATTTTGGGTTGGGCTTTTGCACTCCAGCTTTGGACCTAATAAGCATGGGATGTTGAGGAGTTTGTGAAGTAGATGGTAGTAGAGGTGCAAATGTTAGAGGCTCAGTTTGATGATCCAAAGAGGAATTGTTGTCATGAGGTGCTGCAAGTGTAGCCAAGTGTGAGCTCTCAAATTGGATCAGAGAGATAACTGCAATTGGAGGAGCGAATGCAGAGGGAGGTGTATCGGCAATGGGTGGAATAACTTCATCTTGTTCAATTTCTTGCCATTCAGAGAAGGAGCAAACCTTCAAATTGATTAGAGTTATAAAAATGAGTAGGCTCATGATCAGGTAGGATGGGCTCATCAAACACCACATGTTGTGATAGGTAGACACGATTTGTAGGTGGATAGAAGCACTTGTAGCCCTTATGTTTACTGCTATGGCCAAGGAACACACATGGTAAAGACTTGGGTCTGTTGTGACAGTACTCACCAAGATAAGGGAAATATATTGCATCAAAAACTCTAAAAGCACCATAATCTGGTTGCTTTCAATAGAGATAAAAAAAAAGGAGAGTACATTGCAAGAGTTGGAGTGGGTAACATGTTGAGTAAGAACACAACAATAGAGAAGCTATCCAATCAGAATTGAGGTGGGAGTTTGGCATGAAAAAGCATGGTGAGGCCTAATTCATTAATGCTGCGATGTATTCTCTAAGCCTTGCCATTTTGTTTAGGAGTTTTGGGACAAGAAGATTGATAATGAATTCCTTTGCTAAGCATAAAATCAGTGAATTCTTGTGTGAAAAACTCACCCCCTTCATAACTTTAAAAGATACAAATTTTGACATCAAATTGACATACAACATAATTATAGAAATGTTGAAAAGCTGCAAATAGATCTAATTTGTGTCTTAAAGGAAACAACTATGTAAAATGTGTAAATTCATCAACAAAGATGGCATAGTACCGATACTTATCTCTAGATATTACAAGAGTTGGTTCCCATAAATCACAATGGATCTTATGAAAAGGAGAAGTTACTTTATTGTCTGTTTGTAAAATAGGAAGTCTGCAGGATTTTCCCATCTGGCAGCTTATACAAATATTTGAAAGGGATTAATTAGGAGTGATGTTGATAAGCTTTGAAGAGTGAAGATGCTCGAGAATGCGAGTATTAGGGTGTCCTAAATGCTTATGCCAACATTCTTTATTCACTTGGCGAAAATGGGCTAAAAAGAAAGTCGATGCTTCTTTGTGGTGATCACTTTCAGGTGGTCGGCCATAAAAAAATATACAGTCCCTTCTGCTTTCGTCCTTGTGCTATGTCCCACTGTGTGATTCTGTCCTTTATAACAAAACCAAGACCATCAAATTAAAAAATTAGTGGATAATATGTAGTCAGTTTGTTAACTAATATAAGATCCTTTTTAAGCTTAGGAACCACCAAAACATTATTGAGTTTAAGTGTGGAATTACTAGTCTCAACCGTTGTTGTACCAATATGTGTAATGGGTAGAGTATCACCATTACCTACCATTTCACCATCAAATCCATGATAAGAAACCAAGTAGTCGAGGTTACCTAGGCTTAAGGTCATATGGTTTGTTGCACCAATGTTGGGATGCCTTTCGGGATTTGGGTTTTCAAAAACTTTCATAGCAGCAAAGCTTTAGGGCAGACTATCCTGAGTAAATGAGTGATTGAACCTATTGAAGCACTTAATAGCAGTATGGTTTTGTTTGTTACAGATTTGGCAAACAACTTCATCCTTGGTGATTGAGCCGAAATATTACATATTTTAGCTATTTAAAACCAATGTATTTCAATTGCTTCGTGACATTATTATTGGTTTTAGATGAAAAAATAGTTAATAAGTATAAATACAAGTTGTGATTTTTAATTGATTAATATCATGTTTATGCTTGATTTTATAACTATGATTTAATTGGATAATATTTCTTCACATATATAACATATTTTTGATAATCTATTTTTTTTCTTTTAATTTATTTCTGAGTGTTATTTTTATCTCCTTATTTTCAGCTTAAATAAAATTTACATGAAATTCGATTGGAACTTTGGACCAAAAGCGCTTGCTAATTGAGAGGAAACATAAAGAAATATGCAGAAGATAAACAAAGAGAAGGAAGGAAATGGTGGACTTGGGCAGATGAAAAAGATAGAAAATGAGGATGACTTTCCTACTTGGCATGTCCATAGATGCACGCGGTGAAGAAAATAGTTCGGTGGACAACACATGCAAAGTGAAAGTCATAGAAGGAGGCTGAAGGTGAAGAAGCAGGTGTGGAAAAAGAAAAAAACAAGGGAAAAAAAATTATGGAGAGAGGCACGTTGTCAACGTAAAACCACCGAAAAATAAGAAAAAGAAAAACAAGGAAAGCGAGAAAAAAGGATAAGAAGAGCGAGCCGAAAGAAAAAGAAAGGAAGATGCGAGTGGAACGAAAGTCTGGAAGGAGAAAAGAAAGAGAGGTTTTACGGAAAGCCAAGAATAAAAAGAAAATAAACACAGGCTTTCGTTTGGGGTCAATTTTTACAGAAAGCTGAGAGCATTTTAGGCTTGTATTCTTCTTCAACTGGGACGGATGATTTGAATGAAAATCACGAAGGCAACGTCAAAGTCATAGAAGAGGGCTTGAAGAGTGTTTACGGACAGGGGAGCTTACGGAGGAGAAAAAAATAAATAGACAGCTTGAGGAGAAGAAAATAAAGAGGGAGCTACGGACAGCAGAGGGAGCTGCTGGTGTTTACGTAAAGGAGGACGTTTACGGAGATTGAAAGAGTTACGGACAGGGGAGTTTATCTGGTGTAGCTTCAGACTACAGCAGACGATGTGAACAGAAACAAAAAAAAATCTGGAAGGAAGCTTACGAAGGATCAAACAAAGAACAAAGTTGAGTTTGAGGAAACTTGCTCTGTTTCAGTGGGAGAAAACATAGGAGTGAATTTTCTTAGGAAAGTGAGCAACCTTTCTTTTGGATATATTCTGCAGTGTATTTGTTTCCATTTTGCAGGTTGAACTTGGAGTTCGATTTGGAGAGCAAAGAAACAGAGCAAGAACGGGTAGCACGTGCACGGAGGGAGTTGTTGGACATTGGACGAAAAGAACGGAGCTGGCTTGGGACGAACTGAGCACCTGGGGGGTTCCCGTTCGGGCTGGACTTTCAGCTTTGTTTTTTAAACAAGGAAATAGAGCAGGACGGAAAGCACATGAAACGGAAAGAAAATTCATGTTTTGACGCTGGGCTGAGGGAGTTTACGTTTGGGGTGTTTACCTTTTCGTTTGTACTGATTTAGGGAGAGATATGGAACGAAAAGGGGAGGATTTATTTTGCTAGGTTGGACGCTGGACAGACGAAAAATGGCAGGAGGTTTGGACTGACTGGGAGGGGTTTTTACGTGAAGAAAGGTTTACGGAAGGGACTCTACGTTTGGGGTGATTTTTCGTTTGGAGCTGCTGGACGGACTGGTTTTGAGGGGAGTTGTTTTCGGCTCAATTTTCTTTTCACTTTTTTTTAATGATCTAAGTTGTTTTCATTATTAGTTTGTGTTTTATTTTTATCATAGAGAATGTTTATTTAATTTTTATAGCACTTGTGATAAACATGGTTGGCTAAATTTTCTTACTAAGGTTAGAGGTGAAATTTAATGATTTCAACATTGTTTTCGGATCGACGTAAAATTTATTTTGTGGGCTTGATCGATTGAAGGATTTTATTGTTGGATATTTTGATTATCTATATATTTATCTTGATTCATTCTGATTTTCGAATACAGTGAATGGTTGAGGAATCCCTATGATATTCAAATAGATTTGTGAATGTTTTAATCATCAATCGTTCATGCTCAATCATTAGTGACTATTTTTCTTGACCTTAAATACTAAATCTTCCAATTAAACAGAATCATTATTCTAGTTTAATTGAAGTAATTCGATCGAAAACAATATTTTAAATTATTAGATGGATCCTCAAAACCTTAGTCTTTTTCTATATCAATACATTTTATCATTTTGGTTTTATTCTGTTACGTCAAAAATCATCATCTCAGTAACCTCATTTTATATTCGATCGCACATCTCTTTTAGTATTTTCTTTTCATTTGTTTGAGTTTATTTTCCAAAAGTCAAATTCCTGTGGATTTGACCTTGTAAGGTATTACAACACCTGTATATTTACAGGTAAAACTGCACTAAATTTTTGGTTCATTAGTTTCAGTCAAAGTTTAGGCGCACCACTTGGTCTTGTGCTGAAATGATGCATTGTTGGAGTGAGGAGCACATGAGGAGATGTTATCTTGCTTAGTTGCCACTGGTTACCTTGAATAAAACCACATCCTTTGGAGTTGAAAGATGAGGACTATTTTTCTTGCTTTTGGTCTGTTTCTATCCATAGAAGGCCATAGCAAATGGTGCAGTATCCATCTTGTGTCTTTCAGCATAGCTTTCTAGAAGTGTAACAACCTCGGAATATGGGAGAACTGGATGATGAAGCATAGTAGCAGTGAAGATCTCCCAATCTTTGCCTAAACCATTGAGAAGCCATTGAGACTTCTTATGGTCAAGTACAGGTTTACCGATTGTAGCAATTTCATCATAAATAGTTTTGAACTTGCGAAGGTATGTACTTAGTGAGTTAGTTCCTTGATTTATAGAGGTGAGCCACTGTTTAAGTGCTAAACTTCGATAAGAGGATGTATGAGCAAAAGCATGGACTAAAGCATTCCATACTTTAGCTGATGTATTGGGGCCTACGACAATACCAAGTGCATCTTCGGAGAGAGTGGAAGAAAGCCATCCCTTGGCAGGCCTGTCTGTTTTGTGCCACTTCAAGACCATAGGATTGGGACAATGCTCAAAGTCATCTCAAGTGATGAACTGAGGAGGTGAATGAGTATCACCATTTATAAAACCTTGAAGATCATAGCTCTCCAAAATGTTGATCATTTGAGTTTTCCATAACAAAAAGTTTGTGGAAGTAAGAAGCAAGGAGACAAAATTGTCAACATTTTGATTAAAAGAGCAAGGAAAATCATCTTGTTGAGACATGGATGACTCAAACATAGCGAAGAAGAATGAAAGAAAAAAAAAGAGAAGTACTTCTCTTTATCGCCCGTCAGCTATTGAAACCATAAAGAATTTTAGATTTTGAGAAATTCTATCTCACGAGATGAGATAGAGAGAAGACTTGTATTTCATTATATAATGTAATTTACAGAGTAATTACATACAAGAGTGCTGTATTTACCTAATAAAAAAGGAAACTACAACTAGACTTAAGGAAACTACAACTAGACTTTCCTACAATGATTCAGTAAATATTCTATCGATTTTCCAAATCTTGATGCATTATATCCTCTTCATGATGAGAGATATTCACTTATATTTTTGGATCATGGTGTTGAATAATCTTCTTCACTTATGTAGTGGTGTCATACTGCTTAATCTTCTCCATCCATCTCAGTAGTGCTGTCAATATATTATATTATATGTTAGGTTATCTTAAAAAGAGTTCTTATTAATTTTAAACTTTGAATAATTAAAATAAAGAGTAATGTTATATATTACACTTTGATTTTATCCCACTATATAAGATGTTATACATTTATCACTATTGAAAATTATTCAATGGTAATAAATGTGTCACATGACTTACATTATGGAACTTGTTAAACGGAGGGGATGCCCACATGGGCAGACCCCCCAAACGGTGCATTCAAGTTGCACGTAACGCATGGCCTTAACGTTACACGGCTTGTAAATGCATGGCTTTAAGTCATGCGTTACCCGTATATTAAAGGCTAGCCTTTAAGGCCAGTCGTGTAAGGGGGGCTATATATAGCCCCCCTCTTTTTGGTTCTGGTGGATCAATCGACATAGAAAAAATCTCTCTCTCATTTGTTCTCTCTTGAAATAGTTTTTAGGCCATGAATTTGTTAAGTGTTACTCTAGTTTTATAACTACGTAGTACACTTTACCACTAAGAGGAAAAACTTGAGTTTTGTCGATCTGGAGAAACTCGTGGAGCATTTTTATAAGCAGAGCTTGAGGTACTTTCCGCTGCAATTTTTTTTCTAACATTGGTATCAGAGCTTTTGTAATTGCTTCCAGTTTATTTTTATTTGCATATGCATGTAAACTGTAAATGTGCCATTTTTTTTTATGCACAAGTAGTGCTGCGATGTTCTTAAAAAAAAAAAAAAATTTTCGCTGAAAGGTTGTGCAGTGGTGTAGCGCTCACCACCCACACACGGTGGTGCAGCGCGCACCATAGGGTGTTGCGCGGCACCCCTGGAATGGTGCTGCGCGCACCACGATGCCGCATGCACCTATAGGAAGCCCACGGTGCATGGTGTACCGTGGAGGCACCCAGTGGTGCTGCAAGCACTGCCTCGGTGCTGCGCGCACCAGAGGGGTGCTGCCAGCACCAGTGAGTTGTTGCACGCACCACCCTAGGTGCTGCGGCAGCACCTAGCCTCCTTTGGAGGTTGTTTCCAACGAAAAACAACCCCGGTGAGCTCTCTAAACGGCGGCAGGAAATTGTCTAAAGGTAGAAGATGACTCCTACGTCATCTGTTTTGTGTTTGGGCTTGGGCTTTTTTGGCCCAATTTTTTTTTTCCTTCTAAACAAATGGGCTGGGCCGAACGGCCCATTGTTTTTTTTTGTTTAAAAAAAAAAAGGGTGCTTTCAATTGGGCCATTTTCGACCCAGTTTTTTTTTTCAGCACATTTTTTTTTTAAAAGTTAAACCTATTCTTTTTAAGGAAATAAAACTATAAAATGGCACAATGAGGTTTTGAACCCCGGACCACCCCGGACCATTCTTTTAGTTTAGGTGGGGTTTTTTTTACATATATGTTTTTTTTTTATAAAATATATATATATATATATATAAATAAAATAAATAAATAAATAATTGCATGAATTTATATATGCTTAGATATATTGTTATATTACATGTGATCTTTTATTTAATGTTTTAGATTAAATATGATAACATGTGAATATTTGGTTATATTCATGCTATTATTTTTCCATAATGTTATATTACATGTGATCTTTTTTTTAATTTTTATATTAAATGTGATAACATGTATGTGTGAATTGAACATGTGGAAATGTGATTATTTTATCATCGTTGAATGTTAGACTTGAATGTTTAGACATTAGTCTTTATTTCTTTTAGTGATAAAAATATAGAAAATCCCACTAGGTAGTCTTAGTTAGAATTGTCAGTGTGAATGATAGGCTGAAAGAATTGTAGTGATCCCAGTAAGAACTGTAAATGCACTATATAGCCAAAAGACCATGGTGACCCCAGTAAGAACTGTAAATGCACTGCATAGCCAAAAAGACTACAGTGGCCTCAGTAAGATCTATAAATGCACTGATGGAACAAAAAAAATGGACTGTAATAGTCTTATATGAACCATCTTTGTAGACTGGCCCAACAGGTTACTGTAGTCTGGCTGTCTTTGTAGACTGGCCCAACAGGTAGCTATGGTCTGCGTATCTGTCCTTGTAGACTGGCCCAAAAGGTTACTGCGGTTTTAGTAGGTTATGTCTTTACATATGACTAAGATTAGGAGACTACTTAAGATAGTGGGAGTATGGTTGAGATTTATGATGATAAATTCTCCCATATTTTTTTTAAAAAATAATTTGCGCGGGAATTAGGTTAGAAATTTAATAATTCGATATTGTGGTGTAAGAGATGATTATGAAGCCTAGCGATTTTTCGACCTTGCGACATGTCTAAATTATTCTTTTTCTATCTTGAAAGGACGCAGCAGATTTCTTAGGTGTGTGTGTAATATCCCTTCTTTGCGTATTGTAGTGATATGGCATTCAAGACTATAGCTGCTGACCTAAACAAGGGGGAGAAATTAGATGGGGAAAACTATGACATATGGCATCGCAAGATCCAATATGTCTTAGATGAGCAAAAGGTCTTGGAGGCCTTGTCTCACACCCTTACTGTGCCCGTGGAAGGGAACTCGGAACAACATAAGATAGATCAACAAGCCTATACTCAATGGGCTAAGAAAAATCGGTGCGCGCGCATAATAATGTTAAGTAGCATGCACAATGATCTAATGTGTGATTTCGAGGTCTATGACACTGCCCAAAGCATGTGGGAGGCTTTAAAATTGAAGTTTGGTGGAACTTCAGCCACTAGGTTGCGTGGATTAATCATGAGGTTCGACTCCTATAAGATGCACTCTGACCACACGATGAAGCAGCATCTTAGGGTTATGTCAACTATGATCCGCGAACTTAGGTCGGCAAGAAATAACCTGACAGATGAACAGCAAGTCCAGGCAGTGATAAGGTTACTACCAAATTCTTGGAAAAATATGAGCCAGAACCTGACGCATAACGAGAATATCAAAGACTTTGATGATGTCTAGCGTCACTTGGAATTGGAGGCTAAGCGCCTAGAGGCTACTAAGCCCAATCATACGGCCTATGTGGCTAATACTGGTTCGCGCAAGGTATCAAGGCCTAAGCGCAAGAAGTCCAAGAATGGGGTAGCTGCTGGACAAATTAAAAAGGTGTCAGGAACTTCTTAGAGCACCGAGAGGGGAAAGCGCGGGAAGAACAAGTCAAAATTAGAGTGCTTCAACTGCGGAAAGACTGGCCACTTCACTCGTGATTGCACTGAGCCGAAGAAAGTACACTTTGACTTTTCTCGCATTGTTTTTGTAACTAGCCATGTGATGGTTGCTAACTCCTATCCATTTTGGATTGTTGATTCAGGAGCGACCGAGCACATAGAGCGAGACAGAGTCGGATTTGTGGAGTATCGCAAGATTCCAACTGGGAGCCATGATATCAAGGTGGAGAATGGAGCTAGCGTGGAGGTACTTGGACTTGGTACCTACAAGCTGGACTTGCGGGGTGGCCGCACTCTTTTCCTCCACAATGTGCTATACGCTTCCGAGATCCGACAAAACTTACTTTCAGTTGTTACTCTATTAAAACTTGGTTTTCGGATTGTTTTTTAAAACAATTATGTTTCCTTTTATTTGGGCCATGTGTTTTATGGCAATGCTTTTCTGCAAGACGGTTTTATGATATTGGATTTGGTTTATTCTAATATAGATGAATCTATTGCTTTTCTTTCTTCATCTGTTGATAATTTGGATTCACATATATGGCATGCTAGGCTTGGCCATATAGGACACGATAGAATGACTCAGTTAGCTAGAGAAGGCCTGATAGGCAATCTCGCTAGGGTCACCTTGCCCACATGTGAACATTGTCTAATGGGAAAAGTTAAGAGAAAACCGTTTGGAAAAGCCACTAGGGCATCTTTTCCACTGTAATTAGTCCACTCAGACATCTGTGGTCCAATGAGTGTGAGGGCAAGACACGGAGTTGTCTACTTCATCACTTTTATAGATAATTTTTCACGTTACGGTCATGTTTACTTAATCTCCCATAAGTCTGAAGCATTGGAGTGCTTTAGACGATATCTAAGAATGGTTGAGAATCAGTTAGGCAAGAGTTTAAAAACTCTAAGAACTGACCGAGGAGGAGAATATCTCTCTGAGCAATTTAAAATGCTCTGTGATAAAAAATGAATCAAAAGACAGTTAACGATGTCAAGTACGCTGCAGCAAAATGGCGTGGCGGAAAGGAGAAATCGAACACTGCTTGAGATGGTTAGGTTAATGATGGCATAAGCAAACCCACCAATTTCTTTTTGGGGGGATGCACTTTTGACTGCTACCTACATTCTTAACCGAGTGCCCTCCAAATCAATAACTTCCACCCCATATGAACTATGGACCGACGAGAAACCCAATTTGAGTAACTTGCGGCCATGGGGTTCAACGGGTTTTGTTCATGATATTTCTCATAAGTATGAGAAATTAGGCCCTAGAGGGAAGAAGTGTATCTTTATAAGATACTCAAAACACTCTAAAGGGTATGTGTTAATAGGTGAACAAACTGATGGAAGTATGACTGAAATTGAATCACGAGATGTGGACTTCATTGAAAATGAATTTCCAAGTAGAGGTGAGGTTGATAGGAGTTTAGAACTTCATGAGATTATGGAACAAGAGGAAAGTGCTCCAAGGAATTTAGTTGAGAATGAGGAAGAAATTCTTCAAGCTCCTACAAATAATAAAAAGGACTTAAATCCGAGTGTGAGCACACCACTTGTCAATCAATCACAACAACCTCAGCCGCGTAGAAGCACACGTGAAAGTATTCCCCGTCGTCGTTTTGAGATTGAAGGGGAAGCTTTTATGGTAGCTCTGCATGATGATGATGAGCCTAGGACAATTCATGAGGCTCTCTCATCTTCTACTAAAGATGAGTGGATGAAAGCTCTTAATGATGAAATTGAGTCTATGAAGACTAACTAGGTCTGGGATCTGGTTGATTTACCGACAAGGCGTAAGACTATTGGGAACAAATGGGTTCTTAAAGTCAAACGCAAATCGGATAGATCGATAGATAAGTACAAAGCTCGCTTAGTGGCGTAATGATATACCCAACAGGAGGGTATAGATTATGAGGAAACTTTTTCACCACTCGTGAGGTTTGCTTCAATTCGCCTGATTCTAGCTATAATAGCAAACATAGATTTGGAGCTCTACCAGATGGATGTTAAGACAACATTTCTCAATTGAGAATTAGATGAGGAGATCTATATGGATCAACCAACGGGTTTTGTGGTCAAAGGTCAAGAGCGCAAAGTGTGCAAGCTCAAACAATCTATATATGGCCTAAAACAATCATCTAGGCAATGGTACCTCAGATTCCATCGAGCCGTTCTTTCGAATGGGTTTACGATGATCACAGAGGACCATTGTGTCTATATCAAAAGATCCAATAAGAGTTTCATTATGTTGTCATTATATGTTGACGACATACTACTAGCTGGAAATGATAAAGGGTTGATAGTCACCATAAAAGAGTGGTTATCCTTCAATTTTGAGATGAAGGATTTGGGTGAGGCAGAATACATTATGGGAGTTAAGATCTACGGAGATCACTCAAAGAGACTATTGTGTTTGTCCCAACAGACTTACATAAAGAAAGTTCTCAAACGCTTCCTAATGAGTGAATGTAAACCCATTGACACCCCTATTACAAAAAGCGAGACCTTATCTAAAGAGTTGTGTCCTAAGACTCAAAGAGAAAAGGAAAAGATGGCCTGTGTCCCTCATGCTAATGCTGTGGGTAGTCCGATGTACGCAATGATGTGTACTCAGCTTGACATATGCTATGCAATTGGCTTAGTGAGTAGATTCCAATCTAACCCGGGACTGGCTCACTGGAAAGCAGTCAAGAGGATTATGCGATATCTGAAGGGAACTGCAAACTATGTGCTGTGCTATCAAGGTTCAGATTTACAGCTAAGAGGTTACAGCGATGCCGTCTGAGGCAGTGATCTAGATGAGTGCAAATCAACCACTGGGTATGTCTTTCTGCTCAACAATGGCGCCATTACATGGAGCAGCAAGAAACAACCCTGTATAGCTTTATCCACCATGAAGGCAGAATACATAGCTTGTTCTGCAGCAGTTCAAGAAGCTGTTTGGTTACGGAGCTTCCTCAAGCATTTAGACATTGGCACGGATACTTCAGATCCGGTGACAATATTCTGCAATAGCACGGCTGCTCTTGCATATGCTAAGTATAACAGCCCGCTAGAAATTCAATGGTGAAATTTCCATAGACTTTAGAAATCTCGTGAAAACTCCGTAAGTTTTCACGAATCGACTAATCGCATAGGTTTTAGTCAGTGAAACCCTCAATGATTGGAATCTATTTGAAACTCCAAAAACTTGGTTGAAACCGAAACCCTAAACGGTTTCCCCAAACCCTAAAGTTGGCCTTCAAGCCCTTTTGATCCAATTTCTAGCATTGTGTTTAATCACTTGATTAAATCACTTCCACATGCTATTAATTTCTCAAATTCTTATTATGACATCTTTATCCAACATTTTAAACCTTGGAAATTTGTTTGGGCCAAGAAAAATTGGATTTGGGCTTGATAGCATCTCAAACCCTAACCAAATCTCATTTAAACCCTAAATTGAAGTCCACTTGGTTGAGGCCCACTAAGGCCCACGAATTTGGCCACCTTGGCAAAGCTCCTTGGAGAAGCTTCCTCCCCCACTTGTTAGACCATTCATTGCATCAAGTTGCACTCAATAATATGGAGGAACCCACCCCATCAAGTCCCATGTCTCATAGCTTTTGTAGGTTGTCCTTTGCCCCCCACTATCCTCTACCTTATCACATGTCTACACCTCCACTCAATGATTTTTAAGGTCTATATATTCCCCCTGAAGAAGGCTTGAGTCGTGCAAGACTCACTTACTTCACTTTAATCATTTCTTCACCCCGTTCTTAGAGAGAAACCCAAAAGAGCTCTCTCGGGCAGATTTCTGTGTCTTTTTGTGTGGAGATTATCGACCCTTTGTAAGTATTTTTACACAATGACTCCTTCATAAAAGTTGTTCCTCTTTGAGTCTAGTTTCCGTAGATATATTTTTCGTATCATTCCATGGTCATTTGGTCAGTCAAAAGTATTTGTAACCATGGAAAGGTCATTCTGGGCGTGAATCTGGAGAGTATGTTATGTTTTGGAGTTTTTGACCAAGCTAATGGGCATATCTTGGTCCGAAAATTTTATGGAGTGTTGTTAGAATGTGTTTAAGAGTTTTCATTGAAGTTTTGTTGCATGAATAAAGCTTTTGATGATATATTTTCTTAGATCTAGAAACTCGAAAACTGGAAGTGGAAAAACAGTTTTTATTTGGAGAAAGTTTGAATATTTCGTGGTTTGATCTTACTCTAATGGCTTTGATATTTTATATGATGATCATAAGTCTCTTATTTTCATGTTAGGATGTTATTTTGGAGATATTTAGCATTAGTTTAAAAGATATGATTTTTCTATGCAAGAGAATTTCGGTTAGGCCTAAGATTTGATGTTTTTAGGTTAGATCCATGTTTTGTTGGGTTTTAGCCATGTGATTTTAATTTTGATGGTTGGATATTCTTTAAGACACGTTTTTAAACCATGTGATACTTTATTTCAAAGACCTCACCTTCTTAAGCCATTGATCAAGAGATTTATCAAAGCTAGTTAAGAAAAAGTTTCTGTTTTTGGACTAAGTGTAAAATCAAAAACTCCAAGTGTTATTTTTGTGATTTTGGTGACTTTAGTTTGATGATTTAAAGCATGGTTTATCTGAGGATGATGTTATGAATATGTTAGAAGTAAGATTTGATTTTTTTGGAATTCTTGGTGATGTTTTGATTTAAGGACAAAGCTTGTGATTCAAGTGTTTTGATCTTTTTACAAAAACAAGTTTGGTGTTGATTATAAGTCTTTTCTAAATGGATGTTTTAAGTATGGTTTTAAACCTAGGATTGGAAGATGGTTGGTGCAAAATTTTGGTTTAAGCATGAGTTTTGAAGTTGGAAGGAATTGCAACAAAAATCAAGAGAAATGGCCTATGGATGTTTCGGCCATAGTGTGTTTTTCATAGTTGTGTTTTGTCTTAAATTTTTCTGAGTTAATATTTGAGTTTAAGACAAAATTTACATGAGGAATGTAAATTTTGGAAATTTTTGGAGTTAGGATGTGAAATCCTTAAGTTATGGGTAAAATGGTCGTTTTCCCACATGTAGAGGGTAAAATGATAATTTTACTCTAAGTTAGCTTGTTTTCATGTTTCTAATTGTTAGTAATTAAATTTCTAACTTTTAGAATGACCTTTTACAGTTCCTCGTGTTTCACACTTTATTCTCGTAGAACCCGACGATCTGAGTAAGTTAGCTTCTAACTTACTATCAGTTTATTGTGTATGTATGATGGGTAAGGGAACTACAATTTATGTATGTATGTTATCATATATGTCATGTCATTACATGTTTATCTGTTACGCATGATTTATTCTTTTATGAATATTTATCTGTTACAAAATCTTTTATGTCATGCAATGTTGTATGTTATAAGTATGCCATGTTAAGTATGTCATATGTTACATGTATGTCATGGAATGTTTATGTTTAAATCATATTGTGCCATTTACAAGTATACGCCATGTTAGAAAAGTTCATGATATTAAATAATATCTCATGTATTAAGAAAGATAAGATATTTAAGAGTGACACGGACCTAAGCGTGTTCACCACAAGTTATGTTAAGGATGGCACGGACCTAAGCGTGTTCATCACAAGTTATGTTAAGGGTGACACGGATCTAAGCATGTTCACCACAAGTTATGTTATGCGGTGCCACGGACTCAAGCGTGGTTCACCTTATGTAAAGTTCATATAAGTTTCAGATCATGTTCAAGTTAAGTTATTCATGTCAATCACGACCCTAAATGCTAGGATGGGGTAATATCCTAGTGGAACTCCTTTGTTCACGCTGGAGTGTCTAAATAGGTGTGAAATTCCCTGGGTTGACGAAGTACAGTCAACAGGTTGCGAATGGGGCCTAAGTAACTGGTCACCGGAGCGCGCCAGGCACTAACGCCGATGGTGCCATATTTTATGTTACGTGTATTCATGGGGCCACAACAACTGTGGAGCATGAAGTATGGGGCCACAACAACTGTGGAGCATACACTACGTGAGACACAGCAATTGTGACACGTAGAATACGTGGGGCCACAACAACTGTGGAGTACGTATTAACGCACTCACAGCTGGTCTAGATACCTGTGTTGTGATGCGGTAATCGGCAGGGACACACGGCTCTAGGGGACCCGTGTAGCACCCATATGGTTACGTTATTAATCAAGACAATTAAATAAGATTCCAAGTTCATGTATTTCATGTTCAAGTCATATTTCACGTTACGTTATGTGTACGTTCATGTTAAACTTAAAGTTCAAGTACATGTTATGTTTCAAGTTCACATCCATGCTATGATTTAAGTTCATGTCACGTTAAGCTAAGCTTCTGTTTCAGTTCAATTATGTCAACTCATGCCATGTTATGTCATGTCACATTATGCTTATTATTTTATGCCATGTTATGTCAAGTTATGTTATGTTTACTTTCAATTTTGATGGTGCATTCATACCTTTATTTCTATGCATACATCATTAACCTGTGTGAAAGTTTTCTGTTAACTTGCTGAGATTTGTAATCAAATCTCACCATGGTAGTCCCAACTACCATTTTTTCCCCGAATGGTAGGCGATGTGTCAGGTTCAGAACAAGGAGCAAATACCGATAGGCTGGAGGATGTTGACTAGACGCCGCAGATGCGATGCAGAGTTTTCAGCTTCTATAGTTAGTTTCTTTTGGGACAGTATTCTAACCTTGTTAATTGAGTTACGCGAGTTACTCGATGAACTGGTTCAATAAGTGTATTTTGGTACTGTAATATAGAGTCTAGTCACCCATGTTTTGAGATTACAGTCTTCTGAGACCCGTACTGTAATCGTGGTTATTTATTTTGTTAAGTATGCATGGATTATGTTTTAATTATTTGGGATGTTATAAGTTCGGTGCATAGTATAAAAAAAAATAATTATCCGCTGCGAATATTGCATAATGCTAGATGCATGTTAGGAACATTGCATCCTATATGTCATGTACGGGGGCAGGTAACCTTGTGTTACATGTCCCGACGCTTCAGATATCCGTCCGATCCCAAACGGAAATCTGAGGGCGTCACACTAAGGACTCTAAGTACCATAAAAGAACCAAATACATAGATATTAGATATCACTATATTAGAGACATGGTAACGCAAAAGGAAGTGGCTCTGAAACACCTCTCTACAAGTCGCATGGTTGCTGATCCCTTAACGAAGCCCATAGCAAGAGATGTCTTTGAGGCTCATGTTAGGAATCTAGGACTACGTAAACTGAAAATGTAATTTTTGTTTCAAATGACATTGAGATGTAACCTTTCCTTTGGGATATTAATACAATATAATTCAGTTATTTTCTTTATCGTATTGTTTTTTCTAATACACACACAAGATATGTCAACAGGCTTAGATCAACTCACTCACATGAGCGATCGCCTCTAGTGCTTGAGAAGCGAGTAGAGATGAGACATTGTGTTCTTAAATACCTGTCCAAATTGATAAGTTAGTTGACACAAAGATATGTCGTTTTAGTGGGAGTTAAGATGAGGTCCAATGAAAGGACTATGCATGGGTTACCCCACAACCTATGTAGCTTGTGGTTAGCCATATGTGAGATCCTCTTTGACGCCTTGGAGGCGAGCAATGGAGGAACTCGGGTTAGACGCTTAAGGAGCGGCTAGACTAAGATCTGTACGGTGTTGATATAGACATATGCCCTTTAAGAATGAGAAATCCACTGTAGCATGTATTTCATACTACATGTGCTTATTCGACCAAATGAGTAAGTGGGTAAAAAAGTTTCCCTCTTTCTCACTGTGCGAGTCTCATTTTTTTTTAAGTGTCCTTTACTTTTGACTATGTCACGAGATGGAGGTTGTGATGTCTGCTACTTTGGCATGTTGTCTATGGTCATGATCAATACGGTCTAAAGAGACATTGTTGGGAAAGCGGTTCAACCAAAGTTGAATGATATAAGTGCAAAGAGAAGATTCTTCGATATCGCATCTTCAATAGTGTTTGCTGACGTCAAACTATGACGCTACATACTGATAGCGACTAAGGTTGTGAACATATTGAAATGATTTGGAGGTAGTCAAGCATTGTTATGAGTTTTCTGAACTCAAGAAGGTTTCGAAAATGCTTGATCTGATGCGATCAAATGAGTCTAGCACATGACCAGACACTTTAGGGATGTTACTATGCTAGTCTTCTCTGGGAGAGATTTAGTGTATGTACTCTCACCTTTCTACAGATGTGCTTGGTGGTCGCACGGCCTATTTGCTATGTGTGAACAAAATTGAGAACATTAGAGAGATGTAGACCTAGGGTCATGCCCACTGTGTGCGAGTGGGAGATGTTAAACGGAGGGGGCGCCCACATGAGCAGACCCCCCCCATCCGGTGCATTCAAGTTGCATGTAACGCACGGCTTGTAAATACATGGCTTAAAGCCATGCGTTACCGGTATATTAAAGGCTGGCCTTTAAGGCCAGCCTATATAGCCCTCCTCCTTTTGGTTCTAGTGGATCAATCGACATAGAAAAAATCTCTCTCATTTGTTCTCTCTTGAAATAGTTTTTAGGCCGTGGATTTGTTAAGTGTTACTCTAGTTTTATAACTATGTAGTACACTTTACCACTAAGAGGAAAAGCTTGAGTTTTGTCGATCTGGAGAAACTCATGGAGCATTTTTATAAGCTGAGCTTGAGGTACTTTTCGCTGCAATTTTTTTTCTAACAGAACTTTATCATCCAATGGTGATAAATGTATATATTAAATAGTAAGATGAAAATAGGATTATAGTATGGTGTATAGAATTTTTCTAAACTAAAAGCAATACTCGTTACGAAAGATTCTCTCTTTTGAGAATAAAAAATACTTAGTTTACAAATATATTTTACTAAAATAAATTTATAAATTGACATACCTTAATATGATACATTAGATTATAAAATTATTTTAATAATAAAATAGATATAATGTCTACATTATCTCACATTAATTTGTAAACTTACTTTTATAAGATATTTTGAGAATTAATTATAAGTTTTCTTTCTCAGTGGGAAAGTAACACTAGAAGATTTGTGGATAAAGATCTGATCTTCTATATATCAAAACTCCAAAATAAATAAAGATAAAGATTGAAAACTTTTATCGATATTTGTGGCAAAAACTTTTTTTTTTTTTTTTGAGAGAAACACCAACCATTTCATTAAAACAGGGGAGGGGGAGACACACGATTACAAGGAGGTCTATTGACCACAACAACCAAATTCTCTCCTAGCTTAAGGGAATCCTTAGCCAGGTTGTGAGCCATCTGATTGCCACTTCTCCTAACAAAGCCCATAGACCATTGACATAAACTAGAAAGCAACAATTTAGTGTCATATATAACCATACCCACCCTATCCCATCTCTCAACATGTTGGTTAATACCATTCACAATCTATATAGCATCCCCTTCTAAGATGACAGAACTGAACTCCAAGTCTTTAGCCAAGGTAGCAGCATGAAAAGCTCCTAAAGCTTCAGCCAATAGAGGATCAGGAATGCTGGGGATAAGAAGCTGTTTTGTGACTATAACAATGCCCTCATGGTCTCGGGCCACCAGACCAATGCCAATTCTAGCTTGGGACACATCCACAGTAGCATCCCAATTAATTTTAATGGAATCTGAAGAAGGTGGGGACCATTCGAAAGCATGAGTAAGAGATGCATGAGGTGTAGCTTTCCTATTGCCTTGGGCCTCCTTATAAGTTGCAAGAGATAGAGAGGCTTGTTTCAACACCAGATTGGGATGCATGAAGGATCTCTCAAAAATCAGTTTATTCCTTCTAAACCATATGTTCCTGGCAATGACTGAAAACAAATCCATTAAAGGTTGAACACATTGTTTGCTGAGGCACTCGTATGGTTCCTTGAAACTGTCTACCCTTAAGGAACTTTTTTGGAATATTATATGGTCTTGACTCCAAACATCCATGGCAGAGCTGCAGTTCCAAAGAGCATGAGTGGTGGTTTCCTCTTCCAAGCAACAGATAGGACAGATAGGAGAATCCACAATCCTTTTCTTGAATTGGTTGAGTTTTGTAGGAAGAGCTTCTAAGCATGCTCACCACATGAAGGTTTTGGTGGCATTAGGGACCTGCAAGTTCCACAAACCAGTCCAGTCCCTCTGTCTTAGCAGACCTCTAGAAGATTGTCCCTTAAGCTGTTCGAAATACTCTTTCTGAAAATGATAGGCACTCTTAACAGTGAAAGAGCCATCTTTGGAGCCCAACCATATTAGTTTATCCATGGCACCAGATGAGCTTATGGAAATTCTTTGGATCACTGCAGCTAAATCAGAGCCAAAAACTTCTGTAATCAAACCTCTGTCCCATTGCTTAGTTTCATTATGTATGAGGCTAGCCACTTTATCATCCTCCTGCAGAATATGTACTGGTGATTGGACCTTATAGCTCGTAGGTTGTGGCAACCACCTATCCTTCCATATTTTGGTGTTTTGACCATCACCAATACACCATATGGAGCCTTTTTCTATCAGTCCGCAGCACAAAAGCTTCTCCATATAAATGAAGGCCTATTTCCCACTTTGGCTTGAAGGAAGTCAACACTTGGAAAATATTTCAGTTTTAGGACTTGGGCAGCAAGGGAATTGGGATGTTGGATAATTCTCCACCCTTGCTGGCAAAAACTTTTATTTAGAAATACACTAACAGTCGGTTTACAATTATTCTACCACTTTATGATAAAATAATATTTTTTGAAATTTCAAACATATGAAAATTAAATCAAAATAAAAGCAAACACTTAAAAATCAATTTTTATTATTAATTTATATAAAAATTGTATATAAGTTTTCAGTAAATCATTTTTGGTTGCTTTTGGCTAGTAAGGTTGTATTTGGTTGGTGAATTAAACTTAACTTATTTTATATTAATTATTGATAAATTTTATTATTATTTTAATTTTGTGTAAAATAGTTAAACTCATCTCAACCTATTTTATAAATTTTAATCTAAAAAGTTAAATTCATCTCAATAGAATTCATAAAATATTAATATTTATAACTTAACTCGTTTTAGCGCTCAAATATAGCGGCCTTGTTTGGAAGCTGGATTGAACTGAGATCAATTCAATTTAATTTAATATCCAAACATACAACTTTCAAATTAATCTCAATTTAAAACCTTTTTATACATAAAACTTATAACATTTTTCAACTCAACACTTTTTCACACGCAGGACTCACAATTTTTTTAAAATTTTCATAAATATATCTAAATTCGTTTTAATATTTAAAAATATTTAAATTCATTTTAAATATACCTATAAAATTCATTCTATCATTTTAACTTATTCTTATTTATAAAAAATTTAACTAATTTCAATTCCAGCTCAACTCAACGTCAAAACCGCTTTACGTCTATCCGAGCGGACCGAAGTGAATCGGTTGTAATTGGAATTTGAGGAGAGTAATAGTACTTCGCAAAGTCGACAACTGGAGCCGTATCCGAACAGGAAAAGGGAATCGAATCCAATTTACCGTAGGATTCCCAAAATACCCCTATCACGTATCTATAAATATTTACGAAATTACGTATCCATGTCTCTTGCCGCTCACAAAACTTGCATCGCTCTTCAACCTCCACACAGACGGACTACTGTTCTCCCTCTCTTCCTAAATCCTCTCGCCGAGTCCACTCAGCCATGGATGATCGCTCGGTCCAACCGCTCGGCCCTTTACTACTCGATTTTAAGCCCTCGGAACTCCGAATCGCGTCGAAGTTCCTCACCACTTGGCTTCCCTTCCTTTCCAGAGATCTCTGCCAAGACTGCTCCCAAACCTTCTCTGATCGCCTCCGCTCCCTAGAGCTGGGTATCCTCCCTACTTTAAACTTTGTTAAATTATATTTTAGCTTTTAATTTTGCTTTTGAATTGCACGCCAAATTGCTTCCCTTTAACCTGACCCCGATTGCTTCGCGGCTAAGTTATTGGGTTTTCATTGGGAATATTGTTCCTTCTGCTCTCTTCAATTCGTCGACATATTTCCAGTAGTACTGTTAATTTCCCGAAATTATTTTTTTTCAAAATAAATTTAAATTTTGTTTTTCCTTATTGATTTGGTTATGTCAGGTTTGCTTAAGGATGTAAAAAAAAATCTATAAACTAGTAAATTGGATCGGACCGGATCAAACCGATGAGATTGGTCTGGTCCTGAGTTTAGTTCGGTCCAATACCGATTTTATTTTTCTTAAAATCGGTTAAAATTAATCTGGTTTCGATTTTTCTTTTTCTAAAACTGGACCAAACCAAACCAGATCAGTTTATATATATATTTTAATTTTTTATATTATATATAATATTTATATATAATATATAATATATAAATTAGTTTTATATTATATGATAAATTACTAACTAATATAATATTAAATTTTAAAATCTTATATAATTTTGTTTATTATATTAATAATTATACTAATATTATATAGTGCAAATTAATAGTTATATTAATTCTATTTCACTATATAATATATAATATATTATATTAAAATCGATAAAATCGGACTGAACCTAAAAAAAAATGGGCAAAACCGAAATATCGATTTAGGAGGATAATTTATACGTAATCAGTTTTAAAAAATACAAAATCAGTACATACCAATTCGGTCTTAAATTTTATAAAAAACCGGATTAAACCGGATCAATTACACGCATAATTTGTTTAGATTCCTGTTACGGTTTTCGTTCATCATTATTGCTGGTATTGATTTCTTTTATTAATTGGGATTGTAGAAATTAGTACTGATACCCGACACGAGTTCTCGGACGAGGAATTTAATGCTCCAGTTTCGGAGGAAACCGAATCGCAGTTGGGCATGAATGACTATTACGACGAGACCAGCGACACCTACTCGGTTAGTAGTTGGATAGACGGTACCAACGGATATTTTGATGATTTTGTTCCAGAAGCGTTGATGAGCGGACTACCTAGCCATGATCGGATGTCCTGGGCCAACATGGGACAGGAGGAAGAAGACGAGCTCGTAGAAGAGAACGATGAGGCCATCATGACCAAACGGGTGGTTGGTGTGAATACTTCCACCGGGGGATCGAGAATATCGATGAAGGCCATTGGGAAGCCACCGAAGCCGAAGTTGTTAAGGGAACATAGAGAGCGCATTCGGTTAATGAATGTGAAGCGAAAGCAAGACTTTGTTTGGTCTGAAAAATTGAAGGGAAAGATTGTTAATATTCTGGAGGGGCTTGAGCTTCACACTGGTATTTTTAGTGTTGCGGAGCAGAAGAGAATATCAGATTATGTGTATAAACTTGAGGAGATGGGGAGAAAAGGAGAATTGAAAGGTATGTTAAAATTAAGTTAATGCAGATTTTGAGAATTTGTGCCTGTTTTTTTGCGTTCATGAATTAATTGGTTTGGACGGGACATTCTTCTTTTCTTTTCTCAGAAAGTGACTTTTTCTTTCTATTTCTTTGCTTCTGTTCTTCTATGACGATTTTTTGCAAACTGATTGGGACATACCACGGAGGTTCTACATTGTTTACATATCTCTAAACTTGTCGCAGAACGGACATTTACGGCACCGACTAAGGGCAAGGGACGTGTGACAATTCAATTTGGGTGCTGTTACAATGATGCAACGGTAAGTTTTTCCGGCTATGGAACCAAGCTAATTGTTATATACTCCGGCGGCATCGGTATAATCATAGGTACTGATAAATTGCTAAGCAGTTTAGTATTTTGGTGGCAGGATAAAAAGGGTAATCCAGCTGGAATTCTCCATGATCAGACTGTAGATCCTATGCCTCATCTTTTCAAGGAGATCATTAAGAGGCTGATCAGATGGCATGTACTTCCTGGGACCTGTATACCCGATAGTTGCGTTGTCAACATCTATGAAGAAGGGGACTGTATGCCTCCGCACATTGACAACCGTGATTTTTTACGGCCAATTTGCACTGTGTCATTTCTAAGTGAGTGCGATATCATTTTTGGATCGAACTTAAAGGTTTTGGGTCCTGATAATTTTGAAGGTTCTGTTTCAATCCCCCTTCCAGCTGGGTAAGTATGATCTACTGAATTAGTTTCCTGCTTCTCTGTTCTTATTCTTATTCTCTGCACTTATCTTTTCCTAGGCCGCTGCTGCTTGCCACATGACAGTACTACTTACATGTTATTGTGTCAAAAAGATTTACGTTCCATTGTTTTTAGTTAGAATAATTGTTGATTCAACCATTTTCTTCCAGATCTGCTCTTGTATTAAATGGAAATGGAGCTAATATGGCTAAGCATTGTGTGCCACCTGTTCCTACAGCGAGGTAGGGGTTGAAACCTTACCAAGAAAATTGTTTTTGTTCGCCTCTTAAATGTGGAACTGATGGCTCTTGTTGGATGCTTACATGTCCCCTTATTATTGTTATTATATTTTCAGGATATCAATCACGTTTAGAAGAATGGATGACTCCAAACGGCCGATTGGTTATGTTGCAGAACCTGATTTGCAGGATATTCAACAATTGCCGTATGTAGTGGACAGAAGAAATAGGTTAAATAATTGTCCAAGACTCGAGCATGACAGTACGACATGGAGGCCGGGATGTAGCGGGGAAAGAAGCACTAGTAGAAAACCTCGTTCATCATCATGTCAGTCATGCCGACGTTCATTAAGTCGGAGTAGTCGAGGGCCTCCATATAGGAACAGAAGAAGGTGGCGTTGAATTAATATAGTATATAGGACTGTTCATCTAGGTTCTGATCCGGAAATCCTGAGTATACCCGGACCGGATTAATTTGGGTCAGACCTATGTTGAAGATCAGATGAACCCGGATTTCGGTTTCGGGTTTTGAAACCACCCCCCCTAAATAATTATAAGTTTGTAGGTTATTATTTATTTTTCAGGAAAATATGTTTATAAAAAATCCTATATTTTATTACAACTTTTTCAAGAAATAATGTTGAAAAGAAAAAAAATTTTATTATATAAAACTCTATATTTACCATTGTCCATAATGATAAAAAATATCAACATTAAAAACTAGATTTATGTTTAGAATAGCTAAGGCTATAAACAACTAATGAACTTTATAACTAAATGCATGTTAAAATAAAATAAAATCTGCTACATACTATATTGTCTGAACTAATTTGCTTAGAACAATACAAAATACATACATTATTTTAATTCAACTCCAATACATAAAAACAAACATGAACTAATTTACTACATCATCACCGAAGGACTTTGATTTGCTATCATCATGAAAATAGTCCCATTTTGATTTGCTATCCACCTGCAATTCATCAAAAGAAAAACAGAAACAAACCACCACTTTTGATATGATTAACAAATCGAAAGGTTTAAAAAGTTATAACCACATAATGTAAAAATGCAAAGAGAGATCATTTACTACCACAAAGGAAATCACATTAAAGATATTACTGATTGGTATACTCGAATTGATTCTATGATCATGTTGAATAATATTACTAGTGGGATTTTACCTTTTTCTATTAGAAATGAATCTTAAAGGAAGCAAATCCAGCTCCTGTAGGCTACCATTTTTACCTTTTCAAGTATGCTGCAGATGAGGATTAGTGTATTTCCTAATCAAGTATATGCTGGTAGGAAAGAGTAAGAGAAGGATCTCCCGAGACAGAGCAACTACAACATATATTGGATAATATATGTTTTCCAAACACATCATGTAGCAGAAAATTACACAAGAATTTAATGATGTAATCTTTTTCTGCTTAAATATGATACCAATAATGATAATCCATGTAATTTTTTTATTGTGTGTAGGTTCGTGATGTTACAAATCCAACTGTGAAAATGTTAGGAGTTGATGCACTTCCTGTTATAGTTGGTTGGCTATCAAATGGGGAGAAACATATTCTGAAAACAGGGATCTCTGTGAAAGATCTGAAATCTGCAGTTCATGATCTTAGTAATTTACTTGATAGTTTTGAGAAAAAGAACAAGAAGGCAGGAGCCAAGAAAACACAAACTGCTATAGTGGAGAAACATATACCTCTACTTACAGGGTCAAGTTTTGATGCTCTATGTGGTGAGTCAACTCCGGTTTGCATTATTGGTGCTTACAGATCTTCCAAAGCAAGGGAAAAGCTGGAATCAGTCCTATACATGCTTAGTATAATTTCCTTGTCCTAGGATACTTTTCTCGACTGGGTGTAGGAATTGTATTCTCATTTTGATTGGGGAGGGAACTTACTAGGCATCCATTGTCCTTGTTAGGATTGAAAAGTTCCATTTTTAAGATTGTAATGCGGCTTATTTAATGAATGTTTGTGTTTTCAAGTGTCTCATAAATCACCATCAAGCCAGCAAATTTCAACTTTTGGCTCGAGGGATTCCATATCCTACACCCTCTTAGATGCCACAAAGCAGGCAGCATTCTTAAATGCATTTGACAAAGGAGAATTTAAATCATATACAATAACACAACATTCGGCCTCTCTATTACAAAATCATCATAGATCTCTAAAGATGATATACTTTATACCCATGTTTAACAAAAAAATAAAAAACCCAAATCAATCAAAATAACAGCATATACTTTATGCATGTTTAACAAAATAACAAAAGAAACCCAAATCTACCAAAGATTCTTCCCCTTTTCATTTTCTACACAAATGTTACAAAGAAATATTTCCTTGCTACCTATTTCTATTTGGGTTTGCCTTTTTTTTTTCCTAGTTCAAAGAGTCTTTGATGCTTACCTTTTTCTTACCGTAATAAAACATACCCAAATCACAGAAAACAAACCTTGAGGTCACAAGGATGACAGCGAGTCGGCGACGATGATGATGGGTTATGGGATGACGGGCTTCTTCGATCGACACTGAGGGAGGCTAGGGTTTCTTCGATAGGCACTGAGGGAAGAAAGGGAGGCTATCTTTTCTTCGATCGATAGTGAGGGAGGGAGGCTAGAGTTTCTTCAGATTGTGTGTGTGCGTGTGTGTGTGTGTGTGTGAGAGAGAGAGAGAGAGAGAGAGAGAGGCATGCAGAATGGGTTCCTAGAGGGATGGGAGACTTAAGCGATAAATGGGTAGGGTTTCACTTTTCTATTTTATACAAACCCGATACCCGGTGTTTTAAAATGAAACCCGCATTTCATACCGAATCTGGACTGCATATACCTGGTTTTCAGAATACGGGTTTTAGTCCAGATTTAATCCGAGCCAGAACCCGTAACCGAAAATCCGATTATTCGGGTTTCGGGTAAAACCCGGCCCATATGAACACCCCTAGTATATAGTATATAGCTCTAGATCTTAATGGGTTGCATCATTAATGGGATTAATGGGAGACTGTACTCTTCTTATTCTTCTTTGTAGGGGTAGTACTCCTAAAGAGTAATTCATTTGTAAACTGTACGGTTTTGAGTTGATGTGCTTTATATATTGATTGATAAATCCATCGAGAATGTGGAGATTTTGATTTTGTTTGAGTTATTGATGTGATGAGATTGTTACCAAATTGTTCATTGTTCACTCCCATCCATAGTTATTTAGTTTATGAGAAATGTTACTCATTATCCCCCATACTACACACCAATATGTGATTTGTTATTTTTGTAATTCTATTTGAATACACATGTTTACATATTAAACATGAGCGTTTAAATAGAATGACAAAAATAACAAATCACATGTTGGTGTATGTAGGAGATAATAAGTAGAAATTTTCTGGCTATATTTAATATTTAGGAGGATATTCATACAACTTTTTACAACCCCTCAATGCAAATTAATAGTGTCATTTTATCGAAAATATTATTATTATTTTATTTGAATTCAAATAATTTTAAACCTTAAGTAATCACCTTCCATTTGAATGTTAAAAGAGAGTAATAAAAAAAAAGTTGTGCGCATATTGTTAGTCTATTAATCAAAAGTAATTTCGGAATAGCCCGAATTAGGAAGTGATCAAAGCTTGTTTTGTAAAATATGTTTGAAAGACTAGCCTAACATATTGTGCTATAAATACCTTGAAAAATTCTATTATCAAGTTGGTGTATAGAATACACATAATAAAATGTTTACATGACATATATATATTGATTTGAAAGATAAATTTTAAAATTTAATGTTTATAGATCAAATTTTACTATTTAAGTGATCATCATGTGGATGATAAGCTTGACGTACATATATAACGGTTTGAGAATAAAATAACTCAAATATCCTAACCTACTGTCTCTTTGTGTGCTATCTTGTATTTTAGATATGAAAAATTATACTCATCATCGAGCTCACATCACACACTATATATAATATTTTTATTTTTTATTTTTTTTCTTACCAAATGTATCATGTATAGATGATAAGTAAAATAATTTAATTAATTTAAGAAAAATAAAATAAAATGAATATGATATATGATATGTGAAAATGATGACTAAAAAGACCGATATGAAAAGTTGTGGTTCTGGTTCAAGAAAATGTGTTTTTGGTTAGCCTCTGATCTTCTCCCATAAGTACTCCTGGAAATACGTAATTTCATGTCAAGGACAAGCCAAATACGGCGCACAAAACCATTTGAAAAGCAGAAAGACAATAAAGAAAAGATAACATCTCCAAAACTTTTATAAAAGAGATTAAAAAGTAACAATAGAGATAATTAAAATTCTAATTTATTTATATAGAAGGAATTCTTATTCCTACAACTCTGAAATTAATGATTAAGCTCTGTTTTACAATTTTTTTCTCCATTAAAAATAGAAATGCAAGAAATTATTAGTGTATCTTAATCATTAATTTAGCCTTGCAAAATGAGAGTGCAGTGGCTTGTGGTGACTCCTCCAAAGCCCAAATCTATATAGGAAGGGAGTCTGAATTCGACTCTGCCTACAAAAAAGAACCTGGGATGCCAGGCCCAACTTTTTCCTTCAAGTCCCTACTGAGCTGCCATAAACAAGTACAAGAACATTTAATCGGGGACCAAAGTTCAAGGTTCCAACTCAAATACCTTCTTGTTCCTTCAAATATGCACTCAGTTTGGAACAAACGACAAAAGAGTGAGAGAGAGAGTTTTGAAGTTGGAAGAGTGCTACTCCATGGTGATCTGTAGTCCAAATATTTCCCAAATTGCTATAAAAATTTAAAAAAAAAAAAAAAAAAGTAAAAAGAAGAAGACAAATCTGGGTCCATTATATAAAACCCTTGAACAGAAGTACTGTCAAAATGGCATATTAAATTGCATGGAAGTAACCACTGCCATTAGACTTCAGAGTCTACTGCATATAGATATTATGTCATTCTAAGTAACTTTTGCTGCTTCAACAGTTATCCTGAATCAAGTACTGCTATCGTTTTTTTCTTCTGCTGAATAAGTACTGCTAAATTAAATGCATTTGGGTCGTCTTCCAAAGCCACGTACAGAAGATCTTTAATAGACATTAAGGGTAGAAACAGCGACAACAGATCAAAATAGAACAGAACTTGTGGCTAGGGTTTTCTCCGTATATATATATATATATATATATATATTGGTTGTATGAGGACTCTCTACTTCTTAAGTAAAGAACTCAAGCAAAAAGAAAATGAGATCTGTAGCAGTCAGTCTATGATCATGATACTGCGCATGTAATGTATCTTAAAGTGATATGAGAAAAACAGGATGAAAAAGGGGATGATTACCCCCAAAGAAAAGATAGTGTACCACTGCCTCCGTGCACGCTAGGGCTAGATCTCCCTAGTGAGTTATGAGCTAAGCAGCTCAGGGATTTAGATAAGAGATCGGAGAAAAAAACACACACACACATATATATATATATATATATAAATAAAGAGAGAGATCATGGGAGACAGTGACCATTTGGAAAAAGAACAAAATCAATACAAATATTCGAATTCGATAATATCTTTTAAATTCTGAAGATGATAGACAATAATATAAATTTTTACATTAACATTCAATATTAATACGATCATGTTTATCGTTTTAGATTGTAATTAATTAGATCGATCTCTTTTGATGCCTTTCTAATCTTTATGTCTAAGAGAGGGAAAGTACTACACGCACGTAAGTGCATGACAAAGAAACTCAAATCTCTCGTGACGATGATGTCAAAATCAAACACATTATGCAATCTGAAAAAGTTGATAAAGAGACTGAAAGGGGGGAATGAGACAGTTTGCAGGTAGAATTCAAGAAGATAATGAATATTTCCTTTCCTTGTTTTGAATGTACCGATTAATGCTTGTAACTCGTATATAAATGGGCCCTTTTGTAAAGCTCACGGGGAGAGAATTATCAATAAAATACAACCTACTTGGATCATGCCGATTTGATCCTAGCTTTTTTTTTCCTTCTATTTTTCATTTATTTTTCTCTCATTCATTCATCTCCTACCATCAATTAATGTGGAAAATTTTGTCACATTACACCTAAAGCATGGCAAGTACCTTTTATGATGTGAATAAATTCTCGGCTTGGTCGAGAGTCGAGACCTGCTCAAGTTGCTCAACCGGGACAGTACTAATTAATACTAATCTGCCCAGTAATTTCTCCCATGTCCAGAAGGTTCTAGTGATGGACAACCAAAAGTCAATTTAGAAATTACCAAGTGGTAATGGTAATTTGATAGACTAATAATTAGAGGATGGATCATTGGTACCTTGACTAGGAAGCTTTGGGTCTGGTCATTGGCTTGGACACCTTGCCACAAGTGTGGCAAGCTCTCAAGGAAGTCTATGCACAAGCCTCCTAATTAAGAGCGTTAGTTTCAACTGTAACAACAACTATGTTATATGCGTAAGACTGATGATATCTCTCTCAATGATTAATTACAAAATTTTAAGATTATCTGTGATAGTTTAGCAGTATTGAAGAATAGAATTTAGAGAATGAAGCTAAGATGCTTGAGAAAAGTTCTAAGAAAGGTTTGGCTCAACACAGAATCAAAGTATTTTCAATTTCATCTTCCTTGCATTTACACCACTGCTACAACACTCACTTTATACAATTCTCACAGGTCTCATACAATGAAAGTTGTCCTCATAGATAGTACATTATGTTATGGCCTATATTCTGGAGAATCACAGATCATTCTTTTAGACTATTCTTCTAAAATTGTGTGCTTGAGGTGTGCTTGTCCGAGGCTCTGCATTGTGCAGTTGCAGTAGTACATGGTGCCTTGATACCCTATCGGGATTCAAGTGGCACAACAGCAATTGTGAGGCTTGATTATAATTGAAGAAACCGAGTAGTAGACAAAGGCTTGGTCAGAATATCAGTATTTGATCTTTGCTAGATATGAAAGAAACTTGGAGTGTCTTGGCAGCAACACGCTCACGAACGAAGTGATAGTTGAGCTCAACATGCTTTGTGTGAGCATGAAGCATAGGATTAACAGATAAATAAGTTGTCCCTAAATTATCACACCACAAAGTAGGAGGGTCAGTAGTAAAAATGCCAAGTTCTTGAAGTAAGATTGCAACCAAAGGACCCCATAGGTCGTGTTGGCCACTGACTTATAATCAGCTTCCGTGGATGATCGAGCTATGGTAGCTTGTTTCTTGGAGCCCCACGAAATAAAACATGTTCCAAAATAAACACAATAACCCTCAGTGGACTTGCGATCATCAGGGCATCCTACCCAGTTAGTGTCAGAAAAGGTTGAAATTTTAAAGGAAGAGAAAAAAGAAAAGAATAAACCTAAGTGTGCAGTATTTTGGAGATACCTAAGAATTCTCTTAACAGCTTGCCAGTGTGAATTTCTAGGACAATGCATATCAGACCTTATTAACAACAAAAGAGATGTCGGGTCGAGTGAAGGCTTGGTATTGAAGAAGTCACCTACAATGTATTGATATAATTAGGGATTCTCAAAAGTGGATCTGTCAAGGGCTAATAGTTTCACTGAAGTAGACATAGGTGTTGAGTCAGGTTTTGAATTATGAATTTTTGTATAAGATAGAAGATCAACAATATATTTTGACTGAGAAAGATATAAACCATAAGAGGACCGAGTGACTTCTATCCCTAAAAAATAATGCAAACTGCCTAAGTCTTTTACTGGAAAATGAATGCTTAAGGAAGATATAAAATCAGAGATAAGCTGAGAACTAGAACTCGTAACTATTATATCATCCACATATATTAACACATAAATGAAATTAGAAGAAGTATGCAGTATAAACAAGGATGAATCAGAACGAGAACTTTGAAAACCCAAGGCAAGAAATCTGTCAGTTAATTTTGCAAACTAGGTCTGAGGGTCCTGTTTCAATCCATAGATGGTATTTTTTAACTTACAAACATGGTTTGGATAGTCGGGGATTGACAAACCATGGTAGTTGACGAATGAACACAGCTTCCTTAAGATCCTTGTGTAAGAACGTGTTCTGAACATCAAGTTGATGAATGGGCCAGTTTGACATAATTGCAAGGGAAAGAAGAAGTTGAATGGTTACAGGTTTCTCCACAGGGCTAAGGTTTCTGTATAATCTATACCAAGCCGTTGATGGAAACCCTTGGCCACAAGCCATGCTTTACGGCGTTCAAGGGTCCCACCAGCATGCCTTTTGGTCTTCAAGACCCATTTGGAACCCAACACATTGAGATTGGGGGAGAAAGGGACCAGATCCCATGTTTGGTTTTGAAACAAGGCCTGAAATTCTAGATTTATGGCAAAACGCTATTCTGAAAATTTGGAAGCCTCTAAGAAGGAAGAGGGCTCTTCTGGGGTGGGCGGAAGACAAGCAATATTCGGCAAGATAGTTGTAGTGAGGGATGAAGAAGGTTTCAGAGTTGGCCATAAGATTGTGCTATCTGGGCATTTTCCAAGATAGCGAATCTGAGCACGAGAACGAGTGATCATAGGGTGGTTGGATTGCTATTGAGTAGTTGGGAGAGGAGGTAGGAGATTACTTGGAATGGAGGAAGACATTGATTCATGAGCTAGAGTGAAGGAGGCGACTGGAGAGGAGGGACTAGGATTTCGAAGAGGAGAGGAAGAAGGAATGGGTCGTGGTGGGCTAAGGCTTGAGGATACAATTTGAGAGGGATATGGGCTTGTGGACTGGGTTGAGCCCGAACGATCCATTATTGTGGAGGTAGAACCAAAGTTGGGGAGAATAGGAAGGACTGAGGGCTTTGAATGAAGTGGATTACCCAGAGGAAAAGGAGCCAAATTGATTGTACTAGACTGAGTTGCAAATTGAAAGGCTAATTCATTAAACAGAAAATCTCAGGTCACATAAGTCTGGCCTGAAGGTAAGTGGAGGCAGAGGTAACCCTTATGGTCTGGGCTATAGCCCATGAAGACACACAATTTGGACCTCAGATCAATTTTATGAATGTTAAAGGGCCTTAAGTCGAGCCAACAAGAAGACCCAAAAACATGAAGGAACCTGTAATCTGGAGGATGACCCATCAATATTTCATAAGGGGATTTATGATTGAGTAATGGAGTGGGCATGCAATTTATGAGGAAACTCATGGTTTGGAAGGCTTCAGCCAAAAAGTTTTAGGGCATGGATGCATGAGAAAGTAAGGAGAGGCCGGTCTCAATAATGTGCCTATGCGGTCTCTCAACACTCCCATTTTGTTGATGAGAATAGGAGCAAGTGATACAATGGGTTGTACCACTAGATTTAAAAATGGCTCGAAGAGGTCGAAATTCCCCTCCCTAATCCAATTAAACGGAAATGACATTTTTGGAAAATGAATTGCTAACATATCTTAGAAATGCAATTATAAGAGAGGAGACATTTGACTTGGATTGCATTGGAAAAAACTATATATACTTATTGTAGTCATCAATAATGGAAAGATAAAACCGACATGAAGTACTAGATAAAACTGGGCTGGATCCCATACATCTAAAAAGAGTAAATCAAAGGGCCCATTGGATCAGGTGGGGGAGGGGGGGTGAGGCAAGGCATGGGCCTTAGTTGAAGCACATGTTGGACAAAAACTAAACCCAGGATTAGATGTAGTGGGTAACTGATGTTGTTGAAGCGTGAGAGAGGTGATGCAAGAGGAAGGATGGCCCAGCCTGTGGTGCCATTGTTGAGTAAAGGTGCGATTGCCAATGAAAGCTTGTGGTGAGGAAGAACATTGTGAGGTTGTAGTAGTGGAAGATGATGGAAAAACGTAGAGACTATCCTAAACAAGTCCCTGAAGTAGAACCACTGAGAAGTCGAATCCTTCACAAGAAAAAACTGAGGGTGAAATTCAAAGAATACTTGATTATCAAGACAAAACTGTCAAACGGATAACAGATTTTTAGAAATTAAAGGGACATGGAGAAGGTTGTGTAAGAGAAATTTGCCAGTGGGAGAGTTCATTTGGGCAGAGCCAACATGTTGGATGGAGAGCTGTTGCCGATGCTCACTTGGTCAGAGCCCTGATACAACCACATAGTCCAAGTTGAGGGAGGAGAGATCATATGTGAAATGATGCGTCGCGGTAGAATCTAGAAACTAGTTTGAAGAAGCCTAAATGTGAGGCAGAAGGGCTGTGAAATTCGAAGCAAGAGACAAAGGAGCTGGGGCCTGATATGCTTGATTGAACCAATGATAGCAAGAAAGTGCAGTGTGACCAGACTTGTGGCACACTTGACATTGTGGATGCATTTCAAATCTGTTTTGAAAGAAATTGGGAGATGAATTGCCACCACATCCTCCCGAGTAGGTGTTACGTCCATTTCCACAACCGCAATGGCCACCTCTATGTTGCAAATAGCATCCCCGATTTGAAGAGCTTGCACATAAAGGTATCCTGGAAGAAACAGTGTTAGCAAAGATATGAGAGACCAAAAGTAAGGCTTGAGTCTAGTGATCCAGACGTGATTCATGATTAAGAAGAAAGCTATATATTTGGTAGGGTCGGCTCATGTTGTAAGAAAGGTAACAAGGGACTCATAGTTTATCCCAAGTCATGCAAGAAGATAAATGGAGAACTTTTGATCTGTGAGGGAGTGACCAGTGGCGCCCAAGGAAGAAGCCAGGGTTTTGGCTTTATTGTAGTAATAAAAAATAGATTCTGACCCTTTTTTAGGGTGGCAAGTTGATATTGAATCTGGATAACATGGGCACTAGACTTGGCTGAGAAGAGATTTTGAAGGGTGGTCCATACTTCATGCGAAGTGCTGCAGTCTAAGACTTGAGCAAGAATTGAATCAGAAAAAGAAGAATTAATTGTTGAAATGATCAACTAATCTTGTAGAACCCATTAGGTGTAAGCTGGATTCAGATTTCCATCAAAAAAAGCTGTGGGAGGAGGGATGGTGCCATCTACATAACCAAATAGTTGATGACCTTTCAAGAAGGGGACAAAATGGATTTTAGAATTTATTAACATCCTCCAAAAAGGGTACGGATAATAATCCCGTAGGTACTGAAACCATTAAAAGAACACCCAATAACTTATTGGGCACCATACGAAGTATTTTCAATTATTCAACTATTTCATTTTACCAAGTTCAATGTTAGTCAAATTAGTTAATATTTATATGTTTCGATGCAACAACAAGATATTATTTGTAACAAGTAGTTTTGTTGGTTGGTTAATTGGTCACATTTTATTTGTGCTTTCCAAAATAGGAAGTTATCAGTGGTAAGTTTAGTGTTGATAAAGTGTGGAGAAGAGGTGATAACGGAGGGGGTAACAGTAGGGGTGGGATTTTTTTCAGGGGAAGCCATGGAGATGTAAGGTGACGTGAGTCTCAGGGTCTCTGATACCATATTGAAGAATATAATTTAGAGAATGAAGCTATGATGCTTGAGAAAAGTTCTAAGAAAGGTTTGGCTCAACATAGAATCAAAGTATTTTCGATTTCATCTTCCTTGCATTTACACCACTACTATAGCACTCACTTTATACAATTCTTACACCTCTCATACAATAATAGTTGTCCTCCTAGATAGTACATTATGTTATGGCCTATATTATGGAGAATCACATATCATTCTTCTAGACTATTCTTATGAAATTGTGTGCTTGAGGTGTGCTTGTCCGAGGCTTTGCATTGTGCAGTTGCAGTAGTGCATGGTTCCTTAATAAGCAGCTGTCGGTGCCCCTGTTCATGACAAAAATAAAGCTTTTTTTTTTCTCCTTAATAGCCTTGGCACCAAATATGAACCCTTTACTACTGACATGCTAAAACCCCCCATGCTTTCATATACTGAACTTATGCCTCCCCTTGAAGGCTATGAAACACGGCTTGCTCTTTACTCTACTGAGACCACTACTCAAGTTGCTTTTTATTCCACCAAAATCCCATACCCGAAGCGTGACACACGACCACAAGGCTTAAGCTCACAGCAATAGCAACACAAGTTTACCTCCAAGCTGGAAAAATATTTGAGGTGGATGGGAAAGATTCTCCAAGTTTTTTAGTTTTGCAATTGAACGAGCTCATGGTGTTTATTTTTGGCATAATGTCTGGTGTGGTGAAAGGGCTACACAGCAAGTATTTCCCATGCTCTACCACATTTATAGTGATTATAAGGAGGCTGTTGTGGCTGATCTATTGGTGTTTTCTAATGGTGCTGTCCATCGGAACATTAGTTTTTCGAGAGCAGCATAAGATCGGGAATTGGATATGTTTGTTGTGTTCTTTGACTCGTTGTATGCCATGTCGATTGACATTGAGGGGGAGGATAAGATGATTTGGAATCTTGAAGGAAATAAAAAAGTTCTCGATACGCTCCTTCTAGAAGGCTCTTTTGAAATTGTCTAATAATCCTTATTTTCCTTAGAAGGCTACTTGGAATTCTAAGGTACCTCCTAATATTGTTTTCTTTATATGGATTGCATCTCTAGGGAGGATTCTCACTATGAATAACTTGAGGAAATGTGGTATTATCATATTAAATTGGTGTTGTATGTGTAAAAAAGACAGGGAAGCAATGGATCATCTTTTGTTACATTGTGAGGTGGCCCAGGGATATAGAATGAGATCCTTAATCGGACTGGGGTGGCATGGGTTATGCCTAGAAGAGTGAAGGATATACTGAAGAGATGGACAAGTATAAGGGAAAATGCCCACATCGCTGCAATATGGAGATTGATCCCTCATTGCTTTTAATCGTGAATCTGGTATGAAAGATTTAGGCCCTTTACATTATTTTCCTAGCATTGAAGTGATTCATACTACTAATGGTTTATTGCTTTCTTAGACAAAATATGCCTTAGACATTCTTGATCATGCTTAGATGAAGAATTGTCAACCTATGCCCACTCCTGTGACCCAAAACACCAAGGATTCTACTAGAACTACTTCATACTCTAATCCCTCACATTGCCAGAGTACCATCGGTGCTATCGAGCACCTCACTTTTACCAGACCAGACTTAGTTTTTAATGTCAACTTTGTCTCGCAATTCATGCATGATCCAACAAAGGCATAAGATGTTCAAACGGATTCTCCACTATATTCAAGGGACGACCAACGTCAGCATTAAATTTCAAACTCGTAATTGGAACTGTCTGCTTTCTTTGATTATGACTGGGTAGGTTGCCTCAATACTCGACCATCCACCACAAATTTTTGCACTTTTCTTGGCAACCATTGCATTTCTGGTGTGCAAAATACATTTTGTATCACAATCTAGCACTAAAGCAGAATAGTGCTTCATGGCCCACACTATCGCTGAATTCACTTGGCTTGCCTCCCTTTAACGTGATTTCGATGTGCCATTCCAAAAAACCCTACTCTATTAATTTTGTGACAATCTTAGTGCTCTCCATTTGACTTGTTATCCAGTCTCTCATGTTTGCAACAAACACATTGAAATTGGTTATCATTTTTGTAAGAGAACGTATGGCACATGGACTCCTTCAAACTCAACATGGTCCTTCTTCCATGCACGGCTAGCTGATCTATCTCGATTTGCTTTTGCTCAATTAAAAGTCAAATTGAATCTTATCGATCGGCTCAAACGTTTGTGGGTGGGTATTGAAAATAAACTTGAGAATAGCCAATGCCACCAAATTTCCTAAGACTTCATGAACGCTGCACCTCATTATTTCGGGATCTTCTAGTACACAAGCCTTCCTTTCCTTATTTTGAATATACTGATTACTGCTTGTAATAATTGTATAAATAGGTCGTTTTGTAAAGATGATGACTCAAGGCCGTGGATCAGAGAATTATCAATAAAATTCGATATGCTTTTTACTTTCTTTACCAACTAACACTAAAGTACTAGGTTCTAACTTTCACGTTTGATCCAATTCGATATTCTAACTGGCCAATTGATCTATATTCTTTTATTTATTGTAGATTGGGAATATTTATACAGATATTCTATCTAAAATTTCTTATATATATGGCATTCAAGAATATATATATATATACATACATAAGCCAGCTAATATATATATATATATATATTATGTGTCTGACTAAAAAGCACATCTGGGCAGTAGAATCTAGAGCATAGGGTAATTATTAAAAATCTTACCAGTACTGATTAAATAATTTGGAACTTTTTGTTTCCGAAACACACGTAAAAATAATAATACAGTACTAGTACTTGTGGCAGGCTCTGCTAAGATCTTTTCTGTTCTGTTTCTCAAAGCTGCTGCTGCTAGCTGTTGGTTTGTGTCAATGAAATACAGAGGGTCTGGTACCCTAGCCGAGAATGAAGGAAACGATCGATGCAGAGAAAAGAAAGATGGAAGAGAATAGGTTATATTTTTTGTAAAGGGAAGGATTAAGGGCTCATTAGGCCATGCATGCATGCAGCTAGCTGCACACAATAATGCATGATATGATATAATCATAGGCTAATTAAAAGGATCGGACCTCGATGATCGAAGTGCTGACAATTGCGAGGAGGATGTTTGTTTGGGAATATACAAATTAAAGCCGCAGTGGGAAAGGGCAAAGAATGATGGAGCTTTTCATCATTCAGATCTCTCAGTACGATTCCATCCCCCAATTTAATGCTTGGGACGCGTGCTCCGACGTTTTGACACTTCATGACAGTCATTTTTAATTCTTTTATTGTGTATTTCTAAAGGAGTTTGTTTCTATCGACTAATAGTCGGTATTGTCAGATATTTGTGGGTTGATTTCAATTTTGGATTAATCAGGTTGATTTATTATTAATTCAATCGTATCTTAATCTAGGTTAACTGACTTAAACATATTTATATTAAATTCAAATTTATTAATTTTGTATTGTGTTGGCCATATGAGGTTTATATGTCCTCTTACATATTGTCGCCTATATATAATATAGATTATTCAATTTTATTTGTTTAATTTTTATTTAACATGAATACGTTTTATGTTATTGAATCACTCATTTATTATTCGTGTGAGTTCAGGTTTGTTTACGAGTTACTTTCTTTTTATGAACTAAATTGAATATTATAACTTCATTTACAAGTGTTGACAAATAAGCTTTGAATTCTTGTTATTTTCCTTATATAATCTATATATATACATATATCAATGATTATATCCGTAAAGACTTCAGTAACATGTATAGGGTATATATATACACACACTATTGGGAGCTCCTATAGTAGATGGTCGTTTGGGAATTAGTCAATTTGATACATTGTTGGAGCGTGTGAGGAAGAAAATTTCAGACTGGAAATGCCAATTACTGTCGCAGGGGGAAGGCTTATTTTACTAAGGCATGTGCTTTCTAGTATGCCTATTCACCTTCTATCAGTTTTGCAGGTTCCTAAAATGGTGATTCGGAAGCTGAATGGTTTATTTTCAACATTTTTCTGGGGTGAACACCAAGGAAACAGTAAAAGGAAGTGGCAATCTTGGAAGAACTTATGCTTGCCAATGGAGGAATGGGGGATTGGGTGCGAAAGCTAAGTGAGGTGCAATGGTCTTTATTTTTGAAATTTAGATGGCAAATCTTGACTCAGTATTCGTTGTGGGCAAAATTTTCAGGGCCAAATACGCCAAGAATAATCATATTTCTTTATGTAGCAATGATGGTATTGGTTTGTCATTCTGGAAAAAGATTATGGCTAGTTTGTCCGACTTGTTGAGTAATTCATGCTGGATAATAAGAGAGGGTTGGGTGTCTCTATGGTATGATAATTTCATGGGTTCAGGTCATTTTTGTGATGAATTGATTGTTAGGGAAGAGAAGGGAGGAGGAGAGGTCAGTGGTGATTCGGGATTTTGTTGTGAATAATAATTGGGATGAGGATAGGCTTCAATTGTTGCTGGGTAATGAAAGAAGAGCCTATGAGGTGATAGAAAAAGTGGGGTCTTTGAGAGAGGCAAATGATATCTTAGTCTAGATTCCTACAAAAAAAAAAAAGGGTGTTTCTCAACAATACTGGCATGAGAGTGTATCAGAATTAAAATGCTTGAATTCCCTTGGGCAAAGTGGATACATTGGAACAAGTGGATACCAAAAAATATAAAAATATCTTGCATGTGGAAAGCGACTTTCAATTGCCATAGTGTGGATGATCAGGTACAAAAATTGAGGATACTAATGGTTTCGCGCTGTAATTGTTGTGCAGATGGCAAGGAAGATGATTTAGAGCATATCTTGTGTAAATAGGAGTTTGCTCAAGCAATATGGAGGAAATGCTCAGCTAAGCTTAAAATGCCATTTTTTTACTTAGAGGGAGTGGGTTCAACTATGGTTGAATAGAGCAAGGTGGCGATCATAGAGTGGTTTGTTGTTGGGCTTAATTCTGAGTATAGTGGTTTGGGGATTGTGGAGACGTCGTTGTATAGCAAGGATGGAAGGAAAATAAGAAAATGTGATGGAAGTGTGGGCTTCAATAGAACATTGGGTGAGGACCATTGCAGCTAGTTTTGAGGAAAAAAATATGGAAAGTGGTGACCTACGGGTATTACAGAATCTGGATATTTCAATAAATGCAAAGACAATTGGTTCAATTTTGTAGGCTGTGAGATGGCTGAGACCTCCATTGGGTCGGTTGAAACTGAATTTAGATGAAAGTTGCTTTGGAAATCCAGGTGTGGGCAGAGGTGGGGGGATTTTGAGAGACCAGGAGGGGAAATTGATTTTTTCTTTTTCAAAATTCTTTGGGCCAATTATTAATAATGAAGTTGAGTTATATGCAGTTGTGGAAGGAATAAAATATTGTCGTCAGCTAGGGCATTTTTGCATTGATATTGAATGTGATTCTTGAATTGTGGTTTCTTGGTTGGTGGGTAAATATTGTACAGTTTGGCATCTCTAGGAATTTTGGGATCAATTGTTAACTCTTTTGGAGGGTTTTAATTTTTCTATTAATCATTTATATAGAGAAGGAAATAAGGTAGTAGATAAGTAGCTAGAGGTGGTGCTATGGGAGAGGAATGTTTTATTTCTGATGTTGCCCAGTTATCTCAGGATGTGAGGGGGCTGTATAGATTGGATAGGATGGGAACCTTTTATGTTAGATGTCGGTAATTTTGTTTAGGTTTGGTCTTGTTGGGTAGGTTTGTTAGTATGGTTGGAATTTGTTTGGTTGGTTTTAATAAGTTGGTTGTGTCTATATTCACAGTTTTCCTCCACTACAAGTGAGGTTCTTAATAAAGTATCAGAGGTGCCGCCCTCCTTTTGGCAATATTTATATATATATATATATATTTATATTTATATAAGAACATGATTTCGTTTGATCTCTTGAAATTCTTAAAAGATTCTCATTATAAATATGAAAAAAAAGTTCTTTAAGAATAATATATATGAAATTATTTGAGTTTATACGAGCAGAGTTGAGTTTTATACGAACATGAAATTGTATGGTTTAGTAATTAATCATAATTTTGTGTTTATGAACGGTTTGTTTAATAAAAGAATTGAGCTAACCTCTAGTTTAGCATAGCAGATCTCAAACAACATATCGGTTAAGTTATTTTGTTTATTCATATTTTAAGATTTTATTTTTTATAATTTGCTATATTTATATTCCAAATCATGAGTTTAGTTCTGATTTGCAATATATATATTCACATTCCAAATCATGAGTTTAATTATGTTTTTCTATATTTATGATAGGAACCCTAGCTAGTGTACTTAGAATTCTGGTTTTTTGCAATAAATGGCCCGTTGCCTTTTGCAATTCTGATTTGCAAATTTACCGTAGCTAATTAAGCTTTTCTTCAACTATGTAAGTCTAGGGATTTGGATCTTTTAGAATTCTTGACTGGCCCTAGGGTTTAGAGTGGATTTTTTCAAGGCTAAAATCCACTGTTTCCCCTCCAAATCTCTATTTTTAGTTATTTTTACTTTTTATGGTAATATTTCATTTATCGTTTAGAAAGTGATTCTGAATCTGTTTTGGGCCAGAGTTTTGACAGATTACTTCTTTAAGTACATATTTTATTTTGGTGTGATTATTGGGATTTAATTTGCTATTTTTGATAAAATTATAATATTGTCGATTTTCAGCTATTATAGTCTCGCTTGTGGGTTAATTTCGATATTCTTAGATTTTGATAATTTTGAATTGAACATCAGAGTCGTTTTCTTTGTGTTTGGGGTGATTATCTTGTCTTCCCTTCATGTGAATTATCTGTTGAAACTAGCTTACATAATAATTTACATTCTATTCGACTTCAGTATCTAAAGGATTGCAAGCAATTGTATCACTACTGATTAACATGTACATGTTTCGGCCACATACACGACCAATGGGTGTATGATGATGGTGGTGGTCGAGACCCGTAGCACATGTATACTATAACAACCTTTGGATCTATGGTGAGTACTTGGGGAGCTGGCTCACTTTCCCATCCGATTGGCCGTCATGCGCTGCTTCATCAGAATTCATGAGGATCAATATATAATCTCTAAATTCAATGGAGTACTGGCGCTTGTATACCCTAGAAATAATTGAAATTCGATTAACGATCGATCAGGAATGAAAAGCTTTTGGAGGGAGAAATATGAGAGGGCCGGAGTTAGATCCCAACAAAATCGGGGGTGAGATTATAAGTTATAAATTACTGCAGAAATATAAATCAACTCTTCCAATATTGCACGTGCTACCAAGAAATCTCCCAATTAGCTCAGAAGGACGTACGACCAGGAAATTCCTGAAAACTCCTAGAGATATGCATGGCTACGATCGAGCTTAATTAATAAGGGTGGGGTAACATAGGACCAAAAATCAGCAACCCTACAGGCAATGCCTCATAGCCATGCATGCATATATAGCTTCTGGGACCTGTGTGTGGGACTTGATCATCCAAGTCCTTTTACAGGTTTGCCCATGCATGTCATCCACAGGTAAGTATAAAAGTATCTTGTAGCTTGGTCAAAAAGAGGAGGGCTATGATATCTTCAGTAAAAGTTGAACACTCATGAATCTTAATGACACTCCACTTCAGTTCATTTACAATAATATTGCCAGTACTCATTCATTCATTCCTTCAGAAGGCCTGATCTCTTCTTTCTTTCTTTATGTTCACGTACAAGTACATCATTTCATGCTTAATATTATAGATTTCACATCTCTCTCTCTCTCTCTCTCTCTCTCTCTCTCTCTCTCTCTCTCTCTCCACACCCGGACAAAATGCTTAATAATTTCATCCCTGGCCATGTATATATATATATATATATGTGTGTGTGTGTGTGTATGTGTGTATGTATGTATGTATGCCTTTTCATTCAAGCAATTCCACTGATACCCTCCTTTCTAAGCCCTCTTTTGTTCCTACCCTTTTTTATGAATCCTTCTCTGTCAACTTCAGTCCTTCTCTCGCAGATATTGCTCTGATTTCCTATCTCCATCCCTCCATGTGCCCTCCTAGCTAGCCCTCCCAGCTATTATAACCCACACCGTTCTCCACCATTTCACGCACTCTTACTCTCAGTCTCTCTCTCTCTCTCTCTCTCTCTCTGCGTGTATTTTTGTTTGCCTCCCTTTGTCTGGTTCTTCTTTTCAATCTGTCATGGAACCTCAACAACAACAAAACCAACAACGACCACAAAACGAGGATGGCGGCAGTGGGAAAGGGGGATTTCTATGCAGGCCAAGCAGTACACGCTGGACTCCTACAACTGACCAGATAAGAATTCTGAAGGACCTTTACTACAACAATGGAGTCAGGTCCCCAAGTGCTGATCAGATTCAGAGGATTTCTGCTAGGCTGAGACAGTACGGAAAGATTGAAGGCAAGAATGTCTTTTATTGGTTTCAGAACCACAAAGCTCGTGAAAGGCAGAAGAAAAGGTTCAATAATGATGTTCCCCTGCAAAGAGGGGTTGGTAATGGAGGTTGGAAACGTGAAGAATCCATCCACACCAAGTACTCCACCATGGATAGCATAACCCCTGGTGAACCATATGATCTCCCTTTTATCTTTTCAATCTCTCTCTCAAAATATCCTTTGTGAGTCACGTTGACAATTAGGAATTTCTTGTTGATTTCGTGATGTTTGTGATGTTTTGTATTTTGGGTGTCCGTGGTTTGCAGGGTTTCCTGCTTCATCTTCTTCATCTGGGACGATTTCTGTGGGGCAGATGGGGAACTATGGATATGGATCTGTGACCATGGAGAAGAGCTTTATGGTAAGTGATCATGGTGACTAATGTTTGAAACTTTGGCGCTTTATATGTAGAAAAGAGTCATTTTGAAATTGGTTTACACAATAATTAATGTTCTTTCTTGTCTAAACCATCCATTGAAACCAATATGAAACTTGAACCCATGTTATCATAGTGCAAGTTGAATCCATCATATATATAAACGATTATATATAGCGTTTATGCTTTGTAGCTGGTATAACAACTGCAATGAGATACAAAGTAGACAATTCGACCGTTCAACCTCTCCAAAATGTAATAAAAAGGAAGAAACCCTGAGGTATAAGTTCCTCCTAAGATAACCAAACATCAACAGAAAATTTCAAGAATAAAAATACATCTAAAACAAACTATAGAGATCAGGGATCAAGAACGTAACCACAAAACTAGCTAGCAAGGTAATGGAAACAAAAATATGAACGTCGACGGTAAGGAAGAAGTTAGTTCGAAGTCTTCATATGAAAGTTGCTTGTCTTCCTAAGTCTCTCTCTCTCTCTCTCTCTCTCTCTCTCTCTCTCAAAAATAGGACTGCTCTATATCAACTCGAGGTAGCGGTGGTGTTGGTGGATCTATCAGCCACAACTTTGGATGGGTAGGAGTTGATCCCTACTTTTCATCCTACACTCACTTTGATCCGAGAAGATCAATGGAAGAAAATTCAGGAGGAGAAGAGGAAGAAGAAGAAGCTGCGTCAGAGATAGAAACCCTCCCACTGTTCCCCATGCACGGTGATGACATCAATGGCTTCTACAACGTTAGTAGTACTACTACTTCTTCATCCAACGGGTTCTACAGTACCACCTTGTATCGGTCTGGCGGCGACAGCGGCAAGAGCGGTTCTTGCACTTCCCTCGAGCTCAGCCTCAACTCCTATTCTCGTAGATCATCATGATCTTCACCCTAACATCAAGCCCAGCTTTATAAGCAGCTGGTATTTGGGTTATCAATATATTCTATATGCTAATTAATAATAACGGTAGTTTATCGATCAACATGGCCTAGATTGAGTATTATTTTGGTTTTTTTTCCCCAGCTTTAAGAAGATTCCATGAAAATCTTGATCTAAAACAGATTGGGAGATATATATATAATTATCTACTTCATACATTTTGGGAACTACAGCTAGCTATCTAGCTAGAAGATTACGCGTCCTTCTTACGGTTAATTTGGAACTTGAAATCAAACATGCATGCATCGATCCATGTATTCCAAAACATATTAAATCCAGCTTCATCTGCGAACATGATCAATATCAGAATTATCAGATAGTACTGCAACGTCTTTGCTAATTAATTAAGGGACTTGAAGTTAAGTAGAAAAAAGTAAAAAAATTATATTTCCAAGATTTCGCAAACGGACTCGAGGTTAGGGCACGTACGTAGTGGCCCCTAAGCCACAGTACTGCAAAAGTTTTCCGGGTATCATATAAATATTAGTGGCGCAAACTGACAGTACTGTTAAAATATTTGACCAATGATGTCATGTGTACATGCACCAGTTTTCCAGGTATCATATATATATATGGCGCTGTGTGCAGTATACTGTGTAGTGGCACAAAGAAAACCTTAATTATGAGAAGGAACTGTTAGGCCGGTAAGTACTGTATAAGTACCACGTATATGATGAAAGAAAGTTCAGACCAGAATCATGTGTGCAACGGTCATTGGTTTAATGCTTTGTTTGAAGTTTGAACTTCGACTTTCGTATAAACCGCAAAGTTATTCGATTTATCCACAGTTTGGTGTCCGATCGAGTTGCATTTTGGCCGAAAGAAGCACGTATGCACGATCACTTTGTATATTTTAGAGCCATTGCATAATACGTCACTACGAAGTGTGCATTTGAAATTTTACTACGTACTCTGAAAACTACCCATTTTTCTTTCGTCATTGTTAGCAATATGTTTGATGTTTTGTTTTTTTCTTGCTGATCAAGTGCTACATCATGTGGAGTAATGGGAGTACTAGAGACATGAGTACATTTGGACAGTAAAGATATCGATCGACTGTTTGTGATGACATATGCGCGTGAACATGATTCAGTATCTTGAATTAATCAACTCGCGTTTCTGTTCATTCTTTCGTGTCTTTTAGCTCCCCTAGCTCTATGAGTAGCTTCGATTTTGCGAAAAGGGTCCCTATCAACAAGATTTTGGGTGGATGCATTCCATTAACTCGAAAGACAAGTTTGCATACTTTTTAAGGCTGAGAATGGCTCTTATGTCCTTTAGGACAATGAGGATATTGACTTTAGGAAACTATACATGACAAAATGCTTCTATTCCTTTAATCGTTGGCGGATATTATGGAGATTTAGCTGTGGATCCGAGAGAATCTTTGAAGCTTTCCGAGACTTGAAGTACGCAATTCCCTTTATGAGTAATAGGAGGGGATTCTTTCTTTGCTTTGATTGCTTTGCATGCTCAATCCCCACGAGAAACGTACTCATGATGTACAACATGTTCATGTACGCAGTGCCAAGCTGCCAGCTTGCTAGCTAGGGATTTTGTATTAATGCATTTCATGTTCGTACGTTTTCTTGAGTTTTGAAAACCATCACTTGTATTTGGAAAGTAATGTTCGAAAGGCCTATACATGCACAGCAAATCATGCACTGATTTTTTTTTTTTTCTCTTTTCCATTAATTTGTTCTCTTTTCTACGTACGTACAGTGGAGAAAAGCTACAAAGGTGGGGGCTATCATTTGTTCTTTATCATCATAAATGATCATCCTCATGCTCGTTAGGCGAGTAGCAATTTCGAGCCCAACATCAATATCTTTCGTTCATATATATATATATACACTTCAATCTTTTTACAAGGAGATCAGATTTCGTTGCATGTCGTTGATTAGCATATGCACAGAAACTCCAGGGGAGAAGGGCAGTCTTGTACTGTATAAACGGCCTTATATATGTTTTGGGCAGAGAAATTCTCTCTTTCAGAGTCTTCAGCAGTACGTACGTAAGAGTACAAAAGAAAGTAAAAGATCAAACCCAGGATTAAATATTACTGGCCTCCACAGTGCGGCCTTTATTCGTGGTCATCGTGTCCGGCCACCAAGGGTGGTTTTAGTTTTTCTGAAAACCATGTTTCAATAGAAGCTAGTGAGTAGCGATCACAGATTTTGAAGAGTGGTGTGGTCACTAACATAAGCAGACATGTATACGGGGATACATTGGACTAAGTGCCTTACCTCATAGTATCAGAAAAATATTGCATTATTATTGAGTAATGCTACATACAGTCACTTTTACGTATTCTCTGCGCACTTCAGTGATATGATTGACTAGATTAATTTTTTTTTTAATACATAACCAATCATATCACTGGAGTGCACGAAAGAGTACGTAAAAGTGACTGCACATAAAATTTTTGTTATCCAATTTTTCCCACAATCTCACCACCATTTACCATACGTCTAACCAAAGAAATAAATTTATAAATTACCATGATTTGATTTAAAATATCAAATTTATTTTACAATTAATACTGCATATATATATTATGATAACCCGTTTTTACGTGTGTTTTCATTGAAGGAGTGCTCTTAATTTAATTAATATATTAGTTTATTTATTTTAAATTAATGTATTTTAATTGGTTTTTAATTTATTTGATGTTGTGTTTAATTTATTTTAATCGTTTTACGGTTTTTAAAATCGTTTTCGGCGGATCTATTTTTGGTTTCCGGAGTGAGGATTAGACCTAATTTCTTTTCTTTTCTCTTTTTCTTTTTTTCCTTTTTTCCTTTTCTTTTTCTTCTTTTCTTTCTTTTTCTTCTTCTTTCTTCCCCGTTTCCTCTCTCCTGCGCGCTGCCCCTTCTTTTTCCCCTTACCGTAGCCGCCCAATGCGCCGCCGTCCGGCGGCTGTGTTGTACACCACCCCCACCATTCTCTTCCCCTCCCACCAGAGTTCATCCCCACAAATTTTCAGAGCCATCGGACCAGCCGTTAGCCGCCACGCACGGCTGGAAGTCACGGCCCCAGCCCTGTTTTTCTCCCCTGTCGCTGGTTGCTTTCGCAGCCCAGAACCACCGCTCACCGGCGGCGTGGCCTACACCACCCACCCAGTTTTCTTCCCCTCTCACCGGTAAACATCCCCACCAAGTTTCACCTCCATCCGAGCCACCGTTAGCCACTACGAGCTCCTTCAAGCCACACGGTTTTTCACCAATTCCGGCGCCGTCGCACCACCTCCGGCCACCATCTCTTCACAGCTTTTTCCTCTACCTCTTGCCGACCTAACCCACCTAATTTCAGTCCCGATCCGTTGCAGGAGCAACTCCCACGAGCTCAACTCCGTTCAGTCCCTTTTTGGCCTTCCACCGCCGTTTCCACAACCACCCACGGCCAAAACTCGTTTCCTTTAGCTTCATAAACATCTCAAGACCTTTCCTTATCAATTTTGTGTCTTGGTTTGTCCCCGTTCGAAAGTGGGTAATTTACTACCCACGGCCACAGTGTAAAATACACTGTTACGTTGTTTTTTCTCCGCCGTTTGCAAGACGCGAGCTTTCGAAAAATACCGTATAGCGCTGTAAGTATTTTTCAAACTCTAATTTTAGATTTAAATATATTTTGCTCTTACAATAAATTATCTGGTTGGTTGGTTGATTCCGGACTGAGTCCGAGGAGTTCGGGGGTCGGATGGATGGACGACGGAGTTGCTTGGTTTGTTGATTTATGGTTGGTTGGTTGTGTTGTGCATTGAGATTGCATTTACATGGTGCATGCACGTGCATTTTATTTTAATTAAGAAAAATCCTGTTTTATTGGCGTAAATGGATTTTCGGGTGCATGTGTCTCACGAGCCCAAGCCGGGATGGGTTATTATCTTGGTGGAGCTCCTCTGGTCACTCAGGAGCGTAATATACTGAGTGACGTCCCCTGAGTTATCGCTGGGCGACGACGGGAGCGGGGGCTAGAGGATGCTTGGCTATGAACGCGCGGGGCGTGAAACTGGGCATCGCTCGTTTAGGTGTCATACGCGTGGTCGTTACCTGCGGTGTGGCATAGGAGCCAGGGTGTGCGGATGACCCCTAGGGGAGGTCATGGTGCATACAGATTAATTGGTTAATGGATTGAGTTGGATATGGGTCAAATGAGACTTTTGGCGTGATATTTGGAAATGTTATGTTTTTGGGCCAAATGGGATTTTTGGCGTGCGTGGAAAAAATATGGTTTTATGGGTTCTATGCATTGGCATTCTCTCATACATATTGTTTGAGTTTTAATATGTTTTTATCTAGTGGTGTTTGGATATTACTTACCTGCGGCACCATTTTGGTACCATAGATTTTGATGCAGAGATCGAGAAGGAGGAGGAGGCTGAGCCCGAGGATGCGGCTCCGCCGGGGTTCTGAGTTGACGTTTATGCTTTGTACTTGGTTTTGAATCGATATTTGTATTTGTAATATTTTATTATGTATGATTTGAACAGCTTTGTATTAAACTAAGAAAAATTCTGATACTTGGCACTTGTTGCTTATACACACACTTGGCACTTGGCGATAGGGTGGTGACCCGTGATGTCATCATCCGGACGTCTCGATTTCCCCGTACCCGTACGTGGGATTTGGGGGCGTCACATATATATATACTACATTCTCATTTTGTTTCCATCGCACGCACTATAATTTAAAATGCTACACTTTCATTCGATCATGATCTTTTATTTTTTTTTTTAAACGAACACAAAGGCTGATGGGCAATGCATGTCACCTCATCATAGTGATCATAGTGGGATATAAGTGGAATAACAGTGTGGTATATATGTAATTTTTTTCTTAATTTAAAATAAAAAGAGTTTTATAATTTGATATAACATGATACCATACCAAACTACGTCGACTTCAAAATTTATTTTTAAAAATTTTTTTTGTAGACCAAGCATTTCTCTTATGGGAAAAAAATTCACAAACACAAAAATATTTTACAATCGAGTACTCAAGAATAAAACTTCAAGTCTAAAACCTACATAGAGTAAGGATATCTTAATTCCTCAGTATCTTTTTGCCCAAAGACACATTAATGTGCTGCCAAATTGTCCAAAGGTACATCGATCATAAAGGCTAGAAGCTGTGAATGGTAACCAACAGATTGTAACTGGCCGTTGAAATCAATAGAAAACTGGCTGGTCAGCGGTCCAAAGTGGAGGAAACTGACGTCAGTCGGTTCAATGGTTTCTTGAATTCGGTTCAAATTAGAACCAAACGGACCAATTATATATATATATATTTATTTTTTCTATATTTTATTCTTATATGAAATGATGACATTTAACTTACTTAAGTTAAATGATATGTATTATTAATATGTATTAGAAAATAATAATAAAAACAGCGTCGCGACGTCTTTTTTGGATAAGATGAAGCCCTAAACCGAGTCCTCCCCCATTCCTTTCCTCTTCTTCATTTCTCCTCCTCACCTTCACATTCTCTCTCTCTCTCTCTCTCTCTCTCTCTCTCTCTCTCTCTCTCTCTCTCTCGTCGATCTCTTAGACCTCTCGATCTCGACTCTCCCTCTAGCCTCCATACGGCCCAGGTGTCCCATCTCTCTCTCTCTCTTGACTCTCTCTCAGTTTAGTTCAGGCTGTCCACTGATGAGATTTGGAAGAACCACATTTAAATTTGATGACCTGGTAAAGCTTCTTCAATCGCAGAAATTTTCTATTATTCTTGTCTACTTTGATTTCTGTTATTCTTGTCTACTTGGCTTTCCGTTATTCTTGGTCCATAAAAGCTATAGGTTATAGTCATAGCTTGAAAAGAATATGGATTATTGGTCTAATGATTAGTGAAGGAGGCACTAGATTTGGTTTTCTTTGAATCTTATATGGATGTTTTGTCATGACAAAAATGGAAAGACAGCTGTATGGAAGAATCTTTCTTCACTAAATTTCATTTTGTTATTTTTGTGAATACAATGAGGCCATAGTGGCTGTTTTATACAACTGAGGCCTTACCTCGGCATGACAAAGAGCCAAAAAAAAAAAAGAATCCTAACAAACTTATGACATGTAAAGTAATACAAATACACATAAAGAATATTCCCAAAAATACAGTGATATTTTTAACACTCCCCCTTAAGATGGACTATGTATGTTTAATAGTTTCATCTTGGAAATCAAAACTTCTAACACTCCCCCTTAAGATGGACTATGTATGTTTAATAGTTTCATCTTGGAAATCAAAACTTCAAGCTACTATTGTCCTAGAGCCTTTGTGAAGATATCTGCTAGCTGCATGTTGCTATTGACATGGAGTGTTCTAATTAACTTAGCTTGAAGCTTTTCCCTCACTATGTGACAATCGATGTCACTGTGCTTTGTCCTCTCGTGGAAAACTGGATTGGCAGCTATATGCAAGGTGGCTTGGTTGTCACAAAATACCAATGCTGGATAAGGATAGGGAATATGCAAGTCTTTAAGAAATTGTACCAACCACATCAATTTACACACAGTCGATGCCATAGACCTATATTCTACTTCAGCAGAACTACTAGAGACTGTTGACTGTTTCTTGGACCTCCAAGAAATCAATGACTCATCGAGAAAGATGCAAAAACCAGTGACACTTCTCCTTGTGTCTACACAACCTGCCCAATCTTCATCAGCAAATCCCTTTAAATGCAGCGTTGATTTTGAGAACAGAAAGAGACCTTGTCCAGGTGTCCCTTTGATGTACTGCAGTACTCTATGTGCTGCTGCAGGATGCATGTGCCTAGGTTTGTCCATGAATTGAGAAAGGACTTGCACTACATATGAGATGTTTGGTCTTGTGATGGTAAGGTATATCAATCGACCAATTAGCCTCCCGTATGAAGTTGCATCTTCTAGTAAATTCCCTTTCTGTACTACTAGGTTTCAAATTTTGCTCCATGGGAAATTTTTGCACCTTCCTTCCCAACATTCCACTGTCTTCAAGTATTTCTAAGGCATGTTTTCTTTGGTTGAGTGTGATACCTCTGCTGATCTGGCAATCTCAATGCCCAAAAAATACTTCAAAAACAGTTTAAGTTTCGCAATTTCATTCATGTCATTAGAGGCTATTAGGATATCATCTACATACACAAGTAAGGCTATGAATGAGGGACCCGTGACTTTAGTGAAAAGTGAATGGTCGGTAGTAGATTGAATAAAACCATAAGTGACTAATGTTTCTAAGAATTTGCTAAACCATTGTCCCGAGGCTTGTTTCAAGCCATAAAGAGACTTAAGTAGTTTGCATATTGGCTTTTTCTCCCGCTGTTTAGCAAACCTTGGAGGTAGACTCATATAGACTTCATCATGAAGTTCACCATGCAAAAATGCATTATTGACATCTAATTGAATGAGATGCCAACTAAAAATTGAAGTAAGTGCTAAAACAGTCCTAATAGTTACAATTTTAGCAATTGGTGAAAATGTTTCAGAGTAATCGAATCCTTCTAGTTGGGTATAACCTTTGGCCATTAATCTGGCCTTGTACCTCTCAATCGACCCATTTGACTTGAGTTTTACTTTGTAAACGTACTTGCATCCAATAGGTGTCTTACTAGCAATTAGAGTGGTCAATTGCCATGTCTAATTAGCTTCTAGGGCTACTATCTCAGCTGCCATAGCCTCTCTCCAGTGAGGGTAGCTCATGGCCTCATGAAAAGATTTGGGTTCATGAATAGTAGATAAATTTAAAATGAAAGCTCTATGTGGAGGTGAGAGTTGATGATAAGAGAGAGTGGAAGCTAAAGGATGAGAATTACCTCCCTGTAGAGGACCAGTTGCAATAAAGGAAGGCTGGAGTGAGGTATGAGAAGGAAGGAGCTAGTGATGGATCTTAGACAGGTAGCCAGGAATCATTCTGGTTCTAGTAGAGGTACAAGTAGGTATTGGATGAGGTATAGAAGGGGAAGGAGGAGGTTCATGGTGAGAAATATTAGTAAAAGACTGTGAAGGAACAGAATTAGTATGAGAAAAGGAAGTATTCTCAAGATTAATATTAGACAATGAAGTGGGAAGAACAAGTGAGGAATTATCAGTGCATGGGGGGGGGTAATTTCGTAAAACAGAAGTGAGGAAGGGAAAAATATTCTCGTGAAAAATTATATCCCTAGAAGCAAAGACAGTTTTAGTGGCAAGATTAAACAACTTATAACCCTTTGTAGCATAAGGGTATCTAGTGAAAATGCATTGATTAGCACGGGGTGAGAATTTATGTCTATGAGTAAAAGGTGTTATGGCATAGCAGAGGGATCCAAAAACTCTAAGATGACTACGGGATTGACTGTGTATATAGAAAGCAGCATATGGTGAGATGTTACCTATGACAGGAGAGGGAATCCTATTTATTAGGTAAGAGGGAATCCTGTGGATTAGGTAAGTTGCAGTCATAACACAGTCACCCCAAAAAGAGAGTGGAAGCCGAGATAGAAATTTGAGAGCTCTAACAATGTTTAAGAGGTGTTGGTGCTTTCTTTTTACCCTAGCATTCTGTTGAGGGTTTTCTATGCGAGATCTCTGATGGATGCATCTTTTTTATTTGGAAAAGTCAATCAATAGGAACTTAAAGCCATTATTAGTGCGCATATTTTTAATAGCACAACCAAACTAAGTAGATACAAGAGTAAAAAATGATTCTAAAATGGATCTAGTATCAGACATGTGTTTTATCAAGTAAGTCCAAGTGCATCTAGTGCAATTGATAAATGGTCAATTATGTGGTATTAATACTCTTAAATATCTTGAGTTAAAAGTGCTTTATGAGTTAAAATAAGAGTATTAATTAGATAATGTGACTTAATTTTATTTGACATGCGAAATAAGATATTACCCCTAATTAAACATAGATGCATGCATTTTGATGTGGGGCCGACTAATACTTACGTAAAACTTATATTTGAATCTTGGTCGGTGTCCAGGAGTGAGGCCATTGCCTACATAGTTGAAAAAAAAAATCTATGAAGATAAAAGACTACCGAAGCGCACGTCCAAGCTGAGAATGATTTTAATTCAAAAAGCAAGTGAAAGAAGCACACACACACATGTACAAACCGACCACGGCAGCAGCTCACACATGCAGAGGATTGAAAGCACACATGCTGGAAACTCACGGATGGAATTGCAGCTCACACATGCATCAAAACAGCCAGCCATCACACATGCAGCAGAAAGTTAAAACACACACATGCAGAAAGTGGACAGCACACATGCATCAAACGTGGAACGCAGCTCACACACACATGCAGGGAACTTGAAGCTCACGGATGGAAAAGGAAAGAAGCTCATGCAGAAAGTAGAATGGCAGCTCACGAAAGAATCAAAACAACAACTCACGGTTGGAAAGCAACACATGCACATGGTCTATGGGGCTCCAGTTTTTTCTTTATCATATTTTTTTGTTACTCTTTTGAGCTGGCTATAAGGTTGCAAACCATATAAAACCAACGGTAGGAAGCTTAGACAGAGATCACTCTTTCTTTTCTTTACATAGCGGACGGGAAGTTTTTTTTTCTTCTTCTGTATTTCTTCTTTACATTCAGCATCTTTTTTATTTTATCTTCTTTTCGTTTTTGGCATCTGGAGTTAAGCTATACTTCCTAGTTTTTTTTTTTTAGACGGAACTCTCTATTTTTGCTGCATTTTCTTTAAAGAAACAGAGGAATTCGGTGGCTGCTAATTTACTTTCGTTCAAGTTTTTTTTTTTCGTTCAGATCTTTAGTTTTCCTTTTCATCTTTAGTTTTCATTCTTTTCGGTTGTAGTTTTCATTCTTTAGTTCTATAGTTTGCAGGTTTTTTTTCTGTCTTTCTTTCTTTTACGTTTTAGTTTAGAGTTGCAGACCTGGAGCTTTTATCGTTTACGTTCAGTTAGTTTTTTTTAGTGTACGAGAGGAAGACTTGTTATTGCTTTTATTTTTCTCTGTTTTCGCTGGTAGACGGACGTGGTTGGTTTTTTTCTTTTTTCGTTCATTCATTTTACGTTTGAGGTGGAAGCAGAACTGAGTCTCTTTTTTATTTTATTTTCCTTTCTTTTGTTTTCTCAGCTTTATCTCTTAGTTGTTCATTCAGCTTGTTTTATTTATTATTCTGTATTTATTTTCATACAGTAACTTGAAATGTTAGGATTTATCATTTTAAAGCATTTTACTAATTTAGAGATGATAGGCTAGATTTTAGACTTGGGATTCAATGAGTAACCTATGACTGATTTGGAGTGGATTTTCTTCAATGTTATGTGATTTCAATGATTAACTTGGTGGATGATATTTCAGTTTACATTTAGAAAGGATCGAAGTTCTTTGTTCTTGGTTTAGATTAGTTGTAGACGTAAAGGCACAATTAATACTTGAACAAGTAACAAGACTTTGATGATTTTCTTTCACTATTTTACAATTGTTATATAATCCGTCAAGTAGTTTTATTAGACTAAGATTTGTGGTTCATTGCTATATTATCCGATCATGTCTTCTAGGAATGGAAGCATGGTTGAGAGAAGATAAAAAAAAAAAAAAGGGAAGTAAATCCATCACCAAAACAGTGGGTGAAAATTGAATCCCAAGTGTTTGTTTTATTGTTTCTTGCAAGTTTAATTCATTTGCTACACACTTTCTCTAAGTCTCTTAGTTTTAGTAATTTTAGAAACATAGATCCACATCCATTTTCATCTTTCATAATCGATACATCTTTTACACAAAGAAAATCTCACAAACGCTTTGATAACCCATTGTCCCTGTGAATTCGATCTTGGGATTTACCCTTGTATTACTTTGACAGCTTCTACGCTTGGAAGACAACATTATAAGCTGAGTCAGCAATCATCAACAATTGTAAGGAAGTATTTAAAACCAGAGTGAGTGGGTACAAAAAAGGGTCCCCAAATGTCACTATGGGTTAAATCAAAAGTGTGAGATGCAATGGAATTACTAATATTGAAAGGTAAACATTTCTGTTTTGCTAGAGGACAAGTAGTACAATGAAAAGAGTTTGAACATGCTAGAATTTAGTTTCTGTAATCAGCTCATCCTAGAGGCAGAAACATGCCCAAGTCAAAAATACCATAAATCAAAACAACAAGGAGCAACATGAATATTAGAGACAGAGTTATTCAAGGTAGTTTGCTTGTAAAAGTACAAGCCATTCTTTTCTTCACCCACTCCAATCATCTTGTTGCTGGTAAGGTCCTGTATCAAGCAGGAATCAGGCAGAAAAACAAGGCAACAGTGCGAATCAATGCTTAGCCTGCTAGCAGAAATTATGTTAAAATGAAAATAAGGAATAGAAATAGAGGTGTTATTTAGGTGTTCAACAAGGGAACAACAAGGGACAACAATGTTAAATAGAGAAGGATCATTGATCATATGATCCGAGGCACCAGTGTCAATTATCCAAGTGGTGGAGGGGTAAGGCACATAGTAGGAAGAAGAAAAACATGTTGTACCTGAGAGGCTATGAGAGAAGGCTAAGTTAGCAAATTGAGCAGCAGAACATGTTGGCTTCACAGAGGTGGAATTAAGCATGGAGATAAGCTACTGGTATTGCTCTATGGTGAAGGACATAGCAGGTGCTGCCACATGTGGAGAAACATAAGGGTTAAACAGAAAATCAGATGTAGAATGAACAGAACCTAAAGCAGCAAACACATTAGTTGTAGATGCTTTATTTTTTGACTTGAAACTAGGTGGGTATCCATACAGCTTGTAGCAGCATTCAACAGTATGGCCCAAGAAGCCACAGTGACTACAGAGTGGTCTGTCCTTGCCACAAGAAGGAGCTTGTCTTGTAGGTCAACTAGGGTCTTGGCGAGACAGAAGGGCCATGGGTTCTACAGGGTTAGTAAGGAGGACTTCATGCTGTCTTTCTTCTTGGTGGAGTAGAGAAAAAACTTGGTTTATGGGTGGAAAGGGTATCATAAGGAGAATTTGGGCTCGGACAACAGCAAAGGATTCATTGAGACAAACAAGGAATTGCATGACATACTCATAGTGCTAAGTAGCAATGACACAGGTAGGGGTTTATAGTTGCTAAACTCATCCCATAGGCCTTTGAGAAGAGTGAAATAAGCAGAAACTGAAAGGGAACCTTGAGAGAGGCTAGAAATTTGCTTTGCAGTTGAAAAATGTGTGGACCATTTGCTTGAGAAAACCGATCACACAAAACCTCCTAAGCATTGGCTATGTAAAGCACGCTATTAGCTATCTCTTTGCATACACATTGAGAATCCAAGAGAAAATCATCTTATTGTAGCAGCACCACAAACCAAAAAGAGAATCATTATTAGAGGGACGAGAAATGGAGCCATCAAGTAAGACATGTTTGTTTTTGGCCTCTAAGGCAACAAGCATGGATTTACGCTAGCTATGATAGTTATCCTCTGAAACAGAGAGGGGTTGAGAAACAAGCATGGTGCCTGGACTTTTTGAATGATGGAGATAATATGGGTTTAAAGGATGATCAAGGTTTGTGATAGATTGAAGGTTAGGATCGTTGGGGTTAGCCATGAATGCTATTTGGCAACCGAGAAAAAGAAAAAAGAAGGAAAGTAAAACTCTTTTCTCAAGAGTTCTATGATACCATGACAAAAATGAAAAGATAGTTGTATGGAAGAATTTTTCTTCATTGAATTTCTTTTTGTTATTTTTGTGAATACAATAAGGCCTTAGTGGCTGCTTTATACAATTGAGGCCTTACCTCGGCATGACAGAGAGCAAAAAAATAGAAGAATCCTAACAAACTTTTGACATGTAAAGTAATGCAAATACACATAAACAATATTCCTAAAAATACAGTGATATTTTTAAGCTTTGTTGATATGGGTGGAATTAGATGACTAAGGTTAACTAATTCTTATAAGGATATTTTGTTTCTTTGTTTAGACGGATGGAATGGGATGACTACAATCTTCATGCTCTTTGTCTGAGGCCAACTTTTGTTGTTAAGTTTATGTACAAGGGCCTAATGGCATCTCTCGGATACGCTAAATCAGAGAAAGAATTTCATTAAACGAGCCCATGGATTTTCCTTGGAATGATCTTGTAGCTTTGCTGGATTCATGGATTTTCCTTTCTTTTTTCCTATTAATTTTGCTCAAAAGAGTTTATGGGAAATCATAGTGTATCAATTAGTTGTTCGCACGACTAACTTGATCCTACATCCTCTTATGTTTTTGGCAACCCGTTTTATCTTAATAGAGCCTTTTAATAACATGTTCTGGTCCTCTGTGTCATTGCTTAGAAAACGTGAGCCATGCACTGAGTTTAGAAACAAGATACTATCATAACATTTGGAAAATTAGACATCCAGCCCATGCATATTAAGCGATTTCTAGCTTGTTAAAATGTACCAGATCAATCGATGTGAATCAAAATGACAAATATATGATAAATCCATAATCAACAGTATTAGCAATTATTCTAAATCAAACCCATCTTCTAACTTTCTCATAGAATTTAGAATGACAGAAAGATCAATTAAAATATGAAATGAATGCTATACTTACTAAACATTCAAATGAAAATTAATATTACTTGTTGTTTTGCAGAGTAGAATGGGGTATATGGGGCCCACCTAGCCCAAATTGTTTGGATCCAATAGATAACTTATAACTTGATATCATGATTATTTTGGCCCATAACTTTTGTTACGGTAGCTTTGAATTCAACGTCCTTGCCAAAGCTCGCAATTCATGTTATTATGTTAGGTAAGGATCATGTCAACTTGGATTCGTAGGTGTCATATATGAGCTAACTCTAACCCGATCAATTTACTTAAACAAGTCAAATCCTTTCATCATTTCTAATCCATGATTCCATAGATTGCTCTCTTGCTCTTTGGCATTTATCATTTCAACTACTTGATTCTGAAATATGTATAACCGATCGAGTACTCATTTTGTGTTAGCTAACTGTCCGGCTTGATGGCTCAAACATTGCCTTACAGTTGCTTTTCATCATGGATAAGTGATTCCTAAATAAAACGACAACAATTGGAATGTGGCAAAGAATTTATATGGCAACAATTATGAACCTTATGTGCTAAAATATAAAGTAGTCATTCTCAAATAAATTGTTATATACAACTCATTATTTTCAAATGAGTTATGCTACCTACAGTTACTTTTATGTATTCTTTGTGCACTCTACTTAAGTGATTGGTGATTGGTCGAATAAGTTATTTTATATTTTAAAAAAAATGACACAATTAATTATCACATTAGAGGAGTGAGTAAAAAATACATAAAAATAATTGTAGATAGAATTTTTATTTTTCAAATATAATTAATCTTTATGTTCTTCTTTTTTTTTTAAATCAAACTTGTATATATAAAAATAAATTAGTTTAAGTTACAACCGGAGGGTCTTTGCCACTATCTATTATAACAATTATAGGGTCAACGACAATATTAAGTTACAATATTGTTAGCCCAAGCTAGTTTAGTTGTTAACAACAACTAGTGCGTTAACAACACAACCATATCTACACTCGGTTGTACTCACATAATTCTCTTCTGTAATTGGTGTGATGAATTTTTCTTTCTTTTTTTGACCATCGAACATTTTTATAAAAAAAAATTAGAATCTTGTCCTTCTACATAGTGTGAGATCGATAGGCAAACCATATCATTAGCACATCATATTTCTAATACTAGGAAAAAAATTGAACAAATAAAAAATTCCTTCATATAACTCCATCTTTTGTTCCATTAGTACAACAAATAATATAATTTTGCTTGCGTGGTTGACACTCTGTTTATGTTTACGCTATTATCTATGTTTTAGCTAAACAATTTCTACAATAAAACATACTTTAGCTAGATACCAAATTATTTCTAGATTGAATGAAAACCCATATTATTAGTCCATACCATTGCATGTACCTTTTAACACTGTAATAATTTGAAGATATTGATTACATTGTTCATAAGTAATTACCTTGAATGATGCACTCACCCAATGATTGCATAACCACTCCCAAACTGACTTGTTTACCAATGAACCTCCATTAGCTAGTGGCTCTTCATGTGTTGCATATTCCAAGTATTTCAAGTGCGGCGGGTAATGAATTGTGTTATACAATTAAGATAGTTGATTTCTCACTATCTGACCATGATTTTCTTTGTTCCAATCCAACACAAAGTTAGCCCATGAATGCCATGTGTTAAAAAACCATGTAACATATTTATATTTGCATTTAAAAGACAAAGGAAATCATTTAACAAAGCTAAATTGAAATCCATACTTGAACATGCAAATCAATAACTTCATTTTTCTCCTTTAACTCAACAACCCTCCAACTTATATGCCTCATTTCTGCATTGTGATTGATGATCCATGTTACTCTTGTGGTGTAGACTATTCTTTGTTGTATGATTGGCCTATCTTGTCGTCTTTGATATCCAAGTGTCTTGTCTAACTTTTGTAGGCTTTCAAATTTTGTCCCTTTGGCTACACCACCACGTTTACAAGCATTCGGTACTATAAGACACTGAAACATTGATATTACAATGGAGTACACTATTGCCTCAACCTCTCGTTCAAACATGATCAAAGACTTAAATAGTAATTGACAATTTTACATAACCTCCCCACTTGTATTCCTCTCTGCCTCATTAAAAGGACCCATACATGTATCAACGACAACATTTGGAGGTTGAGTAGAGACATATGACGATTTCAGATCATTTCTCAAAATTTATGCTTTGGCTTGTGATTGTCGAGCTCGTCCTATCAGAGGCGATACTAGTCGTGCTTGCCCACCTCTTTCTCGACCTTTTTCTCCTTTTGACTAAATCATATCTCAAGCATAAGAATTGAGAAGGTAATGAGAAAACCAACACACTTGTTCTGGTGGCATACGTATTGCATTTATATAATATTATGTACAATATGACAGCTAGATGATTTACAACAGAGTCAAACTATCCATCTATGCTATTGTCTATAATCAAGGGATTGCCTAGAATCATGTGATTGTGATATGATGAGATTGGCTAAATTATTAGAGACATGATTTTTGGATCCTTCCATAACTGTAATTACCCCGCGCGAACAAGCCTAGCGACTGAGAATCTTGGACGCATAGCTTGGATAGCAAAAAAATGAAGGTAGGTTTGCCGAGGCTCTTTGTGAACACGTATGCGACTTGGAGATTAGTAAGGACATAACGAATTTGTAGCTCTCCGGAAGCCACCAGTTCTCTCACAAAATGATAATCCAAATCAATGTGCTTAGAACATTTGTGAGAAACCAGATTAACAGCAAGAAAAATGGAGCTTTGATTATCATAAAGCATTACTGGAGAGGAGACTGAAGGCACATGAAGATCACGAAGGAGATGATGAAGTTATTTAACTTTAGCAGCTGTGAGAGCCAATGCTCGATATTCCGATTCACAACTGGAGCAAGACATCATCGGTTGCTTTTTAGAGCTCCAGGACACAAGATTATCACCAAAGTAAATTGCATAGCCAGAGATTGATCAGCGTGTGTTGGGACACCCAGCCCAATCGGCGTCGAAATAAGCAAGGATCTCTCGAGAAGAAGATGGAGTAAAAACCAGTCCAAACCGAAGAGTTCCTTTAATGTAGTGAAGAATTTGCTTAATTGGTTGAAAATGAGAGACATGTGGCTTATGAATGTACAGACAAACTACAGTGACGGCATGAGCGATGTTCGGATGAGTGATAGTGAGATATTGAAGAGCTCCAACAAGTGATCAATAAAGAGAATGATCATGAAAACTGGGACCAGCAATGGAGAGATGATGAGCGACCACCATTGGAGTACTGATTGGTTTGGAAGCAAGGAGCTGGGCATGCTAGAGTATTTCATGGCCATACTTGGCTTGACTGAGAAAAAGACCAGTAGAGGTCCGATGGGCTTCCAGGCCCAAAAAATGGTTCAAGGACCTAAGATCCTTGGTAGCAAATTCACGGGTCAATTTGCCAATGAAACCATCAAAGAGAGACGAGTTGTTGCTAGTGACTACAATATCATCAACATAGAGTAATAAATAAATTAAATCAGCACCTCTAGAGAGGACAAATAAAGATGAGTCAACACGACTACAAGTGACGCCTAGAACCAAGAGAAAGGAGCTGAACCAATGAAACCAAACACCTGGGGCTTGCTTGAGTCCATAGAGAGCCCTACGAAGCCAACAAACATGTGTAGGATTTTTGGAATCAAGATAGCCGGGTTTCTGGTCCATATAGACTTCTTCCTGCAAAAAACCATTAAGAAAGGCATTCTTGACGTCGAGTTAACGAAGAGGCCAATTATTTGAAATGACTAAGGAGAGGACAACTCTAACGGTAGAAGCCTTCATAATAGGGCTGAAGGTGTCATGGAAATCAAGACTTGTTTGTTAAGTATACCCATTTGCAACAAGACGAGCTTTGAGATGGTCCACAGTGCCATCGGATAAATATTTAATGCGGAAAACCCATTTAGAGCCCACAACATTTATATTGGACGGTCTCAGAACTAGATCCCATGTATGATTCTTTTAAAGAGCCCGAATCTCTTCATCTACGGCAGCAATCCAACCTGGATGTTTTGCAGCAGACTTAAAGCCTTTAGGTTCACGAATGGTGAGCAAAGAATGTAGCAAGCTCGAGTTGGGAACTTGACTTAAATAAGAACTATGGTTGGGCTTGAAGATCCCTAACTTGGCCCGAGTTTGCATGGGGTGAGTGCCAAGAAGAAGCGGGTGGCCCATTGCTTGTGTGAAGGAGACTTTTGCAGTGGGATCGGGATCAGGAGGCAAGGAAGTAGATCCATTAGAAGAGCTATGCGCCGAAGTGGGAGGCGGCGGCTCAGCAGAAGTATCCTGCAAAACAAAAGAGGGTACAAGACTAATGGAGTTGTCAGTTAAACAAGGTCCACACGGAATCAGTAATGGACTGGGCTGTGGTGATAATGAAGCCTCTAAGCTAGTAGTGGGCTCAAGAATTGCACTAACAGGAGAATTAGGCAAGGGCACAGATCATGGATTTCCCTTGAAAGGATAATTAAGTTCATCAAAAATAACATGCTTGGAGATAAAAACTTGATTAGTGAATCTATCAAGGCAACAAAATCCATGATGAGACATACTATAACCCAAAAAAACACAAACAACTGCGAGGGGATAGTTTGTGAGGAGTATAATCACATAAATAGGGAAGTACATGACAGCCAAAGGGATGAAAATTGGAGTAAGTTGGAGTTTTACCATACAGAATTTCATATAGAGATAGTCCATCAAGAGTAGGCATGGGTAACCGGTTAATCATGAAAGTGGCAATATTGAAGGCATCAACCCAAAATTTGAGTGGAACATGTGAGTGAAAAAGCATCGTTAAACCAGTTTTAGTGATGTGGCGATGTTTGTGCTTGGCACGACTATTTTGAGAAGGTGTGTGATGACATGACATTTGATGAAGAATCCTCGAGTTAATTAAGTGATCTCGAAAAGTGTGATTGGTAAACTCAGTGCCTCCATCACTTTGAAATATTTTGATTTTAATAGAAAATTGATTTTCTACAAGCTTTTGAAATTGAATAAAGGTTCTGAAAAAATCAAATTTTAATTTCAAAGGATATAGCCACGTAAAGTGGGAATAATCATCAACAAATATCACATAACATTGGAATTGATGGGGGATGGTCCCCATAAATCATAGTGAATAAGAGCCAACACATAAGAAGCACGTTTTTCATTCTGTCAGAAAGAAGTATGTGCCTTTTTGCAAGTTGACAGCTAGAAAAAATAGAAGGATTAGGAAGCAAAAAAGTCACAGACAAATGATGATTTTTATTGAAAAGAGAAATAATAGAATGGGACACATGGCCTAGCCGAGCATGCCAAACATCAAAAGAGGCTCGAGGACAATTATTGGAAAAAACAAAAACTAAAGAGCGATGTCCACGCTCAAGCACATAGAGTCCATTTTCATGTCTTCCGGTTGCCATCACCCTTCTTGTGACTTGATTATGTATGATAAAACGATCATTAGTAAAAGTAATGGAGAAAGGAAAATCTTATGTAAGTTTTCTAATGGAGATCAGATTTTTTGTGAGACCAAGCACAACTAAAACATCTTTTAAAGTAAGAGAAGAGGTGGGGGAGGTGGTACTGGTGTGTGATATAGAGAGAGAGCCACCATTACCGACAATAACACAGTCCTTACCAGAGTACATGTCAGCTTTGTCTAATTGAGCAATGTCATGAGTCATGTGCGCCGGGGCACAGGTGTCCGTATGCCAGTTGGAGTTCTGAGTGTCATTCAAAGAACAAGAGGTGAAAGCTTCCACCAGGTTGGCAGCATTTGAAGTGTTGGAGCTGGTGGAAGCGTTTGAAGTGTTGGAGGAGCGAGAGTAGCGCTCACGGTAGAAAGTGGCATAGTGCCTCTCCTCGCAACATATTTGGCAACAGATGGGGCGGTTATGTTGAGAGCAACCGCCTCTTCGTCCACATCCGGCTCGGGAGTTACAACCATTATCACAGCCAGAAGCAGAAGCGGATTTGTCACTAAGGGAGGTAGTAAAAGCAGCAGCAGTGAATCCCGTGGTGGAGGATGTGTCCAGTGATCTAACAAAAATTTATAACTCTTTGCTTGGGGAACAACATCAGCAAATGAAGGAAGAGGAGTATTAGATAACTGAGTAGCAGAGAAGGCAAAACCAAGTCCACGCAAATACCAGTGAATTTTGTCAAGATCATTAATTGGATGACCCATGGCAATAAGCTGGTCACAACAAAAAAATTTAAATTCACGAGAGAATTCAGCAACGCTTTTATTAGCTTTCTTCAAGTGCTGTAGCTCATCTTTCAAGTGAAGTTTTCATGATTTTGAATGATTGCTGAAGGTGTTCTCCAAAGTGGACCAGACAGCATGCGAAGAAGTCAAGCCAACAACAGTAGATAGAGCCTCTTCAGTCAGCAAAGCAAAAAGAAGGCTCATGATCAGTTGATTCGTTTGTTGCCATTCAATAAATTTTGAATTAGCAATGGCAGAGGCAATTGACCCAATGGTAGCAAGTGGAGATCGGAGAGAACCATCTACATATCCAAGAAGGTTCTGAGATTGCAGCAAAGGTAAAACTTGATTGTGCCAAATAAGGTAGTTAGAGAAGGATAATTTGATGGTCAGGAGGTAGACCATAGTGTTAAAGGACAAGGTGGAGGAAGGGGTGTCGGAAGCCATTGGATTGAAGGAGGTAAATCCAAAAAATAGGCTATATGATACCAGGAGAAGGTAATGAGAAAACCACTGCACTGTTCTAGTGGTATGCATATTGCAATTATATACTATTATGTACAATATGACAACTAGATGATTTATAACAGAGTCAAACTATCCATCTATGTGGTTGTCTATAGTCAAGGGATTGCCTAGAATCATGTGATTGTGATATAATGAGATTGGTTGAATTATTGGAGACGTGATTTTTGTATCCTTCTTAACTATAATAAGAATATATCCCATGCCACTTATTTTCAACAAGCTATAACCAAATAAAGAAAACCTACTGCAGATGGAGGTCGATTATTAGTTTTGCTCCCAGATAAATAAGGCAAAAGATACTTGTGCAAAAAGATTATTTTCTTTGAATTTTCTCATGCACAAGTAAGAAGTTTGTAATTTTTTATAGGAAAAATCTAGTTGCAAGCACAATTGTACACTAATCTGCACACCAATTTAATATGATTGGTCAAAAAGTAGATTTTATTGAAAACAGTGTTAATTTAAATTTTAAGTATGAAGGAATCAGTATTGGTACGCAGATTAGTACGCGATTTTGCTTGCATGAAGCAAAACTCTTTTTTATATGTGCTTGGGTGCTCCACTACAACAAATACTGGCTTTTCCCACTTTTCCATGACAGAACATCATGGCAAATAGCATGTAATTGTCACCAAATATATTAATGGGAACAAAACCAGCTTTTTACCATGAGATCCGTTCGGTGAAAATAATGTAGTGGTAAAAGGGATATTTATCACGAATAAATGTATTTTTCCCACCACTATGTATTAATGGGAAAAAAATTCACAATAAAATAAGTCCTCTTGGGTTAAAATTTATAACGGCCAATGAATGTTTTTTTTCCCATGAAATTGACATCATCGCAAAAATGGTGACTTATGAGCACTTAGTCCCTCGTGAGTAACTTCCTATTTGCCATGAGATTATGGCTCTTTTTCCCACGAAAAGATGTGGCCCTAAAAATTTTACTCTAATTCTAGTAAATTCCCCCGATACCCCGTGCGATACCCCTCTCCCTTACTTTCTTTCCTTTCTTCCCCAACCCCCCCCCCGCCCTCCAAACTAGTGATAATCAACATCGCCCTCGCCCTACGACTACACTGCCACTCACCATAGTTGCAACCTCCTCCAGTATACAGTTTGTCCCCAACCCACGCAATGTCACCGAGTCAGCCACAATTTCCTACTTAATGCCCTAGTCAGAACCACCTCCGTAGGCCGCAGTTGGTGCATCCCCTCTCTCTCTTGGCTTGGAGACACAGTAAGCCTCTCTCTCTCTTCTCCCTCCATCTTCTCTCTCTATTGGTGGTATGATTGTGTACCATTTGTTAGATTTTGATATGATTGTGTACGATTTCTCTACTTCTCTTATGATATGGTTGTGGCAAATCTGTATCATGAAATTTTTTCTTATTGTCAAGATTTTGGGGATAATTTATAACAATGCCCGCTATTTAGACAGAGGACTTTGTGCTGATTATTGTTAGTAATGATTTCTGCCACTGCTTTTGATTTATAAGGACATGTTTTAACTCCATCCGTTTTCTATAATTTGAGACAATTATAGATCTAAGATAGCTATGCAAATTACTGCCAAAGGTCTCTCTAGAACTCTTTGAAAACAAATCTGTATACAAGAGTCAGAGTGCTTTATTAATGTTAAATCTGAAACCTCAAATTGCCATTACTTCAGGATGCTAATAAGATCCTAAGGAATCTATACATATTATTATTCGACAGCATTATTAATCATCTTGAGTAGCCCCTACAATCAATAAAACTTTGCATGTTTTTTATTTCCTTTCTATTTGTGAAAAGAAAAACAGAGGGAGAACTTCATGAGCTTGGTATTTAATAACCCTAGGTAAGAAGATGATCAGAACGTGAGCAGACCCGAACCTATAAAAATCCTTGAGGAACAAACCCCTAGAATAATTATATATTATTTATGTTAATAGTTTAGTGTGGGGATTGGTTGCAACATGTTAAATTTTTTCCCCCTCGGTGAAGGGGTTGTCAACACGAGAGTTGCTCTTCCACTTAAGTTTACCCGTAAAAAAATTGGATTCACTTGAGCCAATCAAGTAGATATCTTCTATTATATTATGACATCCATGCATGCATCCATGATACATAAAGGTATATGCATGTACTACATGGGAAAATTTTTCTTCCCACCAAGCCACTGATGGTAATAGAAATGGTTGCATGTCATTATATATTCACTAATTGCCACCATACGAAATCATCAGATAAAATCTATTCTCAACACAATTTCTTGGTTGCTAAACCAATTTATATATGGAGGAAAACAAATATTGCCGCACCAAATTGTCATGGCAAAAGAAGGTTTTTCCCACTGAAAATAATATTGGCGGGTAAATTATTATTGCTCATGAATTATATTCCACGAGTCTGTCACCAACGAAAGTGATGGAAAAAGGTTTGTTGTCACATAACCTATTCTTTTTTTGACCAATTATTCTAATGTAAATGCCTAATTGCCACCTTACTAAATCATCAGTAAGCTACTTTTGTCATGTCCACAGCACACTGATAATAATTTTTGGCTACGATATCAGATCATCTATGGTACTTATTTCCAACAAAGGAAACTGGTGGAGTATAGATTATTCCGACAAGTACTGAGGTTAATAAAATTAAAATATTATCAAATTAAGTCATCCCAAAAGACTCCTAGTCACTACTTATGGAGTGGCTAAAAACTTTATAACACTAAACGTGTCACCAAAGGTGTAATGGCTAATAGTGTTTTCTGGATTGTGAGTATGGTGACAAACCATGTATTTTTCACCACTTTGGACTAGTTGTGAATGGGATTTGCCACGGAGGGCCACAAGTATTGACACAACTTGTGGTCGTGGCAAAAGAACGTTTTTCCCACCAACTAATAGTATTGGTGGATAAAATATTATTGCCCATGAATTATATGCCACCAACATGTCACCAATAAAATTGGTGGAAAAAACTTTATTCTCACATAATACCTGCTTATTTCGACCAAAATCCCTCACAGAAAAAGTCAGTATTTGTTGTAGTGCTCATGTCTTCTCCTATAATTATGACAAGGATAGGCATGACACAGATTTACTTGCAAGACGTGTGGTAGATATTATACTAGTAATGATCTGGCTTTCAACATGTGTGGTAGATATTGTGCTTGCATGGGTTAAACTATTCGTTTTGGCGCCACCATTTTCCTTTTCTCCCGCGCAGGTGCAGCTAGTATATATACATAGTCATTCTATTACATTACGGGTATCAATATATAACACAAACCCTAAGACTGCAAATGCATCGAGTAGAACCAAATTTGAACAAAAGTGCTCGAGTTTGATTAACATATTTACTTCTTCGAACTTAACTATCTTAAATTCAAATAAAATTTAAATATCCTTATTTAAACTCGGCTCGAGTTTGACTAAAAATAAATGAGTGAATTGAGCCTCGAACTCCATTTGTTTTTTCTTTTTTAACTTGATTTTTTTTTTATCTTTTGATTATCATACGAAATTTTGATTTTACATAAAATTCTAACTATTTAACTATTCAACCAAATAATTTTAATTAAAAATTCTTATGATATAAATTTTTATAAAATAAATGAACTTATAGTTTTAAATTAAAAATGTTATATGTAAGATAAATGTAATAAGTTGAACCATTTAATATATATAAATAGTATAATATATAAGTCAAAATTAGTTTTAGTTGTATATGATATTATTATTAAATATAAATTATGATTATATCGTGGCATATATTTCAATTGACTAGAACTAACGCCAACAAACGTTGGACACAATAAGAAGGATTATAATCCTTATTGACTAGGGATGAGAATTAATAAAAGATGCAAAACAAAGACAATGCTATGCAAACATTAATTAATGGTAAAATTCGAAATTACTTGATCATGAAGCCCATTGAATGTAGACTTAAATAGCTTCAAAATTTGAAATTATATGAGCTTTTTCAAAAAGATAATTGAAATTATTGCATGAAAATTAAAACCATAAATAAACAAAAACCCTGCAAAAAACTTGGTCAAAATTGAAATCAAAATCATTTCCAAAACTTTTTAAACAAAATATTTTCTAAGAATGAAGAAATCAACGTAAATAGATGAATTTTTTTTGGGGGGGGGGGGTTTGTGGGGGGACAATTAATACTGCCGCAATACATTGAAGATTAAGGGCAAGTTTGGGGCATGGGGTGAGATACAAAATTCTCATCTAATCTTATTTTATCTCATCTCATCTTATTCCCAAATATGATTTAAATATAAGATTTTTAAACTAATCATTACAACTTTTTCAAACTTTCAAATAAAAAATAAAAAACAATTCCAACTTTTTCAAATCCTCAAACAAAAATAATATTATAAAATTATATTCTTACAGTATTTTAACTTTATAATATTTTTTATTCAATTTTTTCTTTTTCATTTCCTAACACCAAAAAATACTTAACTCAAACTATCTCACTGCCTCACTGCTATTCACAAACTATCTTACTACTATTCACAAAATTTCCATCTCATCTCACTCTCCAAGCCTGTCTTAAGGGATTATTTCTCTCTCATTTTATCTCATCTAGCTAGTTGTTGTTCTAATCCCTTGACAATTGTTAGAGAATCACCCTATATTATGATAGATCTGTATCCTAGTTCACTAGCCATATCTGTAGCATATAAAGTACCTAGGCCTTCAACAAGTAGAGAATCAAAGAGACTTGGTCTTGAGAGTTTTTTGGTAGCCAACACTATGCCTTCATGATCACGAGCCACTAGGCCAAAGCCTTCTCTTCTTCTTCCTTCACTCAGACTTGCATCCCCATTAATTTTGATAACACCTGAAGGTGGACGTTGCCATCTATCAATCACCTCTGTTACCCCTCGATCATGTACTCTAGATTTTTGTTGGGCAGCTTTAAATTCTTCAAGAGAATTTTTTGCTGTCTTGGCCAAAGCATTAGGATGAGTAAAGGAGTTTTCAAAATTAAATTGATTCCTCCTATACCAAATGCTTCTTGCTATTATTGCAAATAATTCCATAGCCTCTTGATCACATTTTGACATTAGTGCCTCAACCAATTCACTAAAATTTCCTAACCTAATAGAACATTTTTGCAGTCCAAATGAGGCTTGACTCCACACATCCATAGCAAAGGGACAAATATACCGAATATGGGCAACACTTTCATTCTCACCTAGGCATACAAGACACTTAGGAGATTTACAAATTTTCTTCTTTGCCAGATTCAATCTTATGGGTAGAGACTCTAGGCAAGCTCTTTACATGAAATTATTTACTGCATTTGGGATTTTAAGTTTCCAGCATGCATTTGTCCAATCTGCCTTCTTAGTGATAGTAGAAGAGGATTGACCATCATCCAGAGTTTTCAATTCCATTTGGAGATGATAAGCACCTTTTACATTGAAAACCCCATCTTTAGTTCCGAGCCAAATTAATTTATCTTCTGCACCAGAGGAGTTAATTGGGATTTTAAGAATTGTATCAGCCTTGTTTTCTTCAAAGACCTCCCTTACCAAATCATTCTTCCATTGTTCCCTGTGTGATTGATAAGGTTAGCTACTTTGGCATCCCTAGGCAACACCTAAATTGTAGATTGGACCTTGTATGATGATGGACTAGGTAGCCATCTATGCTACCAAATATACATGCTCTTACCATTACCAATTCTCCAAACATATCCCTTTTCAATTAGATGTCTAGCTGAGCAAATACTTCTCCAGATAAATCAAGGTCTTGCACCTACTTTTGCCTTCAAAAAATCTATTTTATTGAAATATTTCACTTTAAGGACCTGTGATGCCAAGGATTGTGGCTGTTGCATAATCCTCCATGCTTTTTTAGCTAACAAAGCAGTATAGAAGCATTCGAAATCTCTGAATCCCATTCCTCCTGCACTTTTTGCCTTTCCCATTTGTTGCCAAGAAATCCAATATGTCTTTCTTTCCATTTTTTGTTGGCCCCACCAAAAGTTTTTCATAACTTTATTAAACTCTTGTAAAAGAGCTTTTGGAAGTTTGAAGACTCCAATGCAATAGGTAGGTAGAGCTTGAATGATAGCAATGAGTAAAACCTCTTTTTTCGCCTGCGATAGGAATTTTTTTTTTCCAATTACTCACCCTACTACTTACTCTGTCCAGGATTCCTTTAAAGGCTTGAAACCCTGACCTACCTATAAGAGTAGGTAAACCAAGGTACTTCTCATAGCTTTTAGTAGCTCTAAGTCCAGCCATGCTAAGGATATGATCTCTCTGGTCATCTTCTTAGTATTTGTATTGAAAAATATCAAGGTTTTTTCCTTGTTGAGTTTCTGTCCAAAGCCTCTTTCATATAGGTCAAGCAGTTCAAGCATCCTTGCCCATTCTATTGCATTGGCATGACAGAATAATAAGCTATGATCATCTGCAAAAAAATAAATGGTTAATGCACAACTTGCTCCTACCAAATTGGAACCCATGAATTTGCTTGGAAGCTTTAGCTTGGTACAAGAGTGAGCTCAAAACTTTTGCTACTAGGATAAAAAGATAGGGAGATAAGGGGTCTCTCTGTCTTAATCCTCTTGTAGGTTGAAACCATGCTTGAGGAGCACCATTGATGAACAAACACTTCTCATCACCAAGTCAATCCATCTTGGATTAAAGCCCATCTTTTCCATTGTTGCTTTCAGGAAAGTCCACTCCACTCTATCATATGGTTTGCTCATATCAAGCTTCAAAGACATGTAGCCCTATTACCCTTTTCCTTTAGTTCTCATGGAGTGCATAGCCTCAAAAGAAACTATTATATTATCAAGGATTAATCTGCCTAGTACAAAGGCACTTTGAGTGGGAGATATAATTTGAGGCAAGATTGTTTTGAGTCTATTTGCTAGGACTTAAGAGTCTATTTTGTAGATGACATTGCATAAAGATATAGGCCTGAATTCAGTGATTGTTTGAGGCTTTTTTACTTTAGGTGTCAGTACTATGTAGGTCTTATTAATCCAAGTCAGGTCACTTGCATGGTTAAGGATATCGAGGACAGCTTGAGTTATATCTTCTCCCACTATGTCTCAATGATTTTGATAAAACACAGCTGAGAATCCATCAGGTCCAGGGGAACCTAATGGATTCATTTGGAATAAAGCTGACCTTACCTCAATGGCATTGAAATCTTTTGTTAAGTGCCTGTTCATGTGGTCATCCACTTTCTTCTCTACAAACTTCAAGCATTCAGGGATCTTGTCCGGTTAAGAAGTTGAAAATAGCTTCTTATAATATAACTTGAATGTGTCTAAAATGTCCTCTCTGCTGCAAGCTTCAATTCCATCATCTCTCCCAATTTTCTGAATTTCATTGAATTTCCTTCTTTGATTTGCAAATCTATGAAAGAACTTTGTGTTTCTATCTCCATGTTTGAGTCTGGTCTGTTTGGCCCTTTGTTTCCATTTTACATTGTTTGCTTCTAATAGAGCTTCTATTTCTTTTTGCAATTGAAGTACTGCTGTTGACAGATTTCCATTATTAGCATTCTACGTTTTAGATAGCTTGTCAAGTTTTTCTTGAGCTTGTTTCCTTTGCTTTTCAAGAGATTGCTTCTTCCAATGAACTAGAGATTCCCTACATTTTTGTAATTTGTTGTGTACACCCCTCACATAAGATCCCTGCCAATTGCCATGATGTAATCTGGTTCCAACTAGACTATATAATTCCATTGCATTGATCCCTTAGTTCCCAACTTGCCTCATATCTGAATATCTTAATTTTGCCACCTCTTTCACTACTTCTCCTCTCCATTCCATTTTTCATATTGAACACAATAGGACAATGGTCAGATGATTGTGCTGCCAGGGCATTGGTCCAATTGTCAAAAAATTGGTTGATCCAGGCTAGGTTACTAAAGATTCGATCCGATCTTTCCTTAGTAAATTGAGCTCCCTCCCTTCCATTATTCCAGGTAAACTTTGTCCCTTCATAACCTAGATCAGTTAGGCCATAGAACTCCACTATCTCCCTGAACTTTTCCATTTGTTGATAAGGTCTTGAGACTGCCCCTTGCTTTTCATGTTGGTGTAAAACTTCATTAAAGTCCCCAAAACATATCCAAGCTTTATCATTGGTGGGTTTAAGCATTCTCATCAGCTGCCAAGTATTTTCTCTTTGTAAGGTAGAGGGGTGTCCATAGAACCCAGCTAACTGTAGGGCTGTTTTGGTTTCATCCCTTCTATAGGACAAGGAGATGTGATTTTGAGAATAATTTTCTAATGAAATTTCGTATGTACTATTCCATAGAAAAGAAGCCCCCCACTAAGGCCTCTACTCGTTACAGGAAAAAAGCTCATTTCCAGCAATATAAGTTGATGGAAATACTACAATAAATCGCCGGCTACTTTTAATTGCCAAAACCTAGCCGCTTCTGGAGAGCCAAATAAAGTTTTTTCCGACAATTTTAAAGATTGACAAAAATATCCATTATTTCTGGCTAAAATAATAGCTGCTAGTTTGTATAAATTTTGTCGCAAAAATTTTTGTCAAAACTATTATTATATTTCTGGCGATGGGTTTTCACCGCAAATAGTCTTTTTTTGCTAGAATTACTTTCTAGTGTTTTGGAAACGACAAAATTTATTCCTAGTGTGATTGTTTTTTTCCTGATATTTATTTCTTTTATGACATGCAATTGCTTGCTAATAAATTAAAAAATGCTTGATTTGGAGAAATTTATATTTGCTTGCTAACATCATTCAAATAACCTCAACGTACATATTTAAAATTTACCACTTTTTAGTATTAAGTTTTTCACAATATCATCCAACATATCACAATGGAATGTAAATTTACAAGTAAAATTAAAAAATGCTAGATTTGGAGAAATTTATATTTGCTTGCCAACATTATTCAAATAACTTCAACGTACATATTTGAAATTCACTACTTTTTAATCTTAAGTTTTACACAATACTATCAAACATATCGCAGTGGAATGTAAATTTACAAGTGGAATTCTTCCTTCATGGGTTCAACTTTGATTCCATCTTTGACAACTTCTGAAACATTTTTGCTCTATATTTTTTAATACCTTGGTTCAATCCTGTGAGAAACAAGAGCGCAAAACAGATCATGAGGTTATATATATATATATATATATATATTAATAATTATTAGGTGCATTGGATCAAACTTGTGGGAGCACCAATACCTTTTTTTCAAAAAAAATAAAATCTGTTCTAAAATAGGATGCTTTTTAATTATGTAAAGCAAGTATTAACACCCACTCGGTTTGTTTGTTGCTTTCTTGCTATAATCGTATACTTTGTATTAGCATTATTTGGTTATAATTAATTAATGTGATAATATTATGAGAGAATTAATCCCTGTGAGATGGCCAAACTCTACTCTAAAAACCCACACCATAGAATTGTTCCAATTGTGAGCTACTTATCAACATTTGTTCATATTCTCATGAATTTGTGTAGCAAAACTAGCATCTTGTAGCCTATACTTTCTTTTTTCTTTTTCTTTATTTTTTGTACAAAATTTTCTTATAAATTTTAGATCAATTTCATTGGAGAATCGGTCATTTAGCTTGAAAATCTTATCATAGAGGAAAGATCATGAAGTGAACAAGAAAGCAAACCAACTTATTTAGTCTCAACCTATAATGGGATTATTATAATAGTCTAACTTTAAGGAACAAGGATAGCATTTCAACTCCACATGGTCTCTTAATTTTATAATCAATACCTAACTAGGACAAACTAGAAGAACTTTACCCATTTTTTTTGTATTTGCTCAAATACCTTATATTATTTTCTCTATATGTAATTAGATGAAAAGAAGAAATTGACTAATACCACTTTCATTTGTAAACCAATAAGATCTCTCCCATATCTGTTCAGGAAAAAAGATCTCATTTGTTAGTCCAATTTGTTTTCTTTATCTTATGCTATAAGATGGAGAAACGAAATATGCCAAGTTTTCATGTACATCTACAATAGAGAAGGAAAAGAGTGCAAATGTTTATAGGGAAGATACTCTAGAAGGGGATTTTCCAAATCAGGATTAAATGCCTCCAGGGCTAATCATTACATCCAACTACTACTGGCTTCGATTGAATTTCATCATCAATACAAATACAATAGGAGGGGCCACATGCCTTTCTTCCTCACAAAATCTCTCGTAACTCACCTCACACTCTGTTTATCACAGGTGCTTTTCAACCAATCAATTTAAAGAGACTTACCCCTACTCTAGATCATTCTTCCCATCAAGTATATTGTTGTATGAACCAAGAAGGCATTATTCAACTAAACACCATGCGCAAAACATGACAAATGTGGTTGAACTCATCCAAACAGACAAAAAGAAAGGTAGAAATGCATTTCAATATGCCTAATTCGTAAACATCGGCCAAACAAAAGAAATCTCAACCAATATTTACATGTATTTAGGGTGAATGTAAAGAGAAATGAGCGAGGTTTTTTTTTTTTAATACATAGAAACAAGCAAGAGTTAAACGAGAGAGAGAGAGAGAGAGAGAGAGAGATGGAGACTAAAAGTTTCAAAGAGAAACTCATCGGTGTTGGCGAGAAGCACAGAAGGCAGGGAGAAGGCGACGGTGATGGCAATGATCAGAAACCCCCGTGTAGAACCCCAGAGAGAGAGAGGGGGGAATGGGGAAAGTGTACGAGAATAACGCGCGGGAGGCAAATAGAGGATTTTGCAACTTATTACAGTAACTTATAAGTCGCTGTAATAAGTGAAATCTAGAAACTTCTGCCGTAACAACAAAATGTAATAGCGAATAAGTTATTATGACGACATCAAAATTACCAAACGGGCTATTTGTAGCCATATTATTTCTGGCAAACGAAAAATTGCGGGAAATAGTAAATTTTTCCGATGATTTTCCAGATTGACACAAAGATTTTTTCGAAATATTAAAATAGTTTTTTTACGACAATAATTTACTCGCCGCAAATGTTTTTTTTTCTTGTAGTGACTCTCAAATACAAAACTCCTATCATAACCCATTAAGTTTCTGACTTCTTCTACTTTCCTCCTTCCACATTTGGTCTCTATTAGGAAGACTAACCAAAGCTTAGTCTTCACCCAAAGGTGAGATTCTTGAACTGTACAAGAGTTGCCAAGCCTTTTACAGTTCCAGCTAAGGCCCATCATTGCTGTTAGTGGAGGCTGCACCAACCTAGTTTCAAAACTACATTGTTCCATTTCCTTATCAATCTTCTGTTTGTTTCCAGTTTGATCCATCTCACCTATTACAATATTCTCTTTCCTCTTTTTATGACTAAGAGTCTCAAGTCCAGTAGTGGTTTGAGGGCTCTTGTCCTTCTTTTCCATTTGGTCCCCTTAGGTTTGGTACCTTTCATAGCAATTTTTGTTTGAGTTATGACAATTGTTTGCTCTTTCTGTCAAGTTAAGTTGAGTTGGGTCAAGTCATTAGCTTTAGTAAGGCTTTCCAATTCTGGTATGTGAGCTTCCAGATCCATCAAACCCTTACTACTGTCTTTGTTTAACTCCTTTGCCTCTGATTTTAGACTTGACTCTCCTTTCAATTCTACAATTTGTTTCATGGTAACAGATCCATATTCCTTTTCCTTTGTGTCCACACAATCCTCTCTCTCAGTATGCAATTGTGTCCTTTTCATTTCTTGATGTTCCTTTCTAAATGCTTGTTTTTGTGGCCATTCCTTCACTTCAGCCTTTGATCCCTCATAACCAGTACTCTTATCCTCTATCTCTTGCTTCCCTTGGTTTTGATCCTGTTCAGTTTCACCCTCATACTTCCTATAATCAAATATATTTGTGTTCATTGGTTGAGTTCGAAGCCAAGGCCCAAACTACTGGATCTTCTCCTTGTCTCCCCTCTGTTCATTTCTCTGTCTAGTGCAACCCTTCCCTTGATGGAATAGTATGCAACAATGGAAGCATAATGATGGTAATCTTTCATATTTGAAGTATATCCAGTATTGTTGTCCTTCAAAGCCCAGCCAATGACCTCTCAACAGAGGCTTGTGAATGTCTATAGCAACTCTTACTCTTAGGCATCTGCCCCAAGCTGAACCATTAGAGTCAGCATTGACCCTAATTACATGTCCAAGAGCTGCACCAAACTAACTTCCCAACTCTTCAAACATAGCTACTAGAGGCATATTATGTAGCTTTACCCAAAAAGGTTCATATCTAAATTGGACTGAATTAAAAGCATCAGATTCATCCACTTCTTAAAGGGTCAAGAGGTTCCTATTGAAAAATCGAGGTCTCCCACTGAGCACCTTTTCCTTGTCAACTATGTTTTGGAATTCAATTAAGAATTTTTTATTCCCCAGTTCCTCAAACCTCACCCATCCCATCAGTCTCCATACTAGAGCCATCGTTTTCCTAAAGGCTTCATGGTTAAGGCCTTTTTCATAGAGTACTTTGCCAGTTATGCAGTGTTGTCCACGGATTCCATATTCCTTTGCTTGAGAAGCATGGTAGATTGAGTTTCTTCATTAGTCAAATTAAGTATTTCCCAGTGCTTCGACAGTTCTTCCTCTTCCATCACCATTGCACCTTTCACTACACTCTCAGCAAGGAGAGACTAAACCCTTGTTTGAAGCAAAGAACATTGCCTTACCTCAAAGCAAAGATACACCACCTTTCTGTTTTTCTTGAATTGATTGGTTTAGCCCCAATTTTCATGATTTGAAAATCGAATTTGGAGCGAATCGAACCGAAATATATATGTACATTAATTTTTTATATTATGTATCTTTTATGTTATATATTATAAATATATAAAATTAATATAATATAAAATTTTAATTTTATTATTTATACTTCCTAATATAAACTTACTCTTAAACATGAATATTAATATTAAGTTATTAAAACTTATCAAAAAGAAATTAAGTTATTAAAATGTTATTATTTATATGTACATATTAAGTTTGATACTCACATATAGAATATGATATAAGTATAACACACACACATATACACATATATATAAGTACATTTTTACTCATTTTGAAGTGATTCATATATTAAGTTAGATATTAAGTTACATACTTACATTTTTTAATAATGTTCTTGATAAGTAACATATATACATATTGTAGTGATTTAGTGCATAGGAGATAATATTTATCAAACCTATCATATTATGTATACAACACATGATATTAGTATATTATATAGCATTTATTAACTAGATGGTATATATGTTGGTTAATAAGTTGGTTAATTGGTTATATGCATGGTATTTTGAACTGAAAATAATCCATGAGCTCTAAAATTCATATTTGGTCTAGAATACTTATTCATTCGAGTAAGAAAAACCAGCCAATCCAACAAAAGAGTCCAAATTTAAATTACACCTATAAAACTGAATCGAATGGAATCGAAAAATCAAAATTTTTGGTTCCCTAGAGGAATCGATCAATTTAGGTTCTCAGAATTCCAAAAGCGACTTTTATCACTTCGGTTCAATAGTAAGTTTAGAACCGAACCGGACCGAACGGAATCCATTGCACCTTAACTAAGTGAGTTTAAAAACTTGCAATTGTTGAAAAGTGAAAATCTTTAAATTGTGAATAATTCTCTAGCCTTTGCATGGTAAGGAATCTTAGATTGATCATCTTTCAAACTTAAAACCTGCTAAACTGAAACTTCAAAAAATCGCAAAATATCTATCCTAACATTTTATCATCGACTAGTATAGAAACATATGCATACTCAAGTCCATGCTCATGCCTTCATCGATGAGAACATAAAGAGCTTATACGCTCCATTTCTCCTTTTCACTTTCTTATAAAAATTTACTATTTTTAAAAACTTATAAAATTCTTGGCCTATTTTATAATTTTAATCTATATTTGAATTCCTAAAAATTTTAAAGTTTCTAATGTATTGGTGTGTGCATACGAATGATGAAACAAAGAAAAAATATTTGTTAAAAAAGTGAGAAATGATGATGTAGATGTCTTGTTTTGCAGCTCGAGCAACTTCACAATTCCCCAGTTCGATCCTGCAAGAATGAGAGAAATGAGGGCTAAGGGTGGTGAGAAGCACCTTGGATGCCTAAGTCAGTTCAAGTTGTTGAGAATTTTTAGAGTGTATATCGAGAGACCCCGTAGCCCCTATGGGGGTATATATACCTGGTAGTGGCGGTCCCTCATGAAACCAATTGTGGTTCTGCCACTTCGAACTCAAGTCATGTCGTCTACTGGCTTTCTTCCATGTGACAGGCCTGATCATGGCCGCTTTGACAAACATGGACCCAGGTCGTGGAGTGTTCACCCCCACCCTTCATTAAATGTAGTGTGGTCTTGATCTAGCGCTCCCACTTTCCATATATGTCCATCCATTGGGAAATTAGGACAGTGGCCACCTCTGACCTTGTACACACGGCTTGTCGGCCAGTAGATGTGTCAGGCCTTCTGACTGAGTGGTTCACATTTCATGTGAAATATATCACCACTACTTTCTAGGCCTCATGGGTCCGTCTCGTCTTTTGGGCCCGACCCGGTCCGTCCTATCCTTTCATTCCGATTCCCTACTAACGAGCTATCTCGAGGCCTATCGATGCCTCCTGGGCTGGGCCGGGGTGGTTTGGCCCGACACAGGGGATGACCTCCACAACAGTACCCTCCGAATTCCCACCACATACATGTAGTGAGAACTCAAAGCGTTCCCATTACTTTTCTAAGATCAATTCCCCTTAGCGAATGCTTGATACCCCGCGACTATTTGGTTGCTTCAATGATGACCTGCAGGCGCCTCAGGTTCTTCCCACTGTTTTGTTATCTAATAGTTCTAGGTAGAGGGCAATTCATCCATGCACTTGCCTTCCTATTGGCCCATGCTTCCCACATGCATATCACTTGTTCTCTATGCTTTCATGGGTTCATGTCGGTTGAGTTCCATGACACCACTCAATGCAAATCTCAGGATCTAGCACACCCCTTTAGTTCCTGGTGGCGGGTCATTTCATTGTCTACAACATGCCAACCATCACGCCCTTCTCCATTTAAAGTCCCTCCTCTTCTCGCCTTTTACCACTTCTGCCTCTCATCCTTCTGCTTTTACCAGTCTTCATTTACTTGGTTTTCCCCTCCTGATTCTTTGTTTCACTTCTTCATTTCCCTCATCTCCAATGGCCCTTAAAGAAACTTCTGATGCTCGACACTTGTATTTGAATGGGTAGAGCTGGGAGTCATCAGTTCCCACTGTTGACCTCTCAATGCTAAGGAGAGCTTACAACATACATGAGTCAGCACTCCTAGAGATCCCTAGGCGTCACGTCGCCGGGTCATCGTGGTGGATTAGGATGGGATGGCATCTCGGGTTTCCCTCTATCCTTTGATGTTCACGTAAGGTCTGTGCCTTCCCTTCTGCAATTCTATCCGTGACATCCTCAGCTTTATGGGGTTGGCCCTAGCACAACTCCACCCAAAAGCATGGCGGCTTTTGGTTGCCAATTGCATGATCTTCTGGAGGGTGCTCAGTTCTAGTTCAAATGAGTACCTTGATTTGATGACTTGGGAGTTTCTGTCAATGTGTCTGGTGCTGCATCTCAACAGGAGCTTGTGTAGTTTCCAGGCGCGTTCCTCTGAGAAGCACATCGCCAATCTGGAGAAATGGCACTCCCATATTATGGACAGGTCTTTTCTTTTTCATCTCTGGCTTAGGGAGGAAGTATCTTGAAGGGAGGAGGCTCACCGGGAATCCCCAGTCTGGGCTATCTGGTCGTATGTGCCCAATGGCAAGAGCCTGTCCATTATGTTGACCAGGAGGGAGGAGGCCAAGTTGGCAGCCATGCAAGCTTGGGTGGCGGCCACCTTATTGACACCAAGATTGACGTGCTGTTAATCAAGGCCAACATCGCAAGGTTCCTACCCTCTTCTAACCATTTGTATGTGTTGGGTCAAGATTTCCTGGAGAGTTTCTCTTTGCCCCGAGGCTGGAAACGCCACTCCAACCCTTATGTCGCTGATGGTAAGGAAAAGCGGCAATGGGCAGTTTGTGACACAGTTAGTGAGTCTTCCAGGAGTGAAACTAGGGGTTCACATTCCCACCTTATCCTGAGGGGTGACACAGCTGGTAAGACCCCTAGGGATGAGGCTAGGGGTTCTTGTCCTGTCCTACCCCCGAGGCTAAGGAGTGGGCCGCCCACCCTGAGATCCCAATGCCTTCCTCCCAAAGGACCCCTGCACGGGAGGCGCAGCACCCACCATTTGTAGTGACCACGGCCCCGTCGACCTCGGGGTACACAGTTGTTGGGGAAAAAGGTGATGATGATCTTTGGATGGCCTTTTTCAATGCCTTTCTCAAACCCACACCCCGCAGGCCCCCTTTGGAGGTCAATTTGTTTCCTTCCTTCAAAGAATTGCTCTTGTCGGTGCACCCCATTCCTCCTGGGCATGAAGCTCCAACGAGTTCCTGGTTGCTTAATCAAGAGGAGGTTAAGCTGGGTCCCTCTTTCATCGTGGAGCTAAGCAATGATCACGTGTCAATCCCATCGTCTTCCCTTGGCCACTCTTCAAAGGCAGAGATTGGTTCTTACTTAGTTTCGGAAGAGGCACTGCCACAATCTCCCTCTGCCGGTGAGCCCGAATTTCTAGTAGTAGAGGCCGGCTTCAAGACCCAGGAAGTGCCTACACAGGCTAAAGTTTCCGTGGTGACCATGAAACCCTCTTCGAGGCCTCCTGCTTTTAAGGAGTCAGTGTTCAAGCCAATGGGAGTCGACGCAGTGGGCAGCATACTAGAGGACTACGGCATGGGCCCCTCCTCTGAGTCTATCCAAGGCATGTCTAGGCCTTCGTGGAAATTGGGGGGTGTCAGACTGTCCTCATACACTAGGACAAAGAGGCTCAGGGAGACGGTTTGATCTTCGAAAGGGCTCGAGCCGAGGTGATTAATCGGGAGGATCAGAAGCTGAGGCCACTCTATTCCTAGGTATCTTTTGTTTGCACTTTCTTCAATCCTCTAAAACCTCTCTTCTTTTAATATTGCTCGTGATGCAAGCTGCAGTAACTGGCTGCCATGATTGTTGGAGAGCGAGGGCAAATTGAGGAGGAAAATAGGGCGCTTCTCTCCCTAGCATTGAGAGGTAGAGGAGGTGACCCTCGAATGTGATGCCTTGGTAGGGGACTTGGACTCATTGAGGGAGCGTAACAAACTCCTGTGGAAGACAGGCAGGGAGCTTCAAGAAGAGAAGGCATTTGTGGTGGGCAAGTTGGGCAGGATTAATAAGGAGGAGCTCTCCCAAGTCATGTGAGAGTGAAAGCGTCTTAGGGATAAGTGCACAAGGGTTCAGTAGGACTTGTGGAGGCAAGATGAGGAGTTGAAATTCGCACGGAGGGGGCTCCTAGAGTTTTGAAAAGGAAAGGGCCAGCTGCTTAAGCAATGCACCTTGGAGGTCAGGAAAGTTCGTAGCTACTATCCAAACATTTCAAGTTGACCCGATTGGTCCACCTCCAGAAAGCCTTTGTGTAGCAATGTGAGGCACATGTCGGCTTTCTGGAGATGAGTTGATTGTTGTGACCAACACCATCCTGGCTCAAGACTTCCGTATCTCAGCCATGGAATCCAAACCTATCAACTAGTTACACATACTAGGCAGTAGTCATGTCCTAAATCAAGGCAGCCATAGTTGTTCGAGATGGGCCTGGGGATATGGTTACAATGAGGGTCTCAAATAGCTAAGGGATTGTATGCAAAAGCACCCCGCAACCAATCTCAGTAGTCTGGAACTAGCTTCCCTTGAACCCGACCCCTAGGCCTTTGCGTTCATCAAGACCCTCGGGAAGGACGTGATGCCACTCACCTTTCAGGATTCCCCCGCTCCGCCTTGACAGTTGCATTTGTCCTGCCTTCCTCTTTCCCCTTTTCTCTTTTTATTTTTGGGCTTGGTAAGGCCGCTGATCTAATGCCTTCCTTATACATATATATCTATATATATATGGACTTTGTGTATCTAGTCTGTGTATCTCCTCTTTCTTTTGTGCATTTTGTGGCAAGTCAAAGGACTCAACTTGCTTGTCACAAAGGTCAGCAAGTCGAGGAATTTGTGTTCAACTGGCCATTTGGGGCGAACCAGGGATGCTCTGGCCCGACCAATTCTTCGCAGCGAGTCTAGGGACTTGGCTTGCTGGTCACGAGGGTTGGCAAGTCGAGAAATTCATGTCCGACTAGCCATTTGGGCGAGCTCGGGATGCTCTAGCTTAACCAATGCCTCGCGGCGAGTTTAGGAACTCGGCTTGTTGTTCATGATAGTTGGAAAGTCGAGAGATGGTTGGACAGTCGAGATACTTGTGTCCAACTAGCCATTTGGGCGAGCTTGAGATGCTTTGGCCCGACAAATTCCTCTCGGGGAGTTGAGGGACTCAACTTGTTGGTCACGAAGGGCGGCAAGTCAAGGGACTTGTGTCCACCTAGCCATTTGGGTGAGCTCGAAATGCTTTGGCCCGATCAATTCCTCTTGGTGAGTTGAGGGACTTGTGTCTGCCTATCCATTTAGGCGAGCTCAAGATGCTTTGGCCCGACCAATTCCTCTCGGTGAGTCGAGGGACTCGGGTTGTTGGTCACGAAGGGTGGCAAGTTGAGGGACTTGTGTCCGCCTCGCCATTTGGGTGAGCTCGAGATGCTTTGGCCAGACCAATTCCTCTCAGCAAGTTTAAGGACTCAACTTGTTAGTCACGAAGGTCGGCAAGTCGAGAGATTTGTGTCCAACTGGCCATTTGGGCAAGCTCAGGATGCTCTGGACCGACCAATTCCTCACAATGAGTCTAGGGACTTGGCTTGCTGGTCACGAAGATAGGCAAGTCAAGTCAAGGGACTTGTGTCTAATTGGCCATTTGGGTGAGCTCAGCAAGTCGAGGGCCATTTGGGTGAGATCGGGATGCTCTGGCAGGACCAATTCCTTGCATCGAGTTTAAAGACTCGGCTTGCTAGTCACAATGGTTAGCAAATCGAGGAAATTGTGTTTAACTGGCTATTTGGATGAGCTCGGGGTGCTCTGGCTCGACCAATGCCTCATGGCAAGTCCAAGGACTCGGCTTGCTAGACACAAGGGTCAGCAAGTTGAGAGAATTGTGTCCGACTAGCCATTTAGGTGAGCTCAGGATGCTCTAGCCTGACCAATTCCTCATGGTGAGTCTAGGGCTAGGCTTCTTGGTTCCCAGCTTTAACAGAGTTAGGTCGAAGTGAACATATCTCTTCATTTATAAAACATGATCATTACATTCATAAGTCAGATTGCAAATGCTAAGGAAAGTACTTTTTAAGGTGCTCGGCGTTCCATAGGTGGGGGAGTTTGCAGCCCCTATCATCTTTGTTGTAGTAGGACTCGGGTCTACCACTGGCTATTACCATGTAAGACCTTCCCCACCTTGGTCCTAACTCTCTATTTTCTTGGGTGCTCACCCTTGTTTGCTTCAACACGAGATCCCCTACTTTAAAGGAACGCAGCCTAACCTGTTTATTGAAGTATTGCTCCGTTTTTCTCTTAATGTTTGTTGTTTGCACCATAGCTTCTTGCCATCTTTCTTCTAAGAGGTCCAAGTTTTCCTTTAGTCACTCGCCATTGAGGGGTCAAAGTGCCAGACTCGGTAAGTGGGCACTCCTATTTCCACTGGAATTACCACCTTGCTTCAGTAGGTGAGGACGAAATGTGTCGCTCCTGTGGGGGTCTTAACAGTCATTCGGTAGGCTTGTAGCAACCTCGGGAGCTCTTTCGCCCATCTTCCCTTTTGATCTCCCAACCTTTTCTTTAATATGCCCAACAAAGTTTTGTTGGTCACCTCAACTTGTCCATTGGACTGTGGATGACCTGGAAAGGAATATTTGACCTTAATTCCAAATTCCGCCACCATTCCCGATAATGCGAGCAATTGATTTGTCGGCCATTGTCCGGTATGATGCTTTGGGGGGATGTCGAACTTGTAGACCACCGACTTGTACAATAACCTTGTGATGACATGGGTCACGATGGTTGCTAGTGCCTCCACTTCAACCCACTTGAAGTAGTCAACTGCCATGACCACGAATTTCACCCCACCTTTGGCCATGGGAAATAGCCCAACTATGTTCAATCCCCATTGTGCAAAAGGCCACGAAGACATGATCGATGTTAGTTCCCCTGAAGGGTAGCTAGGCACAGGCATGTGTTCTTGGCATTTCGGGCACTTCTTCGTAAAGCACTCTGCATCTCAAAGGCTGTGGAGCCAATACTACCCTGCTCGTATTACCTTAGTGCTCAACGCCCTTCTGCCAGAATGGTCTCCACAGATTTCTTCGTGTACTTCAACCAATATATACTAGGCTTCTTCTGGTGAGATACACCTTAGGAAGGGCTCAGTTTGTACAGATTTCCTCCCAACAGCGTGAATTGTGCAGCTCTATTCCTGACCTTCCATCCCTCCTCCTAGTTGATCAGAACTTTGCCTTCATTAAGGAACTTTTATGGTGTCTGTGGCCCACTCGAGTTGCGTTATGAAGACAACTAATACTTTGGTGTCAATGGCCAGGACATTGACTGTCTGGATTACGGTATGTTCAAGAAAGGGGGACTCTTCCTGTCCTGAGGTAGCCCTTGCCAACCAATCCGCCTTTTGGTTCTCTCATCTTGAAATTTTCTAGATGCAGAAGTAGTGAAAAAGGTCACGCTCCTCACCCACCTGCTAGAGGTACTTTTTCAACTTTTTTCCCTTCGTGGTGAGCTCTCCCAATACCTAGCTTACTACTACTTGGGAATATGCTTTTACTTCAACTTCAATGGCTTCCAACATCCTAGCCACTGACATTCCCGCTAGCAGAGCCTTATATTCGGCCTTATTGTTGGTTGTTTTGAAGGTGAACTTTATCGGGTAGTTATGCTCCTCCCCCTAGCTTAGTGACAATGTGCACCCCTACACCCCCTCTAGCTCGGTAGGATGAGCCATCGACGTAGACTGCCTAGGGCTTTCCCTAAGGTGCAGCTTGTATTGCTTTCGAGAAGTTGGTAAATTCGGCCATGAAATCAACAAACACCTACCCCTTAATTGTTGTCCAGGGAAGGTACTCTATATCGAACTTGCTCAGCTCGATTGCCCAATTTGTCAGTCGGCCAAATGTGTAGGGTGCAACACTTGGGCCTAGCACCAAGCTCAGGCCAAGGCGTATTCTCTAAACTTTTTTTTTCAAAAGTTAAGATGTATGGGGAGTCCACTTGAGATTTTGATCGAGAAATTCTTAATAGGCCATGGGTCCAAAATTTTATTTTTGTGGAATATGAATTTTCTTTTTTCAAGCAGGAATTTCTTTTAATGGTCCAATATTTTGGAAACCTCATTTAAGATTTATTGGATAATTTATTATAAGCCCATGAGAAAAAATTTTGGTTAGCTAGGATTTTTTTTTAATTAGACCCAAGAGTCAAAAAGTTTATTGTAAGGCTCGTTAGGATTTAGCAGATGTTTTTTGGGTTCAATAAATAAGTTAAAGCCCAAGATTTTATTTAAAAAACCAAGCCCAAGAGAACCAAGGATTAGACCCTATACCATGCGCATCTCCACGCCATGCACGTTTTCCTTCTCACTAGAGTTTTTCAGCAGCAGTTATATATACACCCCCACATGTTGGAATAAACAGTTTGTTCCTTCAGCTAGGGTTGCCTCTCAACATATAGCCTCCCTCGTCAACCTCTCTCCCTTAGCCCTTCTATCACCTAGGTCTAAACCACTGGACCCCCATAGTGCTGGTTACACCACCATGTAGATCACCTGTGCATATACAACCCTTCCATTTCTGCATCAAGCATCTAGAGAGAAAGCAGTCACATGGCAGAACAATCTCAACCCAATCACACCTCCACCTTGACTCCATACCATGACAACCCCAACACCTTCACGATCCCCACCTAGTCCCCGTTGCATGGAATTGAGATGAAGAAGTCCAGCTCGAGAAGCAACACAGTGTCAAGCCCTATAGCGTCGCTACACCAAACAACCCCTGCACCAAACGAGGACCTCGGCCAGCCACCAGGAACCACCCAGACATTGCCCTAGCACCGCTCAACACCAACCCGCAAACCTCCACATGACTAATACCCCAATGTCTCTCCTCTGTTTTAACCCCATGGCAACAGAGCAATGTCACCATCCACCCTCCATGCACGTTCACAGCATGCATGCAACTCCCTCCTCCGCTAACACCTCCTAAAGCCAACCACCGAGAGCCTTTGTTTTAGCCACCCTCTATCCAACCCAAACTAATATTTCCAATGTGAACAACAAAAAACCAAGCTCTGTTTTATACAACACAAAAAGAGCAAGTTTCTTGCTCAACCCAACACTATGCACTGCTGCATCACCACCATCGGTAGTGGTGTAACTGGTCCGGTTCGGTCTGGTTTTAGACAAAATTTAAGACCGAAACGGTATGTACCGGTTTTACATTTTTCAAAACCAATTACGCACCGATTACCCTCCTAAACTGGTACTCCGGTTTTACCGGTTTTAATATACTATATTATATATTATATAATATATATAATATAGTATATTATAGTATATAATACTATAGTGATAATATATTGTAGTATATTATAATTGTATTATAAACTATAATGATATATTATAGTATATTATAATGTATAGTGATATAGTATTAGTATAACTATTAATATGCACTATATAATATTAGTATAACTATTAATACAATAAGCAAAATGATATAAGATTTTAAAATTTAATGCTATATTAATTAGTAATTTATCATATAATACAAAAATATTTTATATATAGTTATATATTATATATAAATATTATATACAATATAAAAAATTAAAAAATATATATAAATCGGTCCGATCCGGTTTTAGAAAAAGAAAAATTGAAACCGGACTGATTTTGACCGGTTTTAAGAAAACTAAAACCAGTACCGGACCGAACCAACCTTGGGACCGGACCGATGCCACCTGTTTGGTTCGGTCCGGTCCGGTTTACCAGTTTATCGATTTTTTTTTACACTCCTAACCATCGGAAGGTTCCCACATTGACAAAAGTTTCATGGAGACATAGACAAACCATCGAGCCCAGCTCTCCACCCTTCTCGCTAGTTTCTCTCTCCTTCTTTCTCCACGTTGTCTCTCATTTCACCTCTATCATAACATAGACCTTTTAGTGTTGAAAGTAGGATCATTTTTTATTTATGATTATTTTATATAATATTACTAAGAGAGATTAGATATTTGGGTGTAGAGATTTTTTAAGGTTTAATCTTATAGTTGATTGGAGAAATTAGGTGGGAATCAATTATTTATAGAGTGACGATATTTTAGGATTTCGAGGATTTTAGACATAAGGGAATTATGGATTTTTTAACATTTTGGATTTTAAGTACAAAATATGTGTTCTATTAGAAATTTATGCAAATTACATGATTAATAGGAGACGATTGAATCTCGTCCAGTACGTTTGTGGAAAAGTTCATAAAAGTTAAAAAATCGAGGTAAGCTGAGTTTTTATACTAGATTTTGCATAAAAGAAAGGGCTGAGGTTGATTTTATGAAAAATGTGCATGATAAGTTTTGAAAAGAAATGTGAAAACAACCTCAATCATGTGTTCTGCATTACTCATGAAATTTTGTATAATAAGAAAGTATTTTCTGTCATAACTGGGGTAAACATGAGCTTATTTTTGAACTATGTAAAAAAAAAAACAAATATGAAATTTAAAAAATTTTAGCATGTGATGCGAAGATGTTTTGAATCTGTTTTTGAATATGTGAAATGGTTTAAATCTATTCAATACTCTATTTTGAAAACCTTTGGCATGACTTTTTGATTATGTGACGTTCCTGATCTATTCCATTAAAGCCCAGCCACGGGTGATAATAGTGGTATACGCCCCAGTCATGGGTGATAATGGTGGCATATGACCTAGCCATGAGTGATAATAGTGGTATACGGCCCAGCTACGTGTGATAATAGTGGTACATGGTCCTGCCACATGTATAATGATGGTTTACAACCCTACCACAAGGGATTAAACATGGTATACGGGCCCAGTCACAGGTATAACAGTGGTTTATAACCCTACCATGGAGGTTAAACATGGTCTATGTCTCGATGTGATGCTCTGATATAATATAAAGATGATATCTTAGATTATGCTATGCCAAAGGATTTTTGAATAAAAATATTTCAGAAATTTTTGTTCTAACATTTTTTGATTATGCATCCTAAAAGCAAATATTCTGATTCTGCATTATGTAAGTAAATGTTTTTTTTCTACATTCTAAACTGTGTAAATGCTCATATTTACATACTAGTATATGTTTTCTACTTACTAAGTTGTTGATAACTCACCCCTTATCTCCACAATATTTTTCAGATAATTTGAATATTTCAACTGAGAATCAAGATTATGAAGCATGGATGAGTTGATTTAAGCATAGTGGATTAAGTATAGAAGGTTTCTATGAGTATTGGCGAATTCTATTAAATAATTTTGTCGTGTACTGATGACTTAGTATTTTAGGAGGTTGATTTTATTGGGGTAGTTGGTTTGAAATAACAATTTTTATACGATATTGAGAATTTGGAGTTTATAATATATTGTTGGAATGTGGTGACAGAGAGTAACTCTTCATTCCATCTGGGACCAGGGCGTTATATCAGGCTTCTGCAAGATCTTCTTGAGGGGTACATTGGTGAGCACCTTCATCGGATGGGCTTGGAAGTATGGCCTTAGCATTCTGGTGGCGACCACGAGTGCAAATGCTAGCATCTCCATTCGTGAGTATCTTGCCTTGGCTCCATGGAACGCCCGATTGGTGTAGTAGGCGGGTTGTTGGCCTTCCTCCCTGTCCCATACCAGGACAACTTCAGGTTTTCACCTAGTTCAGTTTGGCTAAGTAGCGACGGGTGAGCTAAGTACCCTCAGAATCCCACTCTCGTGCTTTCCTTAGAACTTTGAAGAAGGGGAGGCATTGGTTGGTCAATCAGGCAATGAAGCGGTTCAAAGCTGTCATTCACCCTGCGAGCCTTTGCACTTCATTAATGTTGCTAGGAGGGGTATCCCCACTATCACTTCAAATTTTTTTGGGTTGGCTTCGTTTCCTCATTCAAAGACCATCAATCCTAAAAACTTGCCCAACTCCACACCGAAGGTGCACTTCAGCAGGTTGAGTTTCATCTTGTAGCGTCATAATACCGCAAAAGCCTCTTCGAGGTTGGACAGATGTCACTCAGGTTTCTTGCTCTTGACTAGTAGGTCATCCACATATGCCTCCAGGCTCTGGCCAATCTGTTCTTTGAACATTTGGTTGACCAGTAGCTGATACATGGCACTAGCATTTTTTAGCCCAAAGCGCATTGCTTTGTAGCAGTAAAGTCTTTGATCTGTGATGAAGGTCATATTTTCTTCATCGTTCAAGCTCATGTAGATTTGGTTGTAGCCTGAATACGCATTCATGAAGATGAGCAGCTGCTGACCCGCAGTTGAATTGACAATCAAATCAATGCAAGGTAGTGGGAAGTTATCCTCCGGGCAAGCCTTGTTCAAGTCTGTGAAGTTGACACACATCCTTCACTTCCTGCTCACCTTCTTGACTAGTACCACGTTGGATAACCACTCAGGATAGTGGGTTTCCCTAATGAAACCAGCTGCAAGGAGATGGTCCACTTCTTCGACTATGGCTACATACTTTTTCGTACTAAAACTTTGATGCTTTTGTTTGACTTTCATGGCCCTGGGGTCAACACAAAGGTGGTGCTCGATCACTGCATTATCGATCCTAGGCATTTCCTCGTGACTCCACGCAAAAACATCCCGGTGCTCGATAAAGAATCGCTTCAATACCTTCCTCAACTCGGGAGCCATCTTGGTCCCTACTTGTATGGTGCATTTGGGTCTTTGGTGGTCCACAAAAACCAGCTCTAAAGGGTTCATTTACTATAGGGTCTGCTCTTCTTGGACCTTTTCATCCTAGTCTACCAAGGTTGGTATGGGTAAAGGCTCAACAGTTGCCCCTGCTTATTTGACTGCCTTGACGTCCTGCCCCCCAGGCCTCAACTCTCATGCATAACATTCTCAAACCAGCACCTATTCACTCCTTAACTTCACCCACCCTCGAGTTCGTGGGGAACTTTATCTTGAGGTGATATATGGATGTCATCTCCCTTAGATTATTTAGGGTCAGACGGCCTGATATCGCATTGTACAAGGAAAGGGACTTCACCGCCAAAAAGTCAACCATCGTGATTAAAGTTCTTGGGGCCTTCTAGACTAGGATGGATAGGGTGATGGCTCTCATTGGTTGGACAATGTCTCCTATAAAACCTTTAAGTGGCATCAGAGTCAGCCGCAGACAATCAGGGATGATTATGATTCTGATGAATGCCTCCCAAAACAAGATGTTGGTTGAACTACTATTGTCAATCAAGACCCTCCTTCTTATGAAGTTGGCAATCTGTACAATGACCACCAAGGTGTCTTCATGAGGGTGGAGGATGCCTTCTTTGTTTTTCTCACTAAATGTTATGATGGCTCCTCCTATGTGCCTCCTCATCCTGACGGCAATCGTTTCAGTCGCGAACACCTCTTTGTATCGAGCCCTGCGAGCATGGGCCCTTTGTGCTGACAAAGTGGATCCTCCACTAGCACATCCTTCCGCAAGTGCGGATCTTGCCCACTGGTCCGCTCGTCCTAACCAAGCTTCAGCACCATGGGCTTTGCTATTGGCTCTTCATCTCCTCGGGCTCTCACTTCGCCAAGGCCTCGCACCGACTGTTAGCCTTCTTGGTGTCGTTGGTCTAGCAAGCTCCCAAGTTCTTGCATCCTTTGCTTTAGTGTATAGCAGTCTTTGATTCAGTGCCTATCTTTTCGGTAGTAGGTGCAGTATCAGTGGTTCTCCCGACCCTATTGAGGTTCCTCATGCGAGCTTAGGGCATGTTTACCTTCCACGACCATACTCATGTGTGCACGGGTTCCGCCTTGCACTTAAGCCAATGCCTCATTCCTTTGTTTGGCTTCTTGGGTGCCTTTCTTGTTCTTATCACAGTTTGCTCCCCTACTTAGCCCATCAACTTTCTTATCTACCTGTTCTAGTTCGATCTTCTGAGGAGCCGTCAAAGCTCAGAGGGTGTCTTCATTATTGATGAAGTCATCAGCATAGTCCATGAATTTCCTAAGAGTTGTGGGGTTCTTTTGTGCTATCTCAATCATGGACAAATTTCACAGGCAGATTCCCCCCAGTAGGGCTGCTAAGGTGATCTTTTCATCTTAGTCGTCTATGGTCATGCGTTGCCGATTAAATCGGGAGAGGTATGCCTTTAGGCTCTCATCATTGCGCTGCTTTACAGTTAGGAGGTAAGCGGTCAGGTGTCTTCTCTTTCGGCTCGCCATAAACTACATTAGAAAGAGGCGGGCTAACTCACTAAAGCTCTCTACGGACCTCGATGGTACGGATCCGAACCATGCCCTTATTGCACCCTTTAGCATTAGCAAAATGACTCGACATGAGATCTCGCCCGGGAACCCGAGAAGAGTCATGTGAGCTTTGAACGTTTTCAAGTGTTCCAGTGGGTCCTTGGATCCTTCATACCCTTCCATCTAGGGGACTTTGAACTTGGGCAGGAGAGGGACAACCATGACCCCCGCACTGTATGGTAGGTTCGTGCTGGTGAGCAACTAGTATAGAGAAGATGACGCACCCATTTGCTTGGACATTTCTGCATACTTGTCCCCGAGCTCTCGGGGTTCGAAGTGCATCTGACATCTTTCTTCCTCGGCCGTGTCAATCTACCAGCGTATTCATTGGGGCGCCCCGTGACTCAGCGTATTCATTGTGGCTAGGTTCTATTCCACCTACCAGCTCTTTGTTAGCTCGTCGCAAAGTGGCTTTTCTTGTCAGAGACCTCCCACCTCCGCCATTAGTTTCTTTATTGTGTCTCCCATTTCTACGAGTCTTGCCTCCTTGGTCTCAGACTGGTCCTCTTCTCTTCGTGTGGTCTGGGAACACATTGTCATTGGCATACGAAGGACACGCTTCTAAAGGAAGGATCCCACAAACAACGTCACTGTAACTTCACAATTCCCCGGTTTGATCCTGCAAGAATGAGAGAAATGAGAGCTCGAGGTGGTGAGAGGCACCTCTGATCCCTAAGTTAGTTCAAGTTGTTGAGAATTTTTGGAGTGTATATCGAGAGACCCCACAGCCCTGGGAGGGTATATATACTTGGTGGTGATGGTAACTCGCCAAACCGATTGTGGTTCTGCCACGTCATACTCAAGTTGTGCCATCTACCGGCTTTCTGCCATGCCTGATCATGGCCACTTTGACAAACTTGGACCTAGGTTGTGGCGTGTTCACCCCAGCCCTTCATTAAATGCAGCATGGTCTTGATCTGGTGCGCCCACTTTCCATGTCTGTCTAGCTGTCATCGATAACCTGGGACAGTGGGCACCTCTGACCCTGTACATAGCTTGTCGGCTAGTAGAGGTGTTAGACCTTCTGACTGAGTGGTTCGCATTTTGTGTGTGATATATCACATCTTCTTTTTGAGCCTCTTGCACTGGTCTCGATTTCGGGCCCAGCCCGTCCTATCCTTTCATTCCAATTCCCTACTGCAGGGCTATCCCGAAGCCCATTGGTGCCTCATGGGTTGGGCTGGCATGGTTCGACCCGACACAGGGGACGACCTCCCTCACAAATGATGTAATTGAAGTAGATTCAATGATTCATTAAAAAATTTGTATATAATTATGGAGAACGGTAAAAAGAATAATAGACTCAACATCAATTTATGACTCGAATATAATTGACGAATTTAATTACCGGAGTTGGATTAGGATTGTCTCGTTGATAACCCAAATATGATTGATTAAGAATGTCCAACTTAAACTACCATCCATATTTAGAGTGATGGCATGCCAAAAGAGCAGGTTTTGTTTGGTTTTATAAACTTTTGAAATCATTTTATCTCAACATTTAAATAATATTTAAACACAGATATTTTTCAATTTTAAATTTTCAATTTTTTTTATCTAATTATTAAGTATTTGGTATTTTCTGTGTGGAGTTTAGACAACATTTAATAAGGTATAATTTACATATTTTTTTTATAAGTATGTAATTTATATATAGTGTCTGTTCAAATAGTAAAAAGTGCTTCTTTGGAAAAAAATCATAAATAATTTATAATCTATGAACCTTCTGCTCGTAAATAAATAATTTAGACCACCTATACAAAAAGGATTTATTCCCATTTTTTTTCAAGGATTTATTACCGTCTTAAATTAATTATAGATCTCGTTTAATTATACAGATGAGATAAGATAAGAAATCTGTTAATAGTAACAAGATAATTTGTAAATAACAATAAAATAATTTGAATTAAGATTTTTATGAAATTTTGAAAAGAAAAATGATTTGTATACATCTAAAATAGACAAGCTCCTTATAAGGCCTTGTAAAAACGTTGACCCCACTTGATATACTATTTTTACCTTGCCGTGTGACTACATTATATATGTCACATGTGATCCCATAATATATATTGAATGTTGCCTAAAAATATGAAAAATGCTAAATGTATGTAAGAAAAATTTATAAAAAATTTATTTTTTCCCATATCACTTATTGATATACTAAAAATCATGATATTTGAAATTCAAAATTTAGATTTCGAAAGAAAACTAACAAAAGGAATATTATAAGTAAAATAGTAAATAAGATTATAAGTTCATATAACCATACTCAAAATTTTTATTTTGACTGCTAATATTGTGGGACACTTCTAAGGAATTGTTTGGATGCAAGAAATCTCTCAATTTATCTCATTTCATTTAATTATTAAACTTTCTAAAACTCCCATCAATATAACAAATAAATTCAACTTTTTCACATTTTAAAATAAAAATAATATTTTATTTAATTTTTAATTTTTAATTCATTTCATCACCCCAGAATGATTCAAATTCGGTGGAGAACTGTTTGAGTTCCAAATATACCGTAACGGCATCAAGATTTTCTAATCTTTAATTACTAGCCTTTTTAACTTTTTCATGAACTGTTTGCCGTTTTTTAAAAAATATTTGTTTTGGTTGGACACAATTTAATAAACTTTTATATTACTATCTGATCAAGAAGTCTTCTTTTGATATGTAATATATATATATTTTTTTACATCTTTCATGATTTGAATAAAGGACAGAAAAATATTTAAAAAAACTTTATAAGTTTCAAATAATATTTATAATGATATTTTTTGAAAAACTATTTAGTTATTTAAAGATTGAGGTTAGAATTTCATAGAAATCCTTTGTATTCCCAATTATTTTTAAATTTGTGTTTACTCATATTCTAAAAACTTATTTCTCAAAACTATGGGCTAAATCCAAACTATCTTATCTTATATAATCTCATATAATTATTATAATTTTCATAAAGTTTTACACAAAATATAATGAATAATTCAACTTTTTCAAATCCCAAACAACACTAATATTAGAAAATTATATTTTAACAATATTTTATTCTACCTTTAACAAAACAAAATACCTCCTCTCATTTAATCTGAACTGTATAACCGAATGAGCCTTAAAGTACTGCGAAATGTTTAGCTCCGATTTATAGTTGCGGACAGAAACAAGACTTTTTAGGATAGAGCTTTTAATTATAAATCTTTAGGTAAGGTTTGAATAGTGAGTTGAGATAAGATGAAATGAATTGAAATGAAAATTGAAAGTTGAATAAAATTTTATTAGAATATTATTTTTTAATATTATTATTGTTTTATGATTTGAAAAAGATTGAATTATTTATTATATTTTGTGTGAGAATTTAAAAATAATTAATAATTAGATAAGATGAGTTGAGATTAACTCTGAATCCAAACGAGACTGTAAATCTAATCAGTTAGTGAACATGTAATTAAATAGATTTTAGAATAAATTTATAATATCCATATATTTTTTATATTTACAATATATTATTGTATATAATGTAATATAATTCAGTTCTATACACATAAAATAAAATTAAATAAGCTAAATAAAAATTAAAATCAAATCAAATATGAAAAAATTGGATAAATAATATATCCAATATATTTTTTAGAAAACAATAAAATAGAGGTGTTTTAAATGATGAACAATAAAAAAATTTTATATTGAAATGTAAAAAATGTAAAAGGAAATAAGGAAGTAAATACAGTATAAGTAATAAAAAAATTATTTGAAAGATGAACAATACTCACTACATGTATCGAGTTAATATAGCAATTTGTATTTGATAAATTCTTTTACATAACCGGAAGAAAGTCATTTTATAAACAAATTTTCAAATATTTTATATTTTTTTTATTATACATGAACCATTGAGATTGCTTTAGTCATGGTGATTTTTTAAAAAAAATATGAAGTTATTTGTAAGAGTATTTTTAAACAAAAATTCAATTTGATGTTATTTTAAAAATGAATTTGTAGAATTTTATTAAATATTAAAATATATATATTTTATAAATTTACCAAACTTAAAAATATTTTATTTTATTTTACTTAATTTTGGTTAAAAGCAAAACTTAATCATTAAGTATGCTGCCAGACTCAAATCACTGGGGAAAGCGAAGCCGCGATTCGCGAATAGGAAAAGGCCCTATGAAAGCCACTTCCATTGCAGAGCAGTAGGAATTCATTCCCTCCCCAATGGTCTCCTTCTCACGGCTGCGGAAATGAAAAAGCGACAGCGAGGGAACTCAAAAAGTAGTGTGTAGTTAGATCTAGATAGAAGAATTTCGCGACGATAATCTCTTAAACCCTTTGCTGTTTCTCAGTCCCTCAACCAAATTCACGCCATTTTATAGTCTCTCCGTCAGCTTTTACGATCAATATCAAACTCCCTCTCCCTTCAATTCTAATCTCAGACTTTGCGAAGCACCCGTTTCCACGAGAAGAATTAAGGAAGCAATTGCGCCGAAACCCTAGAGGCTCTGGCAATACGAAATTGATTCCTAGTCATTGAATTTCTCGTTACAGATAACTAGGGCTTTCGTTGTATATGTTCCGCCACAATGAGTCCTATTCAGAATTTCGAGCTGCACTCCCAGAATCTCGTCGAGCCCGATATTTGTACTCTCTTTCTCTCTCACTCTCATATTCCCCGTGTGTTACAAAGTTGTAGTATTTGCGTATGATATTTATTTGGGTTTCTTTTTGAGACAGCAATTCAGCAAAGGCTTCAGATGGCAATGGATGTTCGGGACAGTCTCGAAATCGCTCACACGGCCGAGTACTTGAACTTTCTGAAATGCTACTTCCGGGCGTTCTCGATTATACTTTTACAGATTACGAAGCCACAGTTCATCGACAATCCCGAGCACAAGCTCCGGAACATCGTGGTGGAGATCCTCAATCGCCTTCCTCACAGCGAGGTCCTCCGCCCCTTCGTGCAGGAACTCTTGAAGGTCGCCATGCAGGTGCTCACCACAGACAACGAAGAGAACGGCTTGATTTGTATCCGTATAATCTTCGACCTACTCAGGAACTTTAGACCGACTTTGGAGCATGAGGTCCAGCCGTTTCTGGACTTCGTCTGCAAAATTTACCAGAACTTTAAGCTGACTGTTAGCCATTTCTTCGAAAGCGGGGTGGCGGGTGGGGAAGATCTTAAGCCAATGGATACGTCTTCGTCTTCGGATCAAGCTTTGAGTACTATGGGGGGCTCTGCTGGGACGGGGCAGCTTAACCCGAGTACGCGTTCGTTCAAAATAGTTACAGAAAGTCCGTTGGTGGTCATGTTTCTGTTCCAATTATATAGTCGGCTTGTTCAGACGAATATTCCGCACTTGTTGCCATTGATGGTTGCTGCTATATCAGTTCCCGGTCCGGAAAAGGTTCCTGCCCATCTGAAGACCCACTTCATTGAGCTGAAGGGAGCACAGGTTAAGGTATGTTGTTGTCGTTGGTAGTTCTTCACGTTAAAAATGTTCACGGATTGAAGTTTAGTTAGAGATTTCCTGGAAGGTTGAGTAGAGCTTTGTTAACACATATATACCGATTGTGGTCCGAGTTGCTTGTTATGAGGCATGTATTTCATTTTATCCTGCTAATTTTCTGTGATACCCCCCATACTAAGAATTAGGGTAACGGGGGAGATTGTGATATCCCATGCTAAGGATAAGAGTGGGTGGTGTATGGGATCCCAGGTTGATTGGGTAAGAGAAGTTCTTGATCTTTATAATGGTTCCAATGGTATTTGAATTGTATCATTGACTAGTTCACTTGGAGTATAGGCCCATATGTGGCTTGGGCTTCCCTTGGGGCATTACATTTACTGCATGTGAAACTCAAGTGCTAGGATTATGTTGTTTTTGTCCTGGGAGTTGTGCCTCTTTTATGCATTTTTGGAAGAATCCTTAATTGAGAGAGTGTCCTTAACGGTTTAGAAGTAGTTGTTAGTGGAATTCTATATAATTCTTAACTTAACAGGTCACACTAGCACTATTACATTTCCATACAAAGATGGCGATAGTTTGGAATAAACCTTCTATCCTTGGACAAGGCAACTGGTCTTGTCTTTCAATATGTTTTTCTCTTAGTTAATGCTTGAAAAAAACATGGGTTTCTATTCTTTGCCAATCCCCTAGAAAACTGAATCTTGGTAAGGGGTCCAAGATGAGGTAACAACTTCACCCTAACAGCATAAAAGCTGAAACAGTCTCAAACTTCCTTTTTAAATTCTGCTCCCAAATGCACCCAATGTTGCTATTGAAGCCAGTCTCTGATGAATCTGACCTCTTTTCCACGGTAGCTTCCGCGATAGACACAATAGAAATGTATACTCTGTTGAAGAAAATTTATAGCCCTTTCATTGGGCAATGCAAGAACCAAATCTAGATGGGTGGAGATATGGTCTACAATTTCATGCTTAGTTGCGTTCGTTTTCAAATTTGCAAATAGAGTATGACTCAAGCTGTATTTTTATGTATTTGTTTTTACCAAGTCCTACAACAACTGATTGCTAATCTGAACTCTTTGTTGCTGCAGACAGTTTCTTTTTTAACATATCTGTTGAAGAGCTTCGCTGACTTTATCAGGCCACATGAAGAAAGCATATGCAAAAGCATTGTCAATTTGCTTGTTACTTGTTCAGATTCCGTATCCATTAGAAAGGTGAATATTTATTAACTTTCTATTTTTTTTCCCTGGATCTTTTTATTTCATTAATCATGAAAAGTTATTATACATGTTGGATGCAGGAATTGTTGGTAGCCTTAAAACATGTTCTTGGAACCGATTTCAAGAGGGGTTTATTTCCTTTGATTGACAAGCTATTGGAAGAGAGGTAATATTATGACCTTTTGTTGGTGACTTCAAACTGTCATAACTGATATGGATATCCTTTTGATTGGGGAAATCATAGATAGATGCAACAATGCTCTTGACAACGACTAGGAATTATGTTATATACGTCATTAGTGAATAACGACTTAAATCTTATAACAGAATTTCTCAAACCATTTTTCTTTTCCCGATTTTACAAGAAACCAAACCTGCATTAGAAATTTTGCAATGTGCAGCGACTTTAATTGACCGATTGCAGAAAATATTTGAGGGAGGCTTGGCCCATTTTTGAATTCCAGAAATATTGTCCACTTCAAAAAGTCAATGGACAGAATATTCTTTAAAAAATATGCTTTACTTAGTTGAAAAGTGGACACTTCTTTTTTGGTGGAAGACAGTATGCTGAATGATGACCACTTAAGAGGTTGGGTTTTATATGGGACAGAAACGGTAATTTTTTGGACTCATGTTGGAGTTGAACAATCTCATTGACCTTTTTACTTTGAACCTTTTAGGGTTCTAGTTGGTGCTGGTCGGGCATGCTTTGAGACATTGAGACCATTGGCTTATAGTCTGCTGGCAGAGATTGTCCATCATGTTCGGGGGGACCTTTCCTTGTCTCAGGTACTGCTTTTTGTGAGAAGCTTGATGCAAAATATATTGTTTCTATCCTTGTTTCCACTTAGATGGGTTTTTATTCTGACGTTTTTCTGTTAATAATTAATACAAGGGTCGAAACTTGTGTGGTTGGGTGTGTTTTTTATTTTAATAGTTTTGGTACTTTTCAATTTTATCTTCCTTGTCTAAAGGGGGATGAATTACTTTGATGGAAAAAGCTATACTTGTCTAAAGGGGGACGAATTACTTTGATAAAGAGTACGTTGTCTAATATTCCCACACATTTTCTTTCACTTTTCCCTTTGCCAACAGGGGTTGCAAAAGGAATTGAGAAAATTTATCACAATTTTTTTATGGGGGAGGTATAGGAGAGGAGAAAAAGTTTCATTTGGTTAGTTGGAACAAGGTTTGTCAACCAATTTGATGATGTTTAACAAAGCACTTCTTGGGAAATGGCTTTGGAGATATCATTTAGAGAGAGATGCTTCATGGAAGAATGTTGTTGCTGTTAAATATGGGAGTGGGTGGGGGGATTGGTGTTCTAATGAAGTTAGAGGAGCTTATGGAGTGAGTTTAGGGAAGTTCATTAGGAAAGGTTGGGTGAGTTTTTTTTTTTTTTTGATAAGTTGGGGAGAGTTTTTGAAACATATTAAATTTAAGCTGGGGGAAGGGAAGAGGATTACTTTTTGGCATGATATTTGGTGGGGGAATCAGATCTCAAATCTGATTTTCCCTCTCTTTTTAGGATTGCAAGGGATCAAAATGTTGCTGTTGCAGATTATTTCCAACATAAGGATAATAATATTCTGTGGAATTTTGATTTTATCAGAGAGATAAATGACTGGGAAGTGAATGATGTTTCTGATTTTTTGGGAAGAATTTATAATTCAAAAGTGATGCAGGGAAGAGAGGACAGTTGCTCCCTGGCTTATACCTTTTTATATATATATATAAATATATAAAAAAATATTCCAGGTTTTCAATTAGTTCGTTTTATAAGGTGCTGACTTGTCATTCTGCTTCTGCTTTCCCTTGGAAAACCATTTGGAGAGTCAAGGTTCCTACTAAGGTGGTGTTTTTCAGTTGGGTGGTTGCTCTAGGGAAAGTTTTAACCACGTGGATAACCTTAGAAAATGTGGTTTGTGTATTGCTGATTGGTGTGTCATGTGCAAGAAGGATGGTGAATCTGTAAATCATCTCTTTCTTCATTGTGAGGTGGCAAAGTCTTTATGGAATGAGGTTTTGGGTCGGACAAGTATACATTGGGTGATGCCAAAGGAAGTTGTGGATCTTCTTGTATGTTGGAAAGGTTTTGAGGGAAGGAAATGTGTAGCTGCTAGATGGAATATGATTCCCATGTGTGTGTTTTTTCTTTTTTTCTTTTATTTTTTATTTTTAAATAATGTTGGGGAACCTCTCCAAGGCAAGGCACTTCGCACCCATTCATGCAGAGTGAACCTTGGTCCCGTGCACCGCACCCTCAAAAGTTCCCTGCACGAAACTAGTTAAATAGCTGGTTTTTCACGAGGGGGTGTGGCCTCAAAGGATTGTTTGCACCCATGAAGTGTTGAACCTTGGATCTTGAAGGGAGTGATACCCGAACCTTTGTGTTTAATGTGGTGTCTTTCGCTGGAAATGAATGGGAGATGTTTTGAAGACAGAGCGTTCTTTCGGAGAACTTCGGAATTTTTTCTTTTCTACTTTGTGTTTGTGGGCTAGGTTTTTGTAAGGAAGGATGATAATGTACTGAATCTGTATTAGTTTTTTTCTTGCTTCTAGTGTAGTAAATATTTCTTTTGAATACTTCATGTGTACTTAGGTTGTGCCTATTCTTGGTAATAAAATCTCTTATTAATTATTTTAAAAAAAAAATTATCTTCCTTACTTGCATGTCTCCTTCATTATACCTTTTTATATATTTTTTTCCTTTGTAGTCCCTGTCTATTTCACCCATAAATTAATGTCTCGCATTTACACTCACTCATAGGTGGTGAATTATTTTCTAGTTCAGTCTACTACTTTTACTTTTAACATTTTCATAGCTTTATAATTCCCATGTATACATATATTTGGTGTCTACTAATTTGAAAATTTTGTGAGTCAAAATATTCATCACCACCCTGTTAGAAATTTGTCAGTTCAATTTTTGCTCTTATTTGTATTAGCCTACATAACACTATTTTATTTTGAAACTTATTTTTAATTTTATTACCTCTTAAGACTTTTGTCAGTTGTAAACTCTAGTTAGGTATTTCTCATGTATACTTCCTGTGTACTTGGACTTTATCTATTTTATGAATAAAACTTCTTGATTATCGACAAAAAAAAAAAAAAAAAATTATCTCTTAGGCCTCGTTTGGGTATACAGTTCAGATGAGATGAGATAAGATGTTTTATTGAAAATTAAATAAAATATTGTTATAATAAAATTATTTTAATATTAATTTTGTTTAGGAATTTGAAAAAGTTGTGTTTATTATATTTTGTATGAGAATTTAGGAAAGTTTTAATAATTAGATGAGATGAGATAAGATAGTATGACATCCTTTTATTTATCAAAAAAAAGATAAGATAGTATGGTATTTGGTAACCAAACCAGGCTTTAAGCTTTCACATATATGCATTTGTGTATTAGTTATGCCCCAGGCTGTTGGCTCTCATGGTAACTGGTGGGGTTATGATTATGGTAACCTTATGTTGCAACTAATGCTTTGTCAGTCCTTTCATACAAGAGCTTCTAGCTGTGGCAATGATTCGCTGCTTTTGGTCCTAAGTTGGTGAAATCAAATCCCAACTAGTAGAGAAAAAAAAACAATTTAACCTTTTTTTTTTTTTTTAAATTACATAGATCTTTTTTTACCTTTGAAAGGTTTCTGTGTTTTGCATAATTTTACTTGGTGGATAGAATTTTTATGTTGCTTTCTTTTTCATCTTTGCCATTATTAAATACACTTGGAATCATTGGGCTTATTTTATTTTTGCAGTAGTTATTTTCCCCCTCAAATCATGTGTGCAATGCTATTTTTTTCCTCTCTTTATCTCTGCTCTTTATGATTTGTCAAAAGCAATTGAATTGTCTTTAACCAAATGCGCAAGAGGTCTGGAAAATAATGCATTCTAATTGGAAGTAGAAAAGGGTGAATCCTTGTAACGAGAGAAATGTCTTAATTGATTACTTGGTACAGGGCATATGGGTGGTTCTATGATGGATAAATACTTAGGTAAATCGGCAATCATGACATATTCAATTTTCAGGCCTTTTTCCCTTAGTAGAAAGAAATTTGACCATCTGCTTCTTCTTATACAGACTTTTTTCCAGGTCAACTATATTGCCTGGTAAATAAACTGTTATTGAGGAGTAAGATAGTAATTATTCTCAACAAGAATTTGCATTTAATAAGTTCTTAACAACTTATCAAAAAAAGAGAAAATAGAGTAGGGTCTCTCTCTCTCTCTCTCTAATGGCTACCTCTGGTAATTCTCATTGGAGACTTGTTGTTCATTCTCTTTCCTCACCATTAATCTCCTCATTCAAAATCGTAATTATTAAATTTAGGGTTTCCTGGTGATGATGTAGTGAGATCGTTTTCATTGAATTGAAATTGTACAAGTTTGAGGCAGAGGAGGGGATTGTTCTCGTATGTATCACAGAGAGTTGCAGGGGAATACGCCGATTAGTTTAGAGATGTTAGGTTGGTGTCCTATGGTCGATTGAGTCACTTGAAATGGTAATACATGGGAAGGAAGGTTAGTGTTTTGTGAAGTGCTCGTAGGTGGAAATTGAGTATTCTTTGCTTAGCGGGGCTCAAAGAGGCACTTTAGGTTTTAACACTGTTGAGGTTTGGAGGTGGTGGTTGGTGAGAGTCCTTGGTGATTCTGGAAGGAAGAGGTGGTAGAGGATGGCTAGTTTTCTATAGGGAACTTTGATGGAGGATGGCGCTATTCCATTATTTTCTCGATGGAAAGACACGGCTGCCGAGGTCTTAGTGGCTCATGGGTCTAGGGGTTATTAGTTGAAGTTGAATGAGAGAGCCTCGTGCATTAGGACTGTGAAGCAGTTGTATGGGCAGCTCTAGTGGGACTTGGCACCTTGAATAGGGGTATTGTGGGTAAAGTTGAAGATAAGAAACCTATTTAATTAGCTGTTGAAAGCGGGCAAGGGCGGCGGCCAAGAATGCAGATATCAATTGTCACACTTTACTTATCACAAATCTGAAAATTACGCAACAAGGGTGTTTTTTCTGATTTCAATAGGAGTTGTACAATATGCTTATTAGATTGAGAAGATAGATATTTTAATTGGGAAGAAAATGTTAGCAGTTATTGAGAAAGTGGACTTGGGTTTGGGCTTAAACATAGGTGGACTACTACCTGCTAAGAAATGGCACAAGGATGGTGAGTTTAGGCTTAGTTTATGTGGCTTAATGAGTTTGTTTATAAAAGAAAAATAGACCAGGCTTGAGCTTTGGCTGAAGAAGAAAGGCCCAATTAGAAGTGACCAAAATATTAAACTAAATAAAGGCAAACAGATGCTTAGGTCAAGGTCGAGCATAAGGCTTGGTTATTCTAAAACCCAACCAGGTTATCAAGGGCGAGTCAAACACAGATTCGGGTAATCTATACAGATGTTAGTCTCTTGGTATAGAGATCACAAAGACATTGAATTTTCAACACTGAGATTAATAGAATAGGTTGCAGGCCGCAGGCAAACCTCCAGCAAGTGTTTTGTTTGAAGTTTTGCCTATGGTACAAGAACTTATACCTTGTCAGCAGCAATTGCTATTCACAATATTGGTTTAAACGAATCAATGTGACCTTGCTGAAATGTGGAAAGAATGTTTTTGTGTTAGGATTTGGTTGGATTGAGTAGTTGGCGGGAATTCCCATGGTGTATTCAATGTTCTTTCAGTGTTACTCCTTTTGTTGAAGTTATGGTGATGGCCATTCTTGTTTCGCTATGGTGGCTTTCTTTGAAATTATTTTTTGATCAGAGTCTTTTAGATATTCCTTTAATTCAAGGGTCTTATACACACTCCAATAATCGCGACTCCATATTGGTTTAGAGTTGATTGATTTCTTGTACCCCAAGAGTGTGAAGCTTATTTTCTTGATTTGAGTCAAGGAAGGCTTCCTTGATTATGTTTTGATCATTTTCCCCATTCTTGTTGATTGTGAAGGTATTCATGGTGGCAGAAGCTAGTTTAAGTTAAAAAATAAGCTGTTAAAGGTGGAAGGTTTAGTTGATAAGGTGAGGCAATGGTAATCTTCTTATTGTTTTCAAGGTTCCTTAAGTTTTATCATGGCTGAAAACTGAAGGCCTTGACAGTGGACTTAAAGCTTTGGAAAAAAATGAACCTTTGACAATATAGAATGTTAGATAAGTCTTCTCTGGAAGAGTTGTAACCCATTGACAGTGTGGAAGAAGGTAGAGATTTAACTGTTGAAAAGAAAATGCAGAAAGTTCAAGTGATAGATGAGTTTGAGAGGACTACATTATTGGAGGAGGTGTGTTGTAGGTAGAATTCATGGGCTCTTTGGTTGAGGGAGTGCCTGGTGCACAGATTTTTTTCCATCGAGTTAACATTTTGAATCGGAGAATCACTTCTATTGGGTTGTTCTTTGTTGATGGTTCAATCTCTACTTGTCGAGAAGAGATCAAGAGTCATTTGTGCACTTCTATGAGAAATTGCTCTCTGGGCAGTTTGCTTGGAGACGACTCCTTTGGAAAGGAGTTTTCCATGAGGCTTGAAAGGCCTTTTGAGGAGATGGAGGTTCTTAAAGTTGTGAAAGATTTGAATAGTAATAAGGCACTGTGACGAGATGGTTTTTGTATGACTTTCTTCAAGCTTGTTGGGATGTGACCAAAGAAGATATTGTGCCAATATTTCATGATCTATCTTTATGCCCATTGTAAGTTGTGAAAGATGCCTTTGTCAGAGGAAGAGAAATCCTAGTCTGTTTTGATTGTTAATGAGAGCCTAGATGGTAGGCTTAAATTTGGAGAATGAGGGGACCATTGCCGTTAAGTTTAATGGCCAAGCCTATAATGACTTCTTGTATCTATTGTCCCTACTTAGTTTAGGGCTTTCTTTGTAACACTTGGCTATGCCTATTCTTTTATTAATACAATTTGATTTACTTATAAAAAAAAAAAAACAACATTTTCAAAGTTGACATTGAGAAGGCTTATGGTCATGTCAGTAGGGATTTCCTTTTACATTTGCTGGGGAAATGTGGTTTTGAGGAGAGATGACGATCTTGGACCACATTGCATCTCCACAATGCACTTTGCTGTCTTGGTGAATGGAGAACTCTTGATATGATAGGCGACCCACTGTCCCCTTTGCCTTTTGTCATTGTCATAGAGGCAATCAGGAAAATGTCATCTGCCTTGGTTGATGGTTTTTTTTTTATCATGTTTTGCTATGGGGGATATTAATTACAAGGACATTGATGTATTAAATCTACCATATCCATCATTGGAGGGGGGTATGCCGGCGAGGACAGGGGGGTCGGAAGGTACACCGGAGCAGTCAGAGGTGCCGGATGGTGTGCCGGAAATGTCAGAGAACAACACCGACGCCGTGCACAGCGAAGAGAAGCCAACTTCTGACCATTCGGTAGACTGTATCTCACAGGAAATAGCACAGACCAGGTCTTCAGAGACGGACGAACCCCTCGCCGTCTATCCGACGCCGGTCGAAACGCCGGTGAGGGGATCTGAGCTCTCTGTGCACGAGAATCCAACGTCTGAACACTGGGTGGCCTGTACCTCACCGAAAATAACACAGACCAGGTCGCTGGAGACGGACGAAGGCCTCGCCGTCTCTCCGACGCCAGTCGAAACGCCGGTAAGGGTAGCTGAGCTCTCGGAGCCTCCGTTAGGTGGGTTTTCTCATGAAATGAAGGGGAATAATGGTCTTGGACGACAGGAGGGAAATATTCTTGATCTTATACAGACACAGGGAGAAGAATACTCGAATCCGTGTCCCAATGAGGAGTATCTTCGAATCTGTGCTGCAGGTTCAGAAACAGTGCCCTTACAATTGGCAGTGGTTGAAACCGATTGCACTGGTGGGGAGGAGACTGTGCTAACCCCATTATGTACAATTCCACCTAGCTTTAAGACTGGGAGATGTCCTTCTAACTGGGTTTTCAAAAAGGTGGAGGAGATACAAGCTGTTATTGGGATTTCGTATGAAGGCGATGAAGATAAATTTATGGCCCTTCTTATGGCAATTGAAGAGAGGCGATCGAAGTCAGATACAAAGCAGAATAGGGAACTAAAAAGGCTAACGTGCTCCATTAATTATGATGTGAAGGAGGGAAGCGGAGGTAGAGATAGAGGGAAAGGGAGGGGCAGTTTTGGTTTACATGCGACCTAAGATTATTTCTTGGAACGTACGAGGGCTCAACGACCGCAATAAACGACTTCGTATCAAATCTCTATTGCGGATGTGGAAGGGGGATGTAGTATGCTTTCAAGAAACTAAACTAAGTTTCATTGATAGGAAAATTGTGCGGAATTTATGGGGATGCTCGTATGTGGGGTGGACCTACCTGGCTTCAATGGGAGCCTCAGGCGGAGTATTATTAATGTGGGACAAAAGAGTGGTTGAAGCAATTGAGGAATGTATCGGGGAATATTCGGTAGCGTCACGTTTTAAAAACGTGGTTGATGGGTGGGAATGGGCATTCGTAGGCTCATATGGGCCGAATGTGGACAGGGAAAGAAGGAGGCTTTGGGAAGAGTTGGCGGGTTTGCATTCGGTTTGGGATATACCATGGTGTATGGGTGGAGATTACAACATCACACGATTCCCTAGTGAGAGATCAGGGCATTTCCGGAATTCTGTGGCTATGGAGGAGTTCTCCGAGTTCATTTTTGAGCTAGACCTCATGGACCTCCCCCTGACAGGGGGTGAGTTCACTTGGTCCAACGGACGGGTTTGGTCGAGACTAGATAGATTTCTTGTATCTCCCTCATGGGAAGCACACTATCCGGAGGTGTGTCAGAAACGGTTGGCCCGAGTAAGTTCAGATCACTATCCTATTTTACTAGATTGTGGGGGCATCCGAAGTGGTCGTCGGTACTTCAAGTTTGAAAACATGTGGCTTGCAGCGGATGGGTTTGTAGAGATGGTCCGTACTTGGTGGTCCTCGTATCAATTCATTGGAACTCCAAGTTTTATTCTTGCAGGTAAGTTGAAGGCTTTGAAAGAAGACCTGAAGAAATGGAACTTGGAAGTTTTTGGTCATATCGATAATCAGAAAGCTACACTATTGGAGGAACTACAAGATTTAGAAAGGAGGGAGCTATTGGGAGATACCTCGGAAGAGATGCTTCTGAGGAAGGGAACGGTTTTGGCAAATTTGGAGAGAGTCCTTGTGTCAGAGGAGATCTCGTGGCGCCAAAAATCCAGAACTCTTTGGCTGAAAGAAGGCGATAAATGCACGAAGTACTTTCACAGAGTGGCTAATTCACACCGGCGCAATAATGCTATTGAGTCTCTACACACAGATAACCAGGTGCTCTCTTCTCCTTCTGATCTAGAAGACCATATTGTGAATTATTATGAGTGCCTTCTTTCAGAACCGGCTGATTGGAGGCCAAAGTTGGATGCTTTATCCTTTAAAACAATTGATCCTCAAAGTGTGAATATCTTGGAGAGACCATTTGAGGAAGAGGAGATTTACAAGGTCATCTCTGGTATGGCTAAGGATAAAGCTCCGGGGCCGGATGGTTTCTCAATGGGGTTCTTTCAAACTTGCTGGGACATCGTTAAAGACGATGTCATGCAAGTCTTTAGTGAATTTCATTTGCTCCAAAAGTTTGAAAAATCTCTCAATGCGACGTTCATTGCTCTCATCCCTAAGAGACATGGGGCTTCGATTATTGAGGAATTCCGCCCCATAAGCTTGATTAGTGGAGTTTATAAGATTATTTCGAAGGTCCTTGCCAACCGCCTAAGCCCGGTGCTGGAACATATTGTCTCCAAGCTTCAGAATGCTTTTATTCGGGGAAGACAAATTCTTGACTCGGTGCTCATTGCAAATGAATGCTTGGATCACAGATTGAGGGAGGGTGAACCGGGCATACTATGCAAGCTCGACATGGAGAAGGCCTATGACCATGTGAACTGGGATTTCCTTTTATATATGCTTAAGAGGTGTGGTTTTGGGGATAGGTGGATTGCTTGGATGCGACATTGCATCTCAACAGCTCGGTTTTCAGTTCTAGTTAATGGTACACCAGCTGGTTTCTTTAACAGTTCTCGAGGTTTGAGGCAAGGAGACCCTTTATCTCCCCTGCTGTTTGTTATAGTTATGGAGGCTCTTAGCTAGATGGTTCAGGCAACTGTTAGCGGAGGTTTCCTATCTGGCTTCAAGGTGGGTAACGGCACGGTTATGATTTCTCACCTTTTATTTGCAGATGACACCCTACTCTTTTGTGAAGCGAATAGGAACCAGATTCAAACTCTACGGGCACTGTTACTCTGCTTTGAAGTAGTATCGGGACTTAAGGTGAATCTTGGTAAGTCCGAGATGGTGCCGGTGGGTGCGGTCCCAAACACACGCAGCTTAGCAAGCTACCTCGACTGTCAGGTGTCTTCTTTGCCTTTGAAGTATTTGGGCCTCCCCCTGGGAGCATCTTTTAAGGCTAGCACTATCTGGGATGGGGTAGTGGAGAAGATTGAGAAAAGGCTGGCTGGCTGGAAACGGTTGTATTTATTGAAAGGGGGCCGACTCACTCTTATTAAAAGCACACTTACAAACTTGCCCACTTATTTTTTATCTTTGTTTCCTTTGCCAGCAGGGGTGGGGAACAGAATTGAGAAAATATATAGGGCGTTTTTATGGGGAGGCATGAGGGAGGAAAAGAAATTTCATCTGGTCAGATGGAAGTTTGCGCTCCAATTGTACATGGGGGATTGGGAGTGTGTGACCTGAGAACTTTTAACAAAGCCCTTTTGGGGAAATGGTTATGGAGATACCACTCTTGAGGGGGATGCATTGTGGAAGGAAATCATTGTAGCTCGTTATGGAACTGCATGGGGCAGTTGGTGCTCCAATGAAGGGAGGGGGGGGGTATGGTGTGGGTTTATGGAAGTTTATAAGGAGGGGGTGGCCTTGTTTCGAGAAACATATTCGATTCGTTGCTGGAGAAGGCAATAGAATCAGCTTCTGGTGGGATGTGTGGTGTGGAGATCAAGCATTGGAAAGAGCTTTTCCGAACCTTTATTGTATTGCTGCTAATAGGGAGTCTTCAGTGGCGGATATGCGGTCTCACTATCATGGTACTATTCAGTGGAATGTTCTTTTCAACAGGGACTTTCATGATTGGGAACTATCTTCTGTATCAGATTTTCTCAGCACCCTATACTCAATGGGGACTCCTATAGCTCAGGGCGATCGTATAAAGTGGAGGTATAATAACCAGAAGAAATTTACTGTAAAGGTGTATTACAAAATTTTGATCACACAAAACTTTCCTCCGTTCCCATGGAAGAATATTTGGCAGTCCCGTGTGCCCTCCAAAGTAGCCTTCTTTGTTTGGAACGCGGCTCTTGGGAAGATCTTGACCACCGATAACTTGAGGAAGAGGGGGTGTGTAGTGATGGATTGGTGTTATATGTGCAAAAAGACTGGTGAATCTGTGGACCACCTTCTATTACATTGTGAGGTCACAAGGGAGATATGGGATGAGATTTTCCAAAGGGTCGATGTTGCATGGGTTATGCCTTTGAGGGTGGTAGATTTATTGGGGTGTTGGAGGAAATTACAAGGTAGCCAACAAGTAGCAGCAGTATGGAAGATGATTCCGCTATGTATTATGTGGTGTGTTTGGTCGGAAAGAAACGCACGTTGTTTTGAAAACAAAGAACGCAACATGGAGGAGCTAAAGAACTTCTGTTTTCAAACTTTAATGCTTTGGTTTTCCGCTATTGTACTAAATGGGGACAATGTTCATGATTTCTTATCTTTAATTTCGTGAGCTTAGAATGTATTTAGGTATCTTATGTATACTTCCTGTGTACACGGGCCACGCCTGTTATATTCTGAGCAATAATATTTATCTTTTACTTATCAAAAAAAAAAATCTACCATATACCAATGATACCTTGTTGTTTTGTGGGGTAAACCTGAATCACCTTTGCTACTTACGTGCTTTATTATTATGCTTTGAAGTAGTTTTTGGATTGAAGGTTGATTTGAGAAAATTTGAGTTGGTTGTAGTGGGATAAGTCTTTAATGTGGATAGTTTGGCAGATATTCTAGGGTATGAGGTGCCATCTCTACCTATGAAGTATCTTGGCCTCTGTTTGAGTCCACTCCTTTCCTTGGAGGAAGATATGTTAGATTAAGGTCCATTAAAGAGTTGCCTTTTTGGCTTGCATATCCTTTAAGGAAAGGAGAAATGATATTTACAGTTCTAGAGTGTGCAAGTCCTGCGCGCACTCTCTGAAAAAAGTGGATAAATATGGGACCCACATGAAAAAGTTAATTTTTTAATGGTATTTAAAGGGAGTGCGTGGGGCTTGCACACCCTATGATTGTATCTAGCATTACTCGAAAGGAAAGATTTTCACCAAGAACAATAGGAGGAAGAAACACATTGTGCTTGAGTGGTGTTGCAGGTGTAATAGGAGTGAGGAGTCTCTGGATTGATTTATCTTGAGTTATGTTAGCAGAATAGTGGATCTTTTTTTACTCTTGGAGATGATTAGGTGGAAGCCCTCAAACTCCTGCAGTGTGGAAAATGGTTTCTACTTGCCTCATATGGTGTATTTGGCAGGAAAGAAATGATGGAATTTTTTATGATAGTGAACAGACTATGGAGGACCTCAAGGAGACATGGGCTTACTTCTGTACCTTTCACGTTATTTGATGAAGTTTTTCTTGCTTACAAAAAAAAAAATGAAAGCTATTAGTGTCAGAATTGTTCTGAAACTTCTACCAATTTCATGGCTTATCCAAAAAATCTAGTAATTTTAATAGAAATTGGTATTTTAGAATCTTTAACAACCCTGAATCAATTCTACTTATTTTGGCTTTGTTGCACTAAGTTTGAGAAAGAAAAGTGGAAAAGAGATGTTTACTTGTAGAAATTGATCTATTGTGCGCCAAGCACTTGAAGTTCAAGTAGGATTAGGGGTTGGCTCAAGTGGTAAGGACCTCGGTCTTGGTGATATGCTTCTTTCAGGTTTATGGTTTGAACCTCTGCGTGCAAACAATTTCTAGAGTCCACGTCTCATTGGTGAAAGAGCTGATGACTTACCTGATCCATGTGATGGGGACACGTAGCACGGGTCTGAGGTTTAACCGGGTAAAAACGCATGTTGCATTTGCACTGTCTTCAGGATTCCCCATCTTAAAAAAAAGGTGGTGAAAGAGCTGATGACTTACCTGATCCGTGTGATGGGGACACGTATCAAGGGTCCGAGGTTTAACCGGGTAACAAGGCATGTTGTGTTTGCACCGTCTTCAGGATTCCCCCTCTTAAAAAAAAGGTCAAGTAGGACTTGAGATACTTCCTGATACTACAGTTTACGTCTCTTTTGCTGGAATTCTGACTATTTTATTTCTTTCCCTTCCCCCAATGTTTGATGTTCTCCATATGCTGCAGCATATGCTGCACTATTAACCTTAGCATATAGCTGTTATTGCCACTATAATATTTACCCAAATGGGTTACTATCATATTCTATCATTTAAAATTCTCAATTTATTTGCTGATAAATTTTTATGCTTATGCAGCTCTCACGGATCATTTATTTGTTCTCAAGTAACATGCATGATGCGTCATTGTCGCTCAGCATTCATACTACTTGTGCTAGGTTGATGTTGAATCTGGTACATACTCTTAACTCTGTTCTTTTGATTTTTAACAGATTTTTTTTCTATAAGGTGCTTTATCTAGCTTATATATTTGATATTGATGTGTGATAAGTGCGTCTGTTTTAAATTTGGGGGAATTAGGTGGAGCCTATATTTGAAAAAGGTGTTGACCAACCGTCTATGGATGAAGCACGGATTCTGTTGGTATGAGTTATGATGTAACCTTTATGCTAGATTACATGGGTAGATTTTGTGGATATATGTCTTCCTTTTGGGCACTGACTGTTGTTATTTATTTATTTTCAATAGGGGCGTATTTTAGATGCTTTTGTTGGGAAATTCAGTACTTTCAAGCGAACCATTCCACAGGTAATTTGTGAAATCTGAACCATTTCCCATGTGATATTTGTAAAATACCTTGATTTATTGCTGTGTTACCATGGAATTAGGGCGAGTAAGAGAATTTCAGTATTTTTTGGGGGCTGGGGATTTTTGTTAATTAAACTGGTGACTAGTTGAAAAGGCTTTAAAGGATTCCTTTTGTGCTACTTAATTTTTTTTAATTGTTTTAATTTTTCAGTCATTGGAGTGAAATGTCTTTATTAGAGGTTGGATTCATCCTCCTGTTCTATTGCCTTATCTGCCATTCCCCTCATAATTTTTCTATGTTACAGCAATGCAATGGAACTTTTTGCAAATATACGCACAAGAGTGGTGCTAATTGCATGGGCCAGAAAACAAAGACAAACACGGGATAGGCGTTTTCCACTGTTCATATGAACAGTGATTTCTTTGTTAATCTGAACAATGAAAAATGCCAATCCCGTGTTTATCTTTGTTTTCTGGCCTGTGCTCCAATCAATTCCCTATGCGTAATTATTTGTTTTTGTGTTGTCATTTTCTTTGTTTTCTTTTGATTTTTTTGAGTTTCGTGGCGCCCCCCCGGGGGGGTGGGGGTGACCTTGTCAGATTGTCAGCTTTTCCATGAGTCTGTAATAGCCAACCACAAATTCTTCAACCATTACCGTGCCTTGATGTTGGTAGGCTACTTTAAAGCTGTAGTAGATTGTATTCCATGAATGATCATATTTTTCAACCCTGTCCTATTCAAATGTCTATTTCTTCTGGTTTCTCACTTGATGTTTTTTGCTTACTTGTGAATGCTGTTATGCTTTTTTTTTTTTAAAGCTGTTGGAGGAGGGTGAGGAGGGAAAGGATCGGGCTACCTTGAGGTCAAAGCTTGAACTCCCCGTGCAGGTTGTTTAACAACTTTCATTGAGAATTTTCGGTTTTAAGACTAGTTTGTTTTAATGTTTGGAGTTGCTTAAGTTACTTGCCTTATTTCTCACTTTCACTTCATCCTCTGCATTCAAAGAACTGATTTTATAAATTTTATTGTTTATGTTGAATTTTCTTTGTATTCTCATGTACAAGAAAACAAAATATCTATTTATTATGTGCATCCTTTCATATGGTAAGGGTCTCAAGAGTGTTACACCTAATCTTTGTCAAACTTATTGTAAATGTTTGTTGGTATGTGGTTTTATTACTAATGGTAATTGACCTATGTATATGCATGGTGCTTCCATGCTATAATAGCAGTAACTAGATGCTTGGTGTAATGGTGTTTATCTTGAATGATACGATAAATTTGACTTATAAAATAATGATATGATAAATGTGCAGTGTCTCAAGGCTCACGTTGTTTCCTAATTAGTTGTCTGGGACATTCCTTGGATCATTACAGTTGTATTTTCATTTTCACCTTCCTATCGCTTGTCTGGGACTACCCTCACTAGAGCATGTCCCCTTTGCATCCCTTTTACTACATGATAAATGGAGTTTGGCAAACAACTTGAGAGTTATTCTTTTTCTTCAATGCCTACGTGTCTTTAAAAGTATGTGTTTATCCTCTTCAACAATAATTTTGGGGATTATCAATTTGAAAAGTTTTATGATGTAATAAAAGGGAGAGTAGAAGCAAAAAGAGAAAAACTACTTTTTGTGTTTACTGTTTAAAGACTATTGTCGACCAATTAAATATAAAAGTCATTGTTTAGTTGATCACCTGATCATTGAAGGAAAAGGTAAAATAATAATCAGATGTTCAATGGTGTGGAGTGCTGTATAAATGACCTTCAGTTCGTTTTTTGATATCCTTTTGTGATAGAGTGGATATGGGGCATATTCCATTTTCCTTTTTCCTTTGACATGATATGAACTTTGGGTTGTAATTATTTAGTAACCTTTTGTATGTACCTTATGTACAAGAGGTTTCTTTCTATTTCTATTCAATAAAATTCATTATTACTCATCAAATAAAAGAAGATAGAGAAATTCATTACCAAAAGAGCTTTATTTCAACTTTGATCTTCTGCTATATTTAAAACCTTCAAGAAAGTGGTTTATAGTAGCTTGAGAATTTATGTTTAAGAACAATGAATTACGTCAAGTTTCATCAGTTACCATGCAGGGTCAAACCTGCATGTGTATGTCTTTGTTAAATTTGGCAGAAAATGGACTCTTATATGTTCTCGTTGTGGGAATGAAACTGATATACTTCATTCTTATTTTCTTTATTGAGCCATCATGCATGTCTTTGATTAATTCAATACTCGTAGTTGACTCTCCTTTATTATCTTAACCACTTATTCCTTTTGTTGCAATGCTCCCTTTAGTTTGACATATCAGATGGTTGCAGGCAGTTTTGAGTGTGCAGGTACCTGTGGAACATTCCAAGGAAGTTAGTGATTGTAAGAATCTGATAAAGACATTGGTCATGGGTAATTGATCCGCTTCCATTAGTTTCCTTCTTCCTTTTGTGCTGCAGTATTTAATAATTAACTTTTCGAGAAAATCAGGGACCTTGATTCTTAGTTTTCTCCTGGTTGATTCTTTTCCCTATTTGGAATTCTTGATTTTCTTGTATTATGGTGAAAATGCCATTTGAGGATCTTTGTTGATTATGCAAGTTTCTAAAGACTATTATGTATGGATGTATATATCATCAGGAATGAAGACTATCATATGGAGCATCACACATGCACATTTGCCACGATCACAGGTTCTTCTATTCTCTAATTTAGTAGTTCCTCATGTGTAGGGTTGACATTTGTTATCTCATATGATCTTTCTGATGATTAAGGTTTCTCCTTCGACATATGGAAATCATCCACAGGTGCTTGTTTCACCAACATCCAATTTATCTGTACCTCAAGCATTTAAAGGGTTGAGAGAAGATGAGGTACTATACATGATATGCGGAGTTTCTTCACAGGCTCCTCGGCATGACTAACTTGGTCTGTTTTAAATTTTTCTACTAGGTGTGGAAAGCTTCTGGTGTTTTAAAGAGTGGTGTGCATTGCCTAGCTCTCTTCAAAGAGAAGGATGAGGAGAGGGAAATGCTTCATCTCTTTTCTCAGATTTTAGCTATCATGGAACCTCGAGATCTTATGGACATGTTCTCATTGTGCATGCCAGAGCTTTTTGAGTGCATGATTTGCAACACTCAACTTGTCCATATATTTTCTACACTTTTGCAAGCCCATAAAGTATACCGACCATTTGCTGATGTTTTGGTCAATTTCCTCGTAAGCAGCAAACTTGATGTGTTGAAGCATCCAGATTCACCTGCAGCAAAATTGGTTTTGCATCTATTTCGATTTATATTTAGTGCTGTTGCCAAAGCACCTTCAGATTTCGAACGTATATTGCAGCCTCATGTGCCTGTTATAATGGAAGTTTGCATGAAAAATGCTACTGAAGTCGAGAGGCCTCTAGGTTATATGCAACTTCTTCGCACAATGTTTCATGCACTGGCAGGATGCAAATTTGAACTTCTTCTGCGAGACTTGATTCCCATGTTACAACCCTGCCTGAATATGCTATTGACTATGCTTGAGGGCCCAACTGGAGAAGATATGAGGGACCTTTTGTTAGAGCTCTGCTTAACCTTGCCTGCACGCTTAAGCTCATTGTTACCATACCTTCCCCGTCTTATGAAGCCTCTTGTTTTGTGTCTTAAAGGAAGCGATGACCTTGTGAGTTTAGGTTTAAGAACACTTGAATTCTGGGTAGATAGTTTAAATCCTGACTTCCTAGAACCTAGTATGGCCAATGTTATGTCTGAGGTGATTTTGGCTTTATGGTCTCACTTGAGGCCTGCTCCCTATCCTTGGGGTGCAAAAGCATTGCAACTCCTTGGCAAGTTAGGTGGTCGTAACAGACGCTTTCTTAAAGAGCCCCTAGCCCTTGAGTGCAAGGAGAATCCAGAGCATATGCTTCGCATAATTCTAACATTTGAGCCTTCAACACCTTTTTTGGTGCCATTGGATCGATGCATAAATCTTGCTGTAGCAGCTGCTGTGCATAACAATGCTTCCATGGACTCATTCTACCGAAATCAGGCTCTAAAATTCCTTCGTGTTTGCTTAGCATCTCAGCTTAATTTGCCAGGAAATGTTACTGCTGAAGAATATACAGCCAAGCAATTGTCCACTTTGTTAGTTTCTGCTGTTGATACATCTTCGCGGAGGTCTGAGGCATCAGACATAAAGGTTAATTGGATATCATTATGATGCTCTTAGTTCTCTATAATGCTTTAGCATCAAATTTTTATTGAGCTATTGGTTTTTTGTTTGATTCATATCTTTTCAATGTAATTTTACTTGTAGGAGTCTCTTTGTGGGTATTTGTGTGTCCAATTGGTGTTAAATGTTTCTACCATTTTGCTGTCCTGTTATTGGGTGCAATTATGGTTTTCATCTTAATAGTCTAGTGCTGTGATAAAGATGTTCAAATTTGAGGAAGTTGTATTGTAATGATGTGATTGTGGACTTGTTACCTGTTTGAGACCCCTTTAATGCTCTGTGGATTGACTTGAAAAGTGCTAGTATGGTTTTATAAAATCAAAATTTTGGTTTAGTTTTGGAACTAAAGGGCTACTTTTCTAATAAGTCTTACATTCCTACTCAAAAAAGTACCCATTTCATTAAGTTTCCTAACAGCAAAGAGCAAGAAATTTGGCGATGGTCGTGTCATTTAGTTGCGTATGTTTGCAAGTATTATATGGTAAATAATCTGTTGTCTGCATAGTTCAGATTTCTTGCTAAAAAATAGTTTCGCAATATTTAATAGATTATGATGTCTGCATGATTTGTTTGCTTTTAGTTGATCGTTACTCTGCCTTAAAGCAATTGCTCAATAGTTGTTTTTGCTCTAATAGAGGATACGTTCATATTGTTCTTCTCTTTCATCTAGTTATTCTAAATTATCAACTAAAATATTGGTAGCATTATATTATTTTAAAATTTTAAAATCTACTGGCCTTGTGGGTAAATGATGCATTATTGCAGGCTGACTTAGGTGTAAAGACAAAGACCCAACTTTTGGCCTAGAAGTCTGTTTTCAAGATTCTGTTAATGACCATTATTGCGGCCGATGCGGAACCAGACGTTAATGACCCTAAAGATGATTTTGTTTTCAATGTTTGCCGCCATTTTGCGATGATATTTCATATAGATACCTCTGAAAATGCTTCGATTGTGACTTCTGCACTTGGGGGTTCTGTACTTTCCTCAAATGTTAATTTTAATTCTAGGTCAAAGAATGGCACTTGTTTGAACCTGAAAGAGTTGGACCCCTTAATATTTTTAGATGCTTTAGTTGATGTACTAGCGGATGAAAACAGGCTCCATGCCAGAGCTGCTCTTAATGCTTTGAATGTGTTTGCTGAAACACTTTTGTTCCTTGCTCGCTCAAAGCATGCTGATCTACTGATGTCAAGAGGCCCAGGAACACCTATGATTGTCTCTAGTCCCTCTATGAATCCTGTATATTCACCACCCCCAAGTGTTCGAATTCCTGTCTTTGAGCAACTTTTACCCCGTCTTTTGCACTGTTGCTATGGGAGTACATGGCAAGCACAAATGGGAGGGGTTATGGGACTTGGTGCTTTGGTTGGAAAGGTCACTGTTGAAATTTTATGCCTTTTCCAAGTGAAAATTGTGCGTGGGCTGGTATATGTTCTTAAAAGGCTTCCTATTTATGCCAGCAAAGAGCAAGAAGAGACAAGTCAAGTGCTTACACAGGTTCTTCGTGTGGTGAATAATGTTGATGAAGCAAACAGTGAACCACGCAAGCAAAGCTTTCAGGGAGTGGTTGAATTTCTTGCTCAAGAGTTGTTCAACCCCAATGCTTCTGTTATTGTGCGAAAGAATGTGCAGTCATGTTTGGCGCTTTTGGCTAGTAGGACTGGTAGTGAGGTATCCGAGTTGCTTGAACCTTTATATCAACCTTTGCTTCAGCCTCTTATAATGCGGCCTCTACGAACAAGAACTATTGATCAGCAGGTACACTGTTTCCAATGGTTACATTTAGAAATTTATCAAATTTGCCTCTCTTACTGATTGGATGGTGATCAGGTTGGGACAGTTACAGCTTTGAATTTCTGCCTGGCCTTGAGGCCACCTCTACTCAAGTTGACTCAGGAATTAGTTAATTTTCTGCAAGAAGCATTGCAAATAGCTGAGGCTGACGAAACTGTGTGGGTTGTGAAGTTCATGAATCCAAAAGTGGCCACATCATTAAATAAACTTCGAACAGCCTGCATTGAGCTACTCTGTACAACAATGGCTTGGGCAGATTTTAAAACTCCAAATCATACTGAATTGCGTGCAAAGATTATTTCCATGTTTTTTAAGTTATTGACATGTCGAACACCAGAAATTGTTGCTGTTGCAAAGGAGGGCTTGCGACAGGTTTTCTTTGGCTCTATCACATTGTTTGATTATTTTTTGCATATTTTTTCAAGTAAGAGAAGTTTTGTGAATGATCTAAGAAAACAAAAAGAAATACATTACCGAGGTACAAGGGGAGTACACTTCAAACAAGCCTAGTCAGAGAGAGAAGAGATTGAGAAGATCCTAAAAGCTAAAACTGGGAAGACATATATGGGCTTCCATCCAATGCTTAAAGAGAATAAAAAGTAAAACAAACTTAAATAAAAAAAACAGGATCATTTGTTTCCTCCCATATGCATCACATTAAGCAAATCAGGATTATTTTCCATAAGGTCTTGTTGTGATGACTCTCAAACGGCTCCTTCCAGCATGCTAACAGATCCACCACCCATCTAAACATCACCTGTATGAGCCAAATAGACTTACCTTATGGTAAAGTAAGAGATGGCCCACAGACTTCCCATTCGGCTTGCAAGTTCACCATTATACCACCATAAGTCTATTCAAATTATCTAGGGTCAGAAAGCCAATGGCTTGCAACTTAGGGGTTCCTCACGAGGATGCTCCTCTACATCAGAATTGGATACTGACACCTTACTAGAGTCACTCATCTGTTTATTAGAAGGCAGATGCTCAGGCCCTAAGGAAATCATCTTCCCCCCTTCTGGTGCAAATGACCAGCTGCCTCCCTCTTCTCATTTGCCAACTCCCTATTGCCTGAAAGATTGATGTCTCTTTCTAAGAGTATCTCAGAGGCATCAAATGGGATTTGGTATTCAAAACTTGGATTTTTTTGCTTCGGCAGGAGTAGACCTAGGTGCTGAGGTCACCAGGCTTTTTTCAAGCATCCCATGGTGTGCCATCCTCCACTAGAAGTGAAACCCCTGTTCTATGATGGGCCAGCTTTGTTGTTTTTGTCACAATCTGCTTCATTATGCTGGGCAGCCCAAGTCTCCATCCTACACCTGTAGACACTATAGCTGGAGCTTCACTGTGCTTCAGTACTTCTTCCTGTGCTCTGTGCCAGAAATCCATGGTTTCTAGTTCCCCCACGAGGTGATCCATTTTTGTGCCTGATGTCAAAGCACCTGACCCGAGTCATTTAGCCTTCCATTAAAAAGAAGCTAATGGGCCGGCATGTTGTTTATTTATTTTCCATATTATCTTGATGATATATGCGTAGTTTTAACTATTGACCAGCATAATGCATTCGAGTGAGTATTGCCTCTATCTTTTGATTCTGGTCAGTAATTCCTTAGACTTATTTGTGTGCTTGGTTGCTTGTTTTGGAATCCAAAAGATTAAGATGACCTGTCGCATGTCATCGTACGGTCCACCGAAAAACATTCATTTCCTCTTCAATATTGGGTATGCTTCTATTGGGATGTTTTGGAATTTGCTCATGCTGTTATTCATGTCCATCTAGGTTATTAATCAGCAAAGGATGCCAAAAGATCTGTTGCAGAGTAGCCTCAGGCCTATTTTAGTTAACTTGGCTCATACCAAGAATCTCAGCATGCCTCTTCTGCAAGGCCTAGCTCGCCTGCTTGAGCTTTTATCCAATTGGTTTAATGTTACCTTGGGTGGCAAGTTGTTAGAACACCTTAAGAAATGGTTGGAGCCAGAAAAGCTTGCACAAAGTCAGAAGTCATGGAAGGCTGGTGAAGAACCAAAAATTGCAGCAGGTAATGCATCTAGATTTCATCTACGTATGGTGAAGAGCTGCTTTTATACCTACAGAAACTCACATTCAGTTGTACTGATGATATCATGTTGATTTTTCTGCTCTGTGCAGCTATTATTGAGCTTTTTCACCTGCTTCCCATGGCTGCATCGAAGTTTCTTGATGAACTTGTAACCTTGACAATTGAATTGGAAGGAGCACTACCACCTGGACAAGTATACAGTGAGATTAATAGTCCATATCGTCTTCCACTCACTAAATTTTTAAATCGATATGCAACACTTGCAGTAGATTATTTTCTCGCCCGATTAAGTGAACCAAAATACTTCAGGCGGTAAGGTTTACTGTGATGGATAAGTTAATCTTCTGATTGCTTTGTAGAATCAGATATTGACTTGTTCTTCGTCGTTCTTATTCTTTCATTTTTCGTTAAATCCAGGTGTATGTATATAATCCAATCAGATGCAGGCCAGCCCTTGAGAGATGAACTTGCGAAGTCACCACAGAAGATACTGGCAAGTGCCTTCCCTGAATTTGTACCAAGATCTGATGTTGCTATGACTCCAGGAACTTCAAGCACACCTGCTGTTGTATTAGGTGAGGAAGGCCTTGGTAATCCGCTACCTGATACTTCTACTCCGGCATCTGCCCCCTCTGGTGCAACTTCAGATGCTTATTTTCAGGGACTTGCACTTATCAAAACGTTGGTAAAATTAATACCTGGCTGGTTACAGAGTAACCGTATTGTCTTTGATACCTTGGTACTTGTTTGGAAGTCACCAGCAAGAATATCTCGTTTGCATAATGAACAGGAGCTTAACTTAGTGCAAGTAAGTTTATTTCATTTTACAGAGTGATGGAATTTCTTCTCTTTTGTTGTTTTGTTAGTGGGTGAATTTTCAGATACCTCTTCTATGTATTGTGTGGAACCCTATCCTTTTGCCACTTTGAAATAATATCCAATTCATCTTAACTTGGCTCCTGATTAAGTATTTTCATTTTCCTTTTCCTTTTTTTCGTATTGAATATTCCACATTAAGTTTTTTGTCGCCATTTAGTTTATTTGTTTTTATCATGATCATTGTAATGCAGGTTAAAGAAAGCAAATGGCTTGTCAAATGCTTCCTGAATTATTTAAGGCACGATAAAACTGAAGTGAATGTTCTTTTTGATATACTCTCCATCTTCCTGTTTCATAGTCGCATTGACTATACTTTTCTCAAGGAGTTCTATATCATTGAGGTATTTTACTCGTTGGATCTGAGATTCTTTTGGGAGGGTTTTATCTCCTATTTTAATTAATTCATGTGATCTGTTACCAGTGTCACCAATCGTCATGCTTTCTTTCAGGTTGCTGAAGGTTATGCGCCTAACATGAAAAGAGATCTTCTCTTGCACTTTTTGAACCTTTTCCAATCAAAGCAACTTGCTCATGATCATTTGGTGGTTGTAATGCAAATGCTTATTCTCCCAATGCTTGCTCATGCCTTCCAAAATGGCCAAAGTTGGGAGGTTGTTGACCCTTCTATAATAAAAACAATTGTCGACAAACTTCTTGATCCTCCAGAAGAGGTGCTTTCTTGACTTTATCGAGAACTAATTAAAGTTGACCTATTTCATGATATATTTCCTACAATTTAATGATTGTTCTTTACATATTTAATGTATTCCAAATATTCTGCACCTCTTTTGAAGGTTTCTGCCGAGTATGATGAGCCTTTGAGAATAGAACTTTTGCAGCTTGCCACTTTGCTTCTTAAGTACCTCCAAAATGACCTTGTTCATCATAGGAAAGAGCTGATAAAATTTGGCTGGAATCATCTCAAACGTGAAGATAGTGCCAGTAAGCAGTGGGCATTTGTGAATGTTTGCCACTTCCTGGAGGCCTATCAGGCCCCAGAAAAAATAATTCTCCAGGTATGGCAGTGTAGACTTTATATCTCTTTTGATGGCTCCTATGATTATTATATCATAATGAGTATAATGATTTTTTTGGGTGCAAGTTTTCTTCTCATATTCTAAATTACCTAAGTCAACATCAACAAGTATAGTGAACCAGGTTTCTACTCTTAATCTATGGTCTCTGATGCTGTACATCATATGATGCCTGAATTGGGGAGTATTTAGAACTTACCCTTTTTGGTGCTTGTGGTTCCTCCTGCCTTCTTTTTGGGGGTTGGGGGGTGGGGGAAGGAGGTACTTTGGTTGGGTTAAAATCACCCATGTTCTTGTGTATTATCTTTATCTACTGAGCTTTCTGTAAAATTGTGAATAGTAGAGGTTTTCTTGTTTCTTTCCCTGTGGTAATATGAAACACGTGCTGCCTACATGCATCAACACTTGTGCACACAATGAATGTAGAAAGTACATGTTTCTATATTTTATAAGGATGTACTTTAATGTATTCTGACCCATATTTCAGGTTTTTGTAGCACTTCTTAGAACTTGCCAACCAGAAAACAAAATGCTAGTCAAGCAGGCCCTTGATATACTAATGCCAGCACTACCTAGAAGGCTGCCTCTTGGAGAGTCCCGTATGCCAATTTGGATACGGTACACAAAAAAAATTCTGGTTGAGGAAGGTCACTCGATTCCTAATTTGATTCACATTTTCCAGCTCATTGTTCGCCATTCAGATCTCTTCTATAGCTGCAGAGCACAATTTGTACCACAGATGGTGAATTCACTCAGTCGCCTTGGATTGCCATATAACACCACAGCCGAAAACAGGCGTCTTGCCATTGAACTTGCTGGATTGGTGGTTGGTTGGGAAAGGCAAAGGCAAAATGAAATGAAAGTGGTAACTGATAACGATGTAGCCAGCCAGCACAGTGATGGATTTAATCCTGGTTCTGCTGTTGCTGATCCTAAGCGACCAGTGGATGGGTCTACTTTCCCCGAAGATTCAGCAAAGCGAGTAAAAGTTGAGCCTAGTCTTCAATCCCTCTGCGTCATGTCCCCAGGTGGTGCAACATCAATAACGAACATAGAAACCCCTGGATTAGCTAGCCAACCTGATGAAGAATTCAAACCAAATGCCGCCATGGAAGAATTGATTATTAATTTTCTTATCAGGGTGAGGTTTTCTTCTGGTTGTGATATGCATGATTTTAGTTTCATTGAGGTTTCTGCTTTTTGGTTGCAATGACTAGTAGATTTTGATTTTTTAGGCTGTATACCTCTTGATGTGTTACTTATTTGCAACTTCTCCATGAAAGTAAAAGTTATATACATTACTGTTGTACTTTCTCTGCACTGTTTTCTCATTTTAAGTTTTTGCCTATAATTGTTCTTCATCGAGTTCTTGAGTTCCTTTCAGTGTCAGTTATTGCATTGTGGGTAACTCCAATGATTAATTTTTTCATTTGGTGCTAAAATCTATGGTTTGAAGATTAAAAAATCTGTCTTCTCCCACTAACAGAAATCTTATACGAACCCCCACCTATCTCATGATATTCATGTTGACAGACATGTGGTCCATGTCTTCTGCTGTATGTGAAGTATATTCCTGAAAGCTTGCCCATGTTGAGAGCAGTTCATAGAAAGACTTCTTACCATCTTGTGCTCGGGCTACCTTTCTTTTGGTGCTTCAGTGCTATGTCTTCCATCTTAAAAAGAATAAGAGCCTAACATAATTTTGACACATTTCCACCATTAATCTGTCTAAAGTTTTGTTTAGTCATCGTGATGTTTATTTTCTAATGTTTCAGTTGTCTTTTTGAGAACAGGTTGCCTTGGTCATCGAGCCTAAGGATAAGGAAGCAAATATAATGTACAAACAAGCTTTGGAGCTACTTTCACAAGCATTAGAAGTGTGGCCTAATGCCAATGTCAAATTCAATTATTTAGAAAAGCTGCTGAGCAGTATTCAACCATCTCAGGCAAAGGACCCTTCCACAGCTCTTGCACAGGGCTTAGATGTAATGAACAAGGTTTTGGAGAAGCAGCCACATTTGTTCATTAGAAATAACATCAACCAGATTTCTCAAGTATGTACCCCACTCTGTGTTTTACCTTATAGGTCTCACGACCAAAAGTTTGTGTTTTACCTTATAGGTCTCACAACCAAAATTTTTGTATTCATGGTTGGTGCTATTCTGTGCATGTTTTGTCAGATTCTTGAACCCTGTTTCAAGCATAAAATGTTAGATGCTGGAAAGTCATTGTGCTCCTTGTTGAAGATGGTCTTTGTTGCTTTTCCCTTAGAAGCAGCCACTACTCCACCAGATGTTAAACTATTGTACCAGAAGGTTGACGACCTGATACAGAAGCAGATTAATACTGTCACAGCTCCTCAAGCATCCAATGAAGATAACACTGCCAATTCAATTAGCTTTGTGCTGCTTGTCATTAAAACCTTGACAGAGGTACAGAAGAACATTGTTGATCCTAACATCCTTGTTCGTATCCTTCAACGCCTGGCACGAGATATGGGATCATCAGCAGGCTCTCATCTGAGACAAGTATGCCCCTTATTTTTCTGATTCCATCCCTGTTTTTTGGTTTATAAACCGTCTTAAATGGAGAGGTCTGATTTAAATTAGTTGTAAATCCCCCCCCCCCCCCCCCCCCCTCCTTTTTTTCATGTTAACATCTTTTTCTCAACATAAATTTTTGTATTTTCTTTTTGTTTTTCATAATGAGTTAATGAGACATGACCACTGATTTGAAAGGTCTTGGATCTTTTTAGTATGTGTTTAGAGTTATGTTTTATATGATTTTATTTCCTACATTGCCAATGCTAGTACTAATCTTTATCAGAATATTAAATTTCTGTCCATCTGCTATTCTCCATGTTTCTCTTTCTGCAATTTTTCCATCATCTGTGTAGTTCATTGTGTTTGTAGAGTAGTTAGTGTTGCATGCTTGGATAAAATGTAATCTTCCTTGTTCCAAAGTTTCATTTGTCTGTCATTTTTTATAATGATAAAAGGGATTTGGGAATACTGGTAGATTGCCTCATGAATCATGGTGTCTATCAGTTGACTTTCATTGTGAAGATTAGGTGAGATCATAAGGCTTCTTATGTGCAAGTTCAAAATTAAATGCATTGTCTTATTCACCAGAACCTTTTGATTGGATATCATTATATGCGTTGTGATTTTTGCTCGGTATGATTCACTTTACTTGCATGTTGAATTACATTTAGCAAACTATCATCCATATACAGGGCCAGAGAACCGATCCTGATTCTGCAGTCACTTCTTCTCGTCAAGGTGCCGATATTGGAGTAGTCATCTCTAATCTAAACTCTGTTTTGAAACTTATAAGTGAGAGGGTCATGCTTGTTCCAGAGTGCAAAAGATCCATAACTCAGATATTAAATGCCTTGCTCTCGGAGAAAGTCACTGATTCTAGTGTGCTTCTTTGCATACTTGATGTGATAAAAGGGTGGATTGAAGATGACTTCAGCAAGCCAGGCTCATCAGTCATGTCAAGTTCATTTCTCACTCCGAAGGAAATAGTTTCTTTTCTTCAGAAGCTTTCACAAGTTGATAAGCAAAACTTCTCCCCAAGTGCTTTGGAAGAGTGGGATAGTAAATATCTACAGCTTCTTTACGGAATATGTGCTGATTCAAATAAGTAAGTATATTCTAAATTAACTTTAGAATTTAGTTAATTTAGAATATTCTAAATTAACTTGTACTGAACGTGGCTTTTGCCTATTCTTTTATTAATATACCTTCTTACTTTTCTCAAAAAAAAAAAGTATATTCTAAATTAACTTACATTGTGGTTGAATCCTGGTTTTAGTAAATTATTTTGATTGGCTTCCAGATTTCCCCTGTCCCTGCGTCAAGAGGTGTTTCAGAAAGTGGAAAGGCAATTTATGCTTGGTTTACGGGCAAGAGATCCAGTAATTAGGATGAAATTCTTCTCACTTTATCATGAATCTCTTCAAAAGACACTGTTCACAAGGCTGCAGTACATCATCCAGCTTCAGGATTGGGAAGCTTTGAGTGATGTCTTCTGGCTAAAACAAGGCCTTGATCTGCTTCTGGCAATCTTAGTTGAAGATAAACCTATTACACTGGCTCCAAACTCAGCTAGGGTGCCACCACTTGTGGTTGCAGGTCCTCTTACAGATTGTTCTGGGATGCAGGACCAGGTCCCTAATGTTCCAGAAGGCTCTGAGGAAGCTCCTCTAACATTTGAAGCTCTTGTTTTTAAGCATGCAAAGTTTCTGAACGAGATGAGCAAACTCAAGGTGGCTGATCTTGTTATTCCATTGAGAGAGCTTGCTCATACAGATGCTAATGTTGCATACCATTTGTGGGTGTTGGTATTTCCCATTGTCTGGGTGACATTAAATAAGGAGGAGCAAGTAGCACTAGCTAAACCAATGATAACTCTCCTATCGAAAGATTATCATAAGAAGCAACAAGCCAGCAGGCCAAATGTTGTGCAAGCACTCCTTGAGGGACTTCAGTTGAGCCACCCTCAACCTCGGATGCCCAGTGAGCTGATCAAATATATTGGAAAGACTTACAATGCATGGCACATTGCATTGGCTTTGCTGGAAAGTCATGTCATTTTGTTCATGAGTGACACAAAGTGCTCCGAGTCTCTGGCTGAGCTTTATCGCTTGCTTAACGAAGAAGATATGAGGTGTGGGTTGTGGAAGAAAAGATCAATCACTGCAGAAACCAGGGCGGGGCTTTCTTTAGTTCAACATGGTTACTGGCAGCGTGCTCAAAGTCTCTTCTACCAAGCCATGGTTAAGGCCACTCAAGGCACATATAACAACACGGTACCTAAGGCTGAGATGTGTCTTTGGGAAGAGCAATGGCTTTATTGTGCTAGCCAACTTAGTCAATGGGATGCACTGGTGGACTTTGGCAAGAGTATTGAGAATTATGAAATACTACTTGACAGTCTCTGGAAGTTGCCTGATTGGGCATATATGAAGGACCATGTAATTCCAAAGGCTCAAGTGGAGGAAACTCCAAAACTTCGGTTGATTCAAGCATTTTTTGCTCTTCATGATAGAAACGCAAATGGTGTGGCGGATGCTGAAAACATAGTGGGGAAAGGTGTCGATTTGGCTTTAGAACAATGGTGGCAGTTGCCAGAAATGTCTGTTCATGCGAGGATTCCTCTCTTGCAGCAATTCCAGCAGCTAGTTGAAGTTCAAGAATCAGCTAAAGTCCTTTTGGACATTGCAAATGGTAACAAACTTTCTGGTAGTTCTGTTGTTGGCGTGCATGGAAATCTTTATGCTGATCTCAAAGACATCCTTGAGACTTGGAGACTGAGAACTCCGAATGAATGGGATAATATGTGTGTTTGGTACGATTTGCTCCAATGGAGAAATGAAATGTATAGTGCTGTCATAGATGCATTCAAAGACTTTAGCACCACAAATCCACAACTTCATCTCCTTGGTTATCGTGACAAAGCATGGAGCGTCAATAGGCTTGCTCACATTGCTCGTAAGCAAGGCCTTTATGACGTTTGCGTGACAATACTTGAAAAGATGTATGGCCATTCAACCATGGAAGTGCAGGTAATTGTAACTAAAACCTTTTTTAGCTCAAGAAAGGGAAACAAAGAACTGTATCCTGTGTCACGTTCTTGGGATCCTTTCTACTAGTGCAAGATTTTTCCTTCAATAGGCCCAGTTTGTAGAATTTTGGGATTCAAGATAAAACTTGCAACTGATTCTATTCTAGGGACAATGAATTTTTATTATGCCAGCTAGATGTAGTTATTAAGATGGTTGTTTCTTTTCATCATTTGGCTGGATTTTCTGGAAACTTTTAACCATATCTAGACATGTCTAGTGGTTATTTTGAGCTTACATCTCTGTTTGTCAACTATAAAGCAGATTGTTGATAGTTTTCTACTTTACATTACTGCCTCTCCTGTCACCTCTTCTATCTTTTGCTCTTGGGGAGGGCTTGTAGAGATAGGTGTCTCATCGGTTTTCTGTTGTATGTTTGCAGGAGGCCTTTGTTAAGATAAGAGAGCAGGCAAAGGCTTTTTTGGAAATGAAGGGGGAGCTTACCAATGGGCTTAATCTGATCAATAGCACTAATTTAGAATATTTTCCTGTGAAAAACAAGGCAGAAATTTTCCGCCTAAAGGGGGATTTCTTGCTAAAGTTAAATGACTCTGAAAATGCCAATCTTGAGTATTCTAATGCTATCACCCTTTTCAAGAATTTGCCTAAAGGATGGATAAGTTGGGGAAATTACTGTGACATGGTACACACTTCATTTTCTTTTTTTTTTTTTTGTTCATAGGCATTGGTGTTATTTAATAACTTTTTTCTATATACTGAACTGATATTTGATGTGAGTAGGCTTATAAAGAAACCAATGATGAAATTTGGTTAGAGTATGCTGTCAGCTGCTTTCTTCAAGGTATTAAATTTGGAGTGTCTAACTCAAGAAGTCATCTAGCTCGTGTTCTGTATCTTCTCAGCTTTGATACTCCCAATGAGCCTGTGGGGAAGTCATTTGATAAGTATTTGGAGCAAATACCCCACTGGGTTTGGCTTTCTTGGATTCCACAACTCTTACTATCCCTGCAGAGGACAGAGGCTCCTCATTGCAAACTCGTTCTACTTAAAATTGCCACTGTTTTTCCACAGGTAATGTTTTAATTTGTTATTGTACTCTTACTTCATTCTGACAATGATCTTGAGATTCTCTCATCACAAATCTCAGGCTCTGTATTACTGGCTGAGAACATATTTGCTTGAACGGCGTGATGTTGCAAATAAGTCTGAATTAAGTAGGGCATTGGCCCAACAAAGAATGCAGCAAGGTGTATCGGGCACCGGTACTGCTTCTCTTGGCTTGAATGATGGAAATGCGAGAGGACAAGGTCATGGTGTGTCCTCAGCCAATCAAGTTCACCAAGGCTCTCAATCTGGTGGTGGAATTGGATCCCATGATGGTGGAAACTCTCATGGGCAGGAACCTGAACAGTCAGGTGTGGAGAGCGGTGTCCATGCAGGAAATGACCAAGCTTTACAACAAAATACTTCAGCCATCAACGAAGGTGGTCAGAATGCATTAAGACGTAGTGGTGCTTTAGGTTTGGTAGCTTCTGCTGCCAGTGCTTTTGATGCCGCAAAGGATATAATGGAGGCTCTTAGAAGCAAGCACACAAATTTAGCCAGTGAACTTGAGGTGATGATTTCCATTGTAGATTTATTCAGTTGATTAATTGATTTCTATTTATTTTGTGGCTCATAATTTTATCCTGGTTCAAAATACTAATGCATTTTTCTTCAAAAAAAATTATATTAATACCACCCTGATTTAGAGAAGTATATTTTGACAGAAGTGAAAGGGATCTTTTGATTATTTCCCATGGTTTATCATATGCTTATTCATTGTTATTGATGAAAGACATTGTGGAAATAGTTTTGAGTATACTTATAAAAAAAGAAAAATATTCTGCTTTGACCATAAAACTTAAATGGTCCAAATTAAACATCTTTTGCAGGTTCTGCTCACTGAAATTGGTTCAAGATTTGTAACTCTGCCAGAGGAGAGACTTCTGGCAGTGGTTAACGCGCTTCTCCACCGCTGTTACAAGTACCCAACCGCCACTACAGCAGAGGTCCCCCAATCTCTCAAGAAAGAGCTCTCTGGTGTTTGTAGGGCTTGCTTCTCGGCAGATGCTGTGAGTAAGCATGTTGATTTTGTGAGAGAATACAAGCAGGAATTTGAACGTGATCTTGATCCAGAAAGCACGACGACTTTCCCAGCCACCCTTTCTGAACTGACCGAACGATTGAAACATTGGAAAAATGTTCTCCAGAGCAATGTTGAGGACAGGTTTCCAGCTGTCTTGAAGCTGGAAGAGGAAAGCAAGGTGCTGCGTGACTTCCACGTTGTTGATGTTGAGGTTCCCGGACAGTATTTTAGCGATCAGGTAAATGTAACAGGTGTATGCATGTTTTGGTTCTCTGAGAGGGATCCCTGTTTATTTGAGGGATTTTACTATTTGTGTTTTTTTTTTTTTTTTTTTTTTGGGGGGGGGGGGGGGGGTGGGGAGAGAGTATATTATATTATTTTTTTCATTCACAAAAAAATAATAGTTTATTAAAGCTGAAGTCTGCAAATATTTCATACTGTTCTTTAGTGCTTTCTCTGCTATTCTTAAAAAAAACCCTGCACTGTACAGGAAATTGCGCCCGATCATACAGTGAAGTTAGATAGGATCGGAGCTGATATACCGATTGTGCGAAGACATGGAAGTAGTTTCCGGCGTCTGACTCTAATTGGTTCTGATGGCTCTCAACGTCATTTCATTGTCCAGACATCATTGACCCCTAATGCTAGAAGTGATGAACGTATATTGCAGCTTTTCAGGGTGATGAACCAAATGTTTGATAAGCACAAGGAATCAAGACGCCGTCACATATGCATTCACACACCGATTATTATTCCTGTTTGGTCACAGGTTATGAGCTTTCCTTGTATAAAAATCTGTTTCGTTTATTTTTTATATATTTTAATCCACGAATATGATAAACTTTGACAAGGTAGTGAAAGAGTTACTAATAAATTTACTGTCTTCAGACTGGGACCTGCCAACAGAGGGTCCCAACAAGAGTCATGTCCCTTTCTTGATTCAGTTGCTGCTTACTAAAGCTAATGTATTAACTGATTACTTGCATGAATAGGTCCGCATGGTAGAAGATGATTTGATGTACAGCACCTTCCTTGAGGTGTATGAGAACCACTGTGCAAGGAATAACAGAGAGGCAGATCTGCCCATCACCTATTTCAAGGAGCAATTGAACCAAGCAATATCTGGCCAAATCTCCCCAGAAGCTGTAGTAGATCTTCGTCTCCAAGCTTATACCGACATAACAAGAACTTTTGTAACTGACAACATTTTCTCCCAATATATGTACAAGACTCTGCTGAGTGGCAACCATATGTGGGCTTTCAAAAAGCAATTTGCCATCCAATTGGCCCTTTCAAGTTTCATGTCTTTCATGCTACAAATTGGGGGAAGATCCCCAAACAAGATATTATTTGCCAAGAACACGGGGAAAATATTCCAGAACGATTTTCATCCTGCATATGATGCAAATGGAATGATAGAGTTCAATGAACCCGTGCCTTTCCGTCTGACGAGGAACATGCAAGCATTCTTCTCCCATTTTGGAGTGGAAGGCCTGATAGTATCAGCCATGTGTGCTGCGGCGCAGGCTGTGGTTTCACCCAAAGTGAGTACGAGTCAGAATTGTCAGTATGATAGTTAATTTAACTCATTAATAACCATTTTGATTGACTTGATCTCACATTTGCCATATTGCAGCAAAGTCAGCATCTATGGCATCAATTAGCTATGTTTTTCAGGGATGAGCTGCTGTCTTGGTCTTGGAGAAGACCACTCGGCATTCCCTTGGCCCCTATTTCTGGAGGGGGTAGTACTAACCCCGTCGAATTTAAACAGAAGGTCACAACCAATGTTGGGCATGTAATTGAACGGATTCGTGGAATATCCCCACAGTCTCTCTGTGAAGAGGTAAGCCCCTGCCTCCAATTTCACGGTTTTCGGGATTTTGTTAGGGAGGGGGGAGCGAGAATGAAGAGGGAATGGAAAGGACAAGAAAAGATGGGGATATTCCCTTTCTTTATTTTTGTGTTATGTTTATAAAGTGAAAATACACTGACCTCCCTCAAACTACTACCCAATTTAAAACCACCCCAAGATTATCAATTTCAACAATCCATCTCCCAAATTATCAAGAAATTGATGTCCACACCTTTCCCCTTTAGAAAGACAAATTTAACCCTAGAATTTCTCTAAAAAGAAAAAATGCCCTGTTAAATTGAAAAGAATTTATAAATATATATATCTTTGGTAAAAATTTATTTTTTGAAAAAATAAAAATAGCTCTTAAAATTAAATAATTTAAACAATATAATTAATATAGAAAATTTATGTCTTGTTTTCATGTTGTAATGTTTTCGTTTTTTTTTTTTTTTTTACTTGTAAAAAAAATGTTTTCATGTGGTTATTTCAAAAAATTGAAATTTGGTTTTCAGTTTTTCTCTTTTTTGACTTATCAAAAAATGTTTCAAACAAAATAAAAAGATGAAAACAAAAAAATTGATGTCCACTGCTTTTATTTTCTTGTCATGGGGTTATTCCAAATTTTTTTTTATAGAGGAGAGGGAGTAGATAAAAAAAAAATTGGTGGTTTGAGGGGTAATTGTCAAAATTAATAGTTTAGGAGTGATTGCTAGTTAGGTTGGAGTTTGAGGGGGGCTGTGTACTTTCTCCTTATTTTTATTATTGCTAGCCGGATAAAATGAGGAAATATCATAAGCATATGAGTGAGGGACTTCAGAATATTCCAAAAAAAAAAAAGAAAAAAAACATCTTATCTAGGTACTTAGCTGCATCTTTCATGAAAAAGCCTCTGATGAATCTTTGTGTTGTTACTATCCTACAAACACAGGAGGAGAATACTTTAGACCCACCCCTGTGGGTGCAGAAGGGTGTCACTGAGCTGGTTGAAGCTGCGTTGACCCCAAGGAACTTGTGCATGATGGATCCTACATGGCATCCCTGGTTTTGACTTCATTGCCTATGATTGATTACTGGGGATGGTGTAGTCTGTTAGTATGGGTCAAGGACATCTTTACGTTGTAAATATTGTTCTTTTTCTTATTATGCTTTCTATTGGTATTTTGGCACTAAAATGTGAAAATGTCTTGTAATTTTTGGGTGTCCATATGCAGAATTCATATATTTAAATCCTTGGCATTCTTCTCTCTCTCTCTCTCTCTCTCTCTCACACACACACACACACACGCACACAGTTGCTCTCCTCCCAAGTTGGCAGGCAGTAAGTTTTGGTGGCTCTCAACTGCCCAAGAACTTTCTGTTAATTTGATTGGAAAACAATGAAATTCAATCAGAATGTCCTTGTTTTGTCGTATGTGAGAAAATACCCATTAAGTAGCAGTGAAGAAGAGTTTTGCTACATACAAATAAATTTACGTATTAATCTATGTACTAATATTGATTCTTTTATATTCAAATTTTAAATTAGCACTATTTTCAATAAAATCTACTTTTTAATCAATCACATTAGATTGATGTACATATATTATTAGTACACATTTGTGATTGCAACTAGATTTTTTCAGTGAAAAATCATTCGTTGAAGTTGAGTCCATTCCTCAGTGGTGGGTGGGTTAGGAAAATATTAGGCGAGCGATATTCATGAACAGAGAGAGAATTTTCATTGAGAAGAAATGTTATAAGGGGAAGAAGTTAAGCATCATGTACATAACTAATATGCAGTTAGTTGTTTTTGTCATTCTATTTAATAACATGTTTAAATAACACGTTAAGATAAAAAGGTAAAAATGATATAACATATCTATGTAAAATTTCTCCTTCATCAGTTGTGATTAGGGTGGAGGTTTTGGGTCCGTGCACACACAACAGCAACATTCAATAATCCACTGGGTTTGCACGAGAAAAAAATATACTCCAATTCTCGCGTCCTTGACGAGGTAGATGAAGAATTCAAATAAAAATGGGTGTGTGCATTGGAAAAGTAGTTATTATATGTGCAAATATCATTTCTATACCATATAAATTCACTTTTGCATATATTTTCTGTGTGTGTACAAAAAGCCAACATGTTGCGTCGCTTTTTTTTTAATATTTATTATAATTGTTGGGGAGAGAGAGAGAGAGAGAGAGAGAGAGAGATTTTTCCATATAAATTCTGCAAAAAAAAAAAAGAAAGGAGATATATTTTTCCAAATTTTATTTTAATTAAAAAATAATAAAAACTTGGGTCCTTGATAAAAAAGAGTTCTCACATTTGGTGATTATTTTTTGTTGATCCAATGAGAAAAGTGAGAGAATAAAAGTATTATATTTTATATATATGGTAGGGTTGCGAGGGAAGTCCTTTTTTTTTTCTTTATTAAATAATTGTCACACACATTTGTTATCTTCTACCGTCGTGACATTGAACCAAAAATTCATAAAAAATCTGTGACATTTGATGAAAGTCTGTGTCATTTTCACTTTGGTGGAGTGAAAACTTTTTTATTTAAACCAAAATCCCGAAAACAATAAGAAAAATTTATAACCAGACTTCACAAGTCGAAAAGAGAACCAAAAAACCTACAAATATCCCCAAATATGGTTTTGGTGTCAAGAAAGACAGCCAGCCATAGCCATCATCATTTAAAAAAAAATTGAAAAACCTCCAGCAGCACTTCAGTTTTCTTCTCCTCCTTCCTCCTCCTGCACTGGGAAACGCAGGTGCTTCCCTTTTGGTGTGGGCAAGCCCTTCAACCGCAGTTTACTTGGCGAATCCTCACTCTTTTTCGCACACTCCTCTTCTGCTCCAACAAGCTCATCTTCACTGTCGTATACAAACCTCGTGTGTCTTCCTTCAAACTTGGGAGCAATTCTCTTCTCATTACTACTACCATCCACGAAAATGTTGCTAATTCCCTCACACAGTTCATCCACCGGTCCTCCATCATCATCATCACCTTCTTCCTGATCAATTTCATCGTCTTCTTCTTCATCATAATAGCTTTCTTCTTCTCCTTCTTCCTCATCTTCATCATGGGTACTACTTGCATTGACCTGGATAGACCAGACTGAAGCGTCATCATCTTCAGCGCATGACTTCTCTTTGTCATAACTTTCTCCTCCTCCCGCTTGGTAACTAAGCCCTGAGGTACACTCTGATGAATCAGAGTTTTCAGACTTCTCAGAGAAATCCAGCAGTAATGACCTTGTTATCAGAATCTTTTCGGTTTCAAGACTCTCTTGCTTCTTTCCGTCGAATATATTACTGATAACCTGCCATCGATTTTCATATAAACAAATATATCAATAAAAAAGAACGCAATAGAGTTTTCTGATAACAAAAAGGAACCCAAATAATATTCCAGATTTTTACTTTCAAAATCTTCAAGATTGATGGTGTCGGGAAACTTTTGGTCATATAGATGAAAGTTGGGATACATTTTTCAATTTGTGTAGACAAAAAAGATCACCGCTTTTTTACAAACCGAAAGCCAAGTTTCAGTCACATAAATGCAATCATAATATATAGAGATAGAATAAGAACCCAATTGAAATTTCCAAATCTGTAAGTGCATTTTGATAAGCACAGGTCAAACGAACCTGAGAAATCAATTGTTCTTCGACAACAGGAGACGGCACAGCAGAAGCTAAATCACCGTTGTTGCTAGAGAGACTTGATATTTGGGGGGTGTTCGCCGGGGTTGGGGCAAGAAGTCCGGCCGGTGAGTTGACAAAGCCTTTGAGATGAAGAAAGGGTCGGCTTTCCAGCGAGATCTTCGAAAGCTCAGCCTCTTCTTCCACCCTCTGCAAGAGGGTCTTGACCTGACCCCTAAGTAAGGCCTCTCCCGTCCCAGGCGTTTTATTATTGGCTCGGCTGCTCCTTAGCTTGGCTATGGCTGATGATGGGGTCTCCAAGCTCCCCATCGCAAGCCCAACTATCGGAGAGTCATTAGTTATATCAATCAGCGCCGACCGATCTTCTTGTTGTTTCACTTTTCTTTGCCTCGATTTTGAGAGACCCATTTCAGAATCTTCAATCTTCCCTAAAAGACCATCGAAACAAGAAAGATTACAACCCCGTTAGCGTAAACATCAATCTCTGGTCATTCACAAACATACAAAATAATATATTTTTCTTTGAAGAACCACTCATTTAACTATTCAAGAAATGGAACAAACCCATTCTGTTTCTGTCTACGGTAGATTTGAAGAAAAGAAAAAGAAAGAGAGAATCACTCACTTGAGATGGGAATGCCGCTGCTATTGTTGTCGTTGTTTACATGAGAAGCCAAAGCCTGGGACCTTGTAACTCTTCTGGTTGATGATGGGGTCTCCATTGGATTTGATTTGTATCAAGAAAAGAGTCTCCGGAGAACTGACTAACTTGTTGAAAGGTCAGAGATCGGAAAAGGAACAGAATAGAGAAAGAACGGAAGAAAACTGGATTCAAAAAGAACGACGAAAAATAGATGTCTTTGAAGCAAAAGGTATTTGGGTTCTTATAAAGAGGTTTGCCAACGGGGTTTAAACGCTAAGATGACCGTTGGAGCCTGCAAAAGGAAACATCGATCTGCGATTACGAAAAAACTAGCCGTTGTGAATTATTTTTTTTCTTTTTTAACTGTAGTCAAATTGCCTCTCCGGTTTCTGGTTTTACGGTTCTCTCGTTTAGGCAATATCATATCATATGATAAAAGCAAAAGAATATGAACAATTAATCGAGAGAGAAAAAAAATCTATAAAAAGTAATTAATCTAGGAATTATTTGTCCAGTGACCAATTATAGGAATACTATTTATTATATTTTACTTGTAAATTTATCATATAATGTCACGTCATGAGATGATAAGAAGATAATAAAAATAAATTTTTTCAATTCTATATTGTGATTTATCAGTAATATTTTTCACACTTACAATTAGATGCTCAAGGAACCAATTATAGTAATGCTATTTTTTTTTTAAAAAAAAAAAAAAAGTCTAATCTCATTAATATCAAACTAAATGACAAATGCATGGAGGAATTTCCTCCAACATAATACACTTCTCTGAGTGAGATAAAGCATTCTTAGCTAGAACATGTGCTACATTGTTTATACCTCTAGGGACATGCCTAATAGACCACTCATTGACCCTTTGTAAAAGAATTTTGACATCCCTTATTATCAATACATCTAAATTATAGAGAGCACATCTCTTTCAAAAATCACCTTATGCAACCCCAATTCAATACATATAGAGTAGCTTTAAGCAAAGCAATGGACTCCGCTAGTTGTGCATCAGGAAACAGGCTTCTTGAAGATCTACAGGTAGCTATAACTCAGACCATCACAATATCTAATTATCACCCCAATTCCAACTCTGCACTAGACTATCAATTGCAGGATCCCAATTAATTTTGAACATACAAGATGGTGGAGCTTCCCATGTCTACACGAGTGCTCTGCTATTATCTGCTTGATCTTGGGTCTTTGTCATTGCACATCTATAATCTTCCATTATGTTATGAGATTGAAATACCAGTTTCTCAAGAGAAGTGAATTTGTCTTCAAAAACCACCAAGTTCCTTCTTTTCCAAATCTGGTGAGTTAACACTGCTATTTCTACTAAAACTTCATGTGGCATAGAATTAAAGAAATGAAATAACAGATCATGAAAAGAAGCCACCTCCACACTGTATTTCTGCAATCTCCTAGAACTAGATCCCCAAACATCTTGAGCAGCTTTACAATTCCATAAAGCATGTAAAACTGATTCAAGTTCAGACAAGCAAATAAGACAATTCACGTGATGATTCCATTACCTTTCTTTTGAACAAGTTGAGTTTTGTAAGAATAGAATCCAGGCTAGCTCTCCATAAGAAATTCTTTACTACATTTGTTAGCTTTAGCTTCCATATCTTAGGCCAAATCTCCATAGGTAATGCTATATTTTTTAGCAAATATATATTTTTTAAAGAAAATTATTTTTATAGTCATAAAGTATTAAAGTGTGTAAGCATCGTATATTTATTTTAAAAACAGTTATTCTACTCATCATCTATACACTACACACAGGCTAAGGGATAAAAATAAATAAAAACAAGTGTGTGGTGCAGGGATGATGAGTAGAATTTTTCTTTTAAAAAAAAGTGAACATATCTACACCCACATGAAATACTCATTTTTTAATAGAAAATGATAGTATGATTCCTAAATATGCCCACTTATATAATTAATTTTTTTTCCTTAATGGTTAAGGAAGTAACTATTAACGAATTTGTATTTTTTTTAATGGTTTAAAATGTTTAAGAAATGTTTAAAAGAAAAATAAAAGAAAAAAAATTCATTTGCATATTTGGGCACATTTGGTGTGCAGCCTAGCATTGCCATGTTTTAATAATGACCTTTTTTAAAGAGACTGTCCAGAACTTAAACTATATCTTACATTACTAACATTTTAATATATTGTAAAAATTTCTATTTAATTTAGAATCTACTCATACAACATTTGATAATGACGTTAATCTGAAAAGTTGAGTGCTGCCTAAGTGATCAATGACTAATCTCATTTTTTTTTTTTTTTGGGTCCATCCCGATTCAAAGGTTAAAACATTAATCTCAATGAGTGCAGAATATTGGGTGCCTAAAGTGTAATTTTTTTTTTTTTTTTCAAAATTCATTTTGTAGTTTACCCACTCTGCAAGAAGCAAAACTATTTAGATCCTACCACATTGCTTATTTTCTCAGAAGTTTTGGTCAAGTGCTCCTTGTCCTATGTGCTATTTAGATTTAGGAGCCTTTTGTTTTAGAAATGAGATGAGAATTTTAATTTGTACAGAGAGACACTCTTTTATATAAACACTTATTTTAAAATTACTTCTTAATCCATAATCATCTAATCTCATTTAACTTCTTAATCCAAATACACAATTTTTAAAAACCATTTCATCTCATTTTAACTTAACAATTTCATTACTATTCACAAACTATCTCATCTCATCTCACTTTCTAATCCAAATACACAAAATTTTCAAAAATTATTTCATCCCATCTCAACTCAACAATCTCACTACTATTTACAAATTATCTCAACTCATTTCAATTTATCTCGCTATCCAAACGAGCCCTAGGATGTTGTGCAAAGTTTTTTACAAAAAATTTATATTCCCCTATGTTATAAGTTAAGAAGAAAAATGATCATTTGTATCTTTTTTATTGTCGTCAACATTAACCGAAAACACATATACTACAAGAAAAATGAACTTTTGTTAAATGGACTTTTTAACCGTTTTTCTTGTAATATATATTAGTTTCAAAGATGTTCACATTGCAATGGTTTTAAAAAAGTATTAAATGAGATTTGTATAATAAAATTTAATTTATATTTTTTAAAAAAATTAAATTTGTTAAAAACCAAGAAAGAGGCCACCCAGGGTGGCTGTGAGTCTGTGACCGATTCTAGACAACTCATGGTGTCCCATTTTCTTTTTAAAAAAAAAAATATTTCTAAATATAAATATTTACTGTTTATTAAAAAAAAGGAAAAATAATTGATACCAGGCAGAGAGAGAGGCATTGATGGGAACTTTGCAAGAAGATTGGCAGGGTCTCATGATGGACAAATTTGGCGTAGATTGCAAGTAGGTATTATTAAAAAAAATAGATTTTATTAAATTTTTTTTCTTTTTAGAGCAATCCATTTTTTTATATAAAAATAAGCATAAAATTTATCTATTTAAAATTTATACGAATCATTTTTCTTTTAAGATAAGGGGCAAAGAACTGATAAGAGAAAGTGTTCACCAGACTTCAGTAAGACGAACTCCATCAATACATCCACGTCTGTTTTTAAGGTCTTCTCATAAATGAAACCGTCAAGTTTTTTATGTTTTATTTTTTTTTAAATCGTCAAAATACTCATTTCATTCATCATATGAAAATTGGTTACAGAACATCTCTTTCTTACAATAGAACAGACCTCAATTGGACCCTCGTCTATCCAGCAAGGTTCACCCTCCACATGTAATGCCCTTTTAGCTAGTTCATGTGCTGCACTATTCCCTTCTTTGAAGATAAATAAGCTCACTTCCCATTCCTTCCTTCGATCCAGAATGAATCTTATATCGTCATTCAATTGTCCCATCTATGCATATGTTGCCGCACTGCTCTTTATTTCCTTTATTAGTTTCTGTGCATCCCCTTCCAGAATTACACTCTTAATATTTAGCTCACTGCATAATTCGATGGTCCTCCATAATGCATAAGCTTCTGCTAAATCAAGTTCTCCAATGAAATCTTTTGCAGCACATAAAGCAATAAGGATCTCCCCTCTATGGTCTCTTGCTATTACTCCTATGCCCATCCTCTGCTTTTCTTTATTAATAGTAGCATCAAAGTTGATCTTTGTGTAGCCTTCAGGTGGTGGTAACCATCTGACTTCATCACTCCTCATACCATTTCTAACTTGCTGCTGCTTCTCTATCTCCTCTTCTGCTTCTTGAAACATTTTCAGATTTAATAAAGCACTTTGCATGACTTTACTTGGGCTATCAAATCTCTCCTCAATTAGAAATTTTTTTCTTCTAGCCCAGATACCTTTAAAAATCATAGCAAGTTCCTCTAACTACTTCTGCTCAAGTCATTTACAGACAGGGACACTAATTTTAGGTACAAGTGCAATATTGGTGTGGTTTAACATACGAGGCATACCTCCCCCATTTAGAAAATCAAGAATAGCCTTACATACATTAGGCCCCAAGTAGTCCAATGCTCCTGATAGAACCTAGCACCAAAACCATTTGGTCCTGGGGATTTGAATGGACTCATTTGTTTTAGTGCTTCATATATTTCCATAGTTGTATAAGGAGCCTCCAGAACTAACTTCAAATCATTTGGTACCCTTTGATCAATGCCCTGAAGGCATCCTTCTATTTCTGCTGAGTTTGGTTCTGTTGTAGTGTATATTACCTCGGAATGATTCTTGAAAGCCTGTGAAATCTCCCCCTCCTTAGATCTCAAGATCCCCTCAGCATCTTTTAATAATATTCAGCTTCCTTCTTTGTGTGGCACAACCATGAAAAAAATCTTGTATTCTATCCCTCTTTGTGTGGCACAACCATGAAAAAAATCTTGTATTCTATCCCCATACTTATACCAATGCATCTTGGCCCTTTGCTTCCACTTCATATCCTCTTTTCTGCAAAAGTATACCCAATTCTTGTTGCAATCTATTTATGGCCTCAACATGGTGTTGATCTTCCTCATCTTGTAATTTTTTTGATACCTCAGACTTCTTTTATGATCTTCTCTGTATTAGAGCATTCCCTCTTATTCCATGTAGCTAATGCCACTCTACATTGCTGTAAGTGACTTTGAACATCCTTTAAAACTGCTTCAAGTGCCTCATCTTTCTTCCATTCCTCATTATAATTCTCTTGCCACCTTCATCTAAGCCCCAAACCATCTCATATTTGAATGAACATCTTAACCCCTTCCTTCTATTACTCTCCAGTCAATGGGACAACAATAAGAACCTGTGATCTGAACTTCTTGCCACTAGAACTTCCACATTCCCTTCTTAAACATATTGAGCCATTCCGTGTTTGCCACTTCTCTGTCCAATCTTTCCTTGGTGAAAGTATCATCAGCATGCTTTTTACTCTACGTGTACTTTGAGCCTTTCCATCCTAAATCATATAATTCCCCCTTCTCCAAAGCTTGTCTTAATCTCTCCATTTGTATGTCACTTCGAGGCCTACCCCAGGTTTTTCATCATGTGTTAGAATTTCATTGAAGTCACCACACTCCATACAAGCCACATTATCAGAAGGCTCTAAGGCCACTAGTAAGTCCCACATTTCTTTTCTTCTACTAGCATCAAGCTGACCATAGAATTCTGTGAACTGCCACTCTTCACAGCCTTCAGCCTCCTTTATTCTAGCACTAACATGGTTCCTAGAATAGGATTGTATTGTCACCCCTAACTCCAGTCTCCATAACAGTGCTAGTCCTCCACTCCTCCCTACTAGATCCACCACCAAACATCCATCAAATTTCAATATTCTCTTTAATAAATCCCACTTCCTTGAGCTATACTTAGTTTCCATTAGAAAAATTAAGTCGGATTTCTTATCCTTTACAGTCCCATGAAGGTCTTGAATTGCTCAAGGGTTCCCGAGCCCCCTGACAGTTTCAACTTAGTGTTTTCATGGCTCTTGGCGGGGCTGTTCTGCAGCCTCCGCCAATTGATCAACTGCATTCACACTCTCGTCATTGCCATCATTCCTGGGTTTCTTTCTGCACTCTACAAACTCAAACTCATCATCCTCATCTATCAGACTTCTTTTTTTAGATAACATCACTCTCCCAGGTGAAGCATGCCTACTTTTGTCCTTGGCTCGTATCTTCCACTTGCTTTTATTTTTAACCGTGTTTCTATCCTTTGTTGGATGATTGGTATCAGTTACTACCTCCACCATACTCAATGGACTCGACTTATTTGTGCAGCCTGCCCACTTTGTTTTGTTATCTCTGATTGCACCACAGCAGCATGTTCAATATCCTGGCCCAGGCCCAAAACATTTCCCTCTTCCTCCCCATTTTCAAACTCAACCCTCCCCTCCTTTCGTACCTCAAAAAACTCCTCATGCACCAACTTCCCAATTTCAACAGATCCAAAATTTTCATCATTATCTAAACTCAAATCTGGAACTGTCCCTGGATTATCTCTTATCCAACCGTTTTTCCCACTTGCCACTGCTCCACTGGTCACTCTCACCTGCTTCGACCCCTCACCCCCTCCATTGTTTCCCCACCAACTACTTGCTTCTTCACTGTACATCTTGTGCCCTTCATCAAACCCCTCGTTCACAGCAGGTTCAGCTCAACCCTGGCCATGTTTCATAAACATTCTTTCATCTCTTAACCACGTACCAAATTGTTGAGCTTCAATAGACTTCTCACCCAAGCATCCACCAGCTCCATGTATCAAGCAGCCACAATCGAAACATAGCCTCGGTAGTTTTTCTTATTTTATCGGGATCCAAGCCTTCTCCCCCATTCACACTCAGGGTACGTCCTCTGGTTAAAGCCCTATTCAACATCAATTCCACTTTTATCCTAAAAAACTTACCCCATCCAATCCCATCCTCTGATGCATCCACTTCGCTTACATTGCCTATAGAATTCCCTATCTATTCACCACATTCTTTATTCATGAATGCCAACACTAGATTATGGAGCTGAATCCAAAACTCTTCACTTTTGAAATTAATTTTACTCAATTGAGTAAACCCATCAAACGCCTTGAGCACTAATACGGAATTGTCAAACAACCATAGTTTACCCTCCAACACTCTCTGTTTATCTGCATGGGTCGCGAAGGCTATTGTGTACATGTTGGGACCATAATCATGGAACAATGCTGGTTTACTAATCCTCCAGACCTTGGACATAGTTGCTGCGATCATCTCTTTCCCAATAACTTTATCCATACACAATTTCCCCACTAGACTACGCTCTCCTTTCCTCTATGTTTCTAACATTCCATCTCCTCCTAATATATTTGTTTCCTTGTCTGTAAGCTTTAGCCTACCCCATTAATCCTCAGGATCATCCATCTCTTACACCACTCTTCCACTCCCAAAACGTGAATCCTACATGCTACCACTCACTCTACCTCTTTTCCAAAGGAGAACAGAGGAGAAACTCACTCTATATGAAATAAATTCAAGAAGAGAGACAAAAGTTGCAGTGTTTTTAAAGTTTTTCCTGTTAACACTGATGGAAGTAAATATTAACAGACGATAGGTGATGATCTCTTGAAAATAAATTTATAAATTTAATTGATTTGATGAGATGCATCATATATATCTTTTTTTGGTAATAATAATTTTACAATATGACGTATCACATTAAATTACATTAATTTATAAATTTACTTTTATGAAATTTATTATAAATAAAAAATTTATCTTAAAAAAACTATATTTGTATTTAATTCAATACCAAATAGTTTATATTTTGTAATAAAGAAAAATTACATAGGTTCTAAGTGCATGTTTGGAGTTGTGGTTGAAAATATTGCTTTCAACTTAAGGCTTATATCTTAGAACTTAAAGTAATAAGCTCTACTATTAAAAAATTATTTAGTGTTTGAGATCTGTATATCTAAAATACTTTCTAAAATATTATATTTGTTTGAAAAAAAAATAAAAAAATTTACTTTTTGAGATAGAAATGACATGAAAGGGCATATCCTTGATAGAAATAAAATATTATAATAAAATAATAACGAAAATAGTCTAATAGATTTTTCAATAATTAGAAAATCTCTTCAACTATGCACAAGTGAAGAGAAGATGACTTCTTGCAGCTGAAGAGAAGATGATACGAGAATAATGAAAAAATTAATAGGCAAAGTCTTCAGTAGATAATACGAGAAGAATGAAAAATATTGATAGGCAAAATTGTCATTGTATTAAAATGATGAGGGTCATTTTGTCCATTACATAGCACGGTAAAATAGGAATTACTTCTTCTAAAGTATCTCTAACAAAAAGCATTACTTTGAATCAAAGTCTTTAATGATTTTGTTAAAACGTAGATTTATATATTTTTTTAGTTTAAAAGTACTTTGATGTAAAACTATCAAATATGTAAATTTTGTCACGTAAGCACTTTAGACCATTCAATCGTATTTTTTAGACCTCCCACTGTAATATTAACCAGGCCCTAAATCTAAGTAGCCCATACCATAAGGACTGTTGGGCCAAGATTTCTTGCATTTTATATATATATATATATCTTAATGATTAGATTTTAATAAAGATAAAAAAAAAATGAGAGATGTTAAGTGACGTCATTAATAATTTCACAAATAAAATGTGATTTTATTGAATAATAATAATAATAATTTTGTTGTTGTTTGCTACTCATCATTTATATACACTATAAACCAACTTTTTTTAAGCACTTTCTGCAGTAGAGTCTACTCTTTCATAGATACTTTATGTAAAATTTGTACGCTTAGGAATTGTATATATGATTTTTCTTGTTATAAATATTAAGGCCATGGTCGATAAAATATATTTATGAGCAGACGTACGTATGACACTAATAAAAGATTTCAACACATATTATCTTATGCCATTTGAATGCGGTTGGGTTCTACATCATTTATTTTGACACTCAAATAAATAAACTTACAAATAAAATTATTTCATTCAAACTCATTGAAGTGTTTTTATAAACGAGGGCGAAAAGTCAAGTCCTCCAATGGAATATCGAACCATCTCGTACTGCACTACTTTTTTTTTTTTTTTTAAAGCTAATCAGTATCTAATAATTACAATTTTTTTAAATTTTAAAATAAAACATAAAAAAAATAATTTTTTTAAATTTTAAAATAAAATTATATTCAAACAATTTTTTCACTTCATAATATTTTTTTTTAATTTTTTTCTCATTTCTCAAAATTCAATAAAATATTTTAATAGAAATTATTTTATTACTATTTATAAATATTTTATAATATTTTTAATATCCAAACTAGCTAGCATTAATAGCTAGCCATAGATAATATTCAAGTACTCGAGTAATAGTCCTTAAATGTGTCCGAAATATTTAACTGTTAATTAGTTGAAATATGAACCCCAACTACTTTTTTTTTTTTTGAAAAGAACCCCAACTACTTTTAAGAGCACTCTTATTGGATTATTTATATATAAAACTAAAGCTCCTTTTTAGGTATTAGACATAAAAACTACTTGCAATAGATTATCTATAATCAAATTTTTTAGCTTTTAGTTACAGTACATGTAAAGATAAAATCAAATTTGATAGTTACTGTTCTACAAGTAAATCTTTATTTTATTATTTTTTAAGTCTCTCTCTTTTGATAGCTACTGTTTTTTAAATATTTATTATTTTTTAATCCATAATTAAAATAAAATATGATTTCTAATTAACATATAATAGGTAAAATAGTAAAATATGATAAAATAAAAATTTTAAAAATTAAATATTTATTAATTTATTAATTATTTATTACTATATAATAAATAAATAGATAATCTAATGTAAAAATTTGATATAAATAGTTAAAGTTATATTTATTTTTTATTATTTTATTGTTATATAATGAAAAAATGGCTATTCTAATATAGAAATTTATGTAAATGGAACAGTCAATATTTAAATTTATCTTACATTCATCAAAAATATCATTTACATATGCATAATCCAGGATTAAAGTTAAAATTAAAAAATAATAATATTATCCGATTACAAAGTCATCTTCAACGCTTGTAATTGTACGCAACCTTGACAGAACGGTTGGTGGTCACATGCATCGGTGAATGCATATGTAAAGTTAGGTGAATGCCACGTGCAGATGCATGCATATTGCTACTTTGGATTATATCGCACAGTCAAAACAAAAATTAAAAAACTATAAATTATATCATATTTTACCCCAAAAATTTATCTTAATATTTAATCAACCTAAATATCATTGAATTAAATGCCTATCAGCAGAAGTTTTTTGAATAATTAATTATTATTTACATTAACACAAAGAGAGATAGATGCATGCAATATGTAAATTTTATTATATTTAAAATGCTGGAATTTACATTATTTTTGGATATATGGCCGTATTTGAGTTTTAAGTAAGAGGAGTATTACAGTCATAAAAGGGATTACATAAAAGTAATTTCATAAACTGACGTAATTTTACGTGATCTGTCAAATCTACTTTATATTAAAAATAACTTTACAATTTAACAAAATATATCAAATCACGTCAATTTGTGAGATTATTTTTATATAATCACTTTATAATTAGAGTATTTTTCATTAAGTAGCTGGAAAAAATAGTAATCAATAACAGTACTAATCTGATAAAGAAAAACCAGAATATATATAAATTAAGAGCGATAATTTGGTCAAAATGAGGCATAACTCTCTCCATTGGTGAAATATCGATTTCTCGCCTTAAATGTATGGTCCACCGCTTGATGTTTTGAGGGAAGACTACTCCAAGTTACTTAACAGAGACGACAGAATTTTATAAAAGTACAGAGTTTATGAAGTGAGTTTAATCAATAAAGAGACATATAAATCTGATACAGAACGTTTTATACACTGATATAGTTTAATGTGATATATCAAATTGTAAAATTCTTTTATTTTAAAATAAATCTAACGTATTACATTACGTCATGTTAGTATGTAAACTTTATTACGTAAGATTCGTGTGTGGCCTAACACTTATCAACCATTTATGGTTGTTGATGTATTTTCTCGGCATGATTGGAGCCCAACACTATGATCGACACACAGATTTACATAATCAAACTTAAAAGCCTATATCTATATGTTATTTGGGACAAAATTCATTATGTTTGAGATTTTACAGTCTCTCGTAGAGGACTAGGTTTCCCTCTTTCATGTCACCTTGTTATGGCCTCTACAAGTTTGTCCTTTGTTAATTGTCTGTTTCCCTTAATTACACTAAATAATTTGTGAAATACAATTAAGAAAAGAATCATATCAAACTATCAAGTCTTCACATATTTGATTTTATAAAACTTAAATTTTAAAATTTATCTTTTAAATTAAATTATACCATATAAATATTTTATTCGATGTTCTCTACATATTGATTTGAAAATAATATTTTTCTTAATAATAATAATAATAATACAGATAATAGAAAATATGCCTATAATTCTGATAAATAGAGGACTTTGCTTTCTGAAGAGAAAAGTGGAGACACGAGGAGAAGCCATGTAGATTGCAGGCCGGTCCCTCCCTCGACGATGTTAACAGTGGGGATTGCTTCTACGCCGCCTGGCAATCAAAATGGTGATATTTGGAGTTAGTTAGGTTTTGTGGAGAGAAAGTTCACACGTTGCCTATTTCGTGAGTAGAAATATTCTAGTCATAAAGTCATTAATAAAATTAATTTTATAAATTGATATGGTTTAATGTGATTTGTCATATTATAAAATTATTTTTATTATAAAATAAATTTGACGAATTATAAGAAATTATGTCAATTTATAAGATTATTTTTATATAATTCATTTATAATTATAACACATCTATAAGATTATTTTTATGTAATTCTTAAAAATACAACAGCCTTGAATTTCGTCAATATTAGAAAATCTCTTTAATGTTAGTTTTTGGAATACCCTACCACCTAAAACTTTTTAAAAAACGAAAAACATTAATTACAACACATATTTATTATTATAGTAAAAATATTCTAAAAAAATAAATTCTTGATGCGATATTTTAGATTGTAAAATTATTTTCTTAATAAATAAGTATTTTTATATTCTTTTTTTCAAAATATTTGTATGCGGAAATCATTTTTTTTAATTGAGAATCAACTATGTATAAATTTTTTATTTTCAGAAAAAAAATGACAAAACACCCTGGAAGGAGAAGACAAATGATGCCATGAATTACAAGTAGACGAGGTTCTAGAACACTAAAAAAAGGTTTGGTAGTTATGTATGTGGAAAGACCACGAGGACATGGAGGTAGTTGGAGCTGCCTGGCACGAGTTAACACCCTCCACTCTTTCTTCTTTTATGCCCCCATTTTTCTATACATATAAGCCTATCAATTCCCCAATAAAGCATTCAACCATCCGCCAAAGCTACACACGTTCAGAACGCATTGATTCAACCCAAAAATCCCCCCACCCACGCAATTAACCAAGAAAAATAGTGTGTGTGAGAGAGAGAGACAGCAACTCAATTCAGTTCCTGCAAAATGGCCCCAACTACTCTCACGGCTCTAGCGGGGGAGAAGACCCTTCAGGCAAGCTTTGTTCGTGACGAAGATGAGCGTCCGAAAGTTGCTTACAATCAATTCAGCACTGAAATCCCCGTCATCTCGCTTGCCGGGATTGATGAAGTCCATGGCCGGAGGGCCGAGATTTGCCAGAAAATTGTCGAGGCCTGTGAGGATTGGGGTATTTTCCAGGTGGTCGATCATGGCGTCGATGCCAGTCTCATTTCCGACATGACACGTCTTGCCCGTGACTTCTTCGCCCTGCCTCCAGAGGAAAAGCTTCGTTTCGACATGTCCGGCGGCAAGAAGGGCGGTTTCATTGTCTCAAGCCATCTGCAAGTAAAGCTCTAAAACCCTTCTTTGGCCTCTAAATTGAATATTGTAAATATGTCTGTGCAACCAAAAACTTCGAGACCCTCTAAACTTGATCTTCTGTTGCAGGGAGAAGCAGTTCAAGATTGGCGTGAAATTGTCACATATTTCTCATACCCAATTAGGACCAGAGACTATTCGAGGTGGCCGGACAAGCCAGAAGGCTGGAGAAAGGTGACGGAGGAGTACAGTGACAGATTGATGGGACTGGCATGCAAGCTGTTGGAAGTGCTATCGGAGGCGATGGGATTAGAGAAGGAAGCATTGACCAAGGCTTGCGTGGATATGGACCAAAAGGTTGTGGTTAATTACTATCCAAAATGCCCACAGCCAGACCTCACACTTGGGCTAAAGCGCCACACAGATCCCGGCACCATCACTCTGTTGTTGCAGGACCAGGTGGGTGGGCTTCAGGCCACCAGGGATGGCGGCAAGACCTGGATCACTGTTCAGCCTGTTGAAGGAGCTTTCGTCGTCAATCTTGGAGACCATGGTCATGTAAGTGATGAAAGAATTATATCACTAAAAAATGGGATCCATCGAGAATTGAAAAAATATTGGTGCTAGTTTTATTTTTATATGGTAATTAGGCCATTTTAAGCCAAAATCTTGCTTGATTATAATAGAAGAATACTAATTTTGTTGAGATTATGCTTAGAAACCATGCAACATTGTTATAATTACTGCTAATTTTGGATGCTTAATTCAGATATTTACTGCTGCAATATAATTCGGAGAAAAAAATGTATTATATTAAATACCTATAAACATAAATAATGAATTGTTTCAAACCATTCCCGCCATTCATGACTTACTTCATTAATGCATGCAACTTTCAAGAAATGAAAAGAAATAGGTGATTAGCTAGCTATATATAAGGTCCCAAGCACCTACCAGCGGTAAACTCCTTTCATGAGCCACCTACCAGTAAACCTTCGTTAAAGCTTTGATATTGATCGGCCCTGCCTTCAATGGATGAATATGTCCATATGCATGCTCCATGGCAGTGATATATTCACCCTTAATATATGTGGAAAAAAAAAAAACTGGAAGGATATATATGAACTTGATCTTGTGGCTGCTATGGAAGTGCAGGCATATAGATTTTCTTCTAAACTTTTTCCAGATAAGAAATTGATTGAATTTCACTTGTATCATTATTTTTTTACGAGCAGTATCTGAGTAACGGGAGGTTCAAGAATGCTGATCACCAAGCAGTGGTGAACTCAAACTACAGTCGATTGTCCATAGCCACATTCCAGAACCCAGCACCAGATGCAACAGTTTACCCTCTGAAGATCAGAGAGGGAGAGAAGCCAGTTCTGGAGGCCATGACTTTTGCAGAAATGTACAGGAGGAAGATGAGCAAGGACCTTGAGCTAGCCAGGCTAAAGAAGCTGGCCAAGGAGGAGCAGCAGCAATTGCAGGATTCAGAGAAAGCCAAGTTGGAGGCCAAGCCTATTGAGGAGATCTTTGCTTAAGAGTACTACTGCAGAGTGCAGACGGCTCTTCTTATGTATTATGCCATATGCATGTTTCTTTGCCTTTACTATTTAGTTAAAAGCAGTCTTCTCTTTAATCGTGGAGTTTCATTATCAATGTGATCGGTTGTGTCAAGCTGTGCTACTTTTGAACCCTCGACGTTTTGTTCCCTTTGATGTTCTCCCATTACCAAACAGCTAATATATGAAAATAAGTTGTCCCACGTCCCCTTCTTTTTGTTGGAATGGTTTCTCTTCAGCACCACTTTGGTTTGACTCTCTCAAAAGATGTTCGAATGAAGAAGAACAGAGTAAACAATGTGGAAGAAAAATAGAGAACAGAGAGAAAAGAACTCCATATAAATGTGAGTTTTTTTAATATTTTTTATATAATATATTTTACATATTTTTTTCAATACTTTGCTTATATTTTATAAATATTATAAAACAATAATGATGTAATAATCTGACCTCATTTATATTTAATATTTAAAAAATCCTTACTTATATGCTTAATAATTAAAATATGAATTTTCAAAGTTTAATAAATATGGAAAATGTAATTATATGAAGCATGAGATACTTTAGTGGGCTTAAAATTTGTCTATTCACACTATTTTAAAGTTGATATTTTTTGTCAAAATAACAAACCAGACAAAAACAAAGGTTTCAATCGGCAAATTGGTCCAAATACCCATTTTTGCAGCTTATTTTTGTCATGTGGGCCAAAAAAGCAGAGCAACCCAAAGTTAAAGGCCCAACCCAAATCACCCTAACAAGACCCGCTAGAGCGATATAAATCGATTTGGTCTGGTTTTAAGGGCTCCACTGACCGAAGTAGTCCGGTTAAAAAATTGCCTCTAAGACTGATCGAATCGAATCGATTAAACCCCTAATTTGGAATAGATGATATCCAAGTAGTTAAAAGCATGTGGTGCTTTGGTCTTTTCACTTATCAATATAATCAGTTAACAGCAGGGACCGCTAGGAGTATCGGATCATCCATATTTCTCGATACAGACCAACAGACAAAAAGGCCAACTATAGTACTGGGTGGGTATTTCTAAGCCCAATAACAACCCACACAACGGCCCACTGAGGAAATTGCAAGCTCAACCCACACAACTTGTGTTTTTCTCTACCCATCTAGATAAAATAACTGATTTAACCGTCGAAGTCCACCCTTCTCAGGACAATCACGGAGGCAAGGCACCTCTTGGCTCTTGCCACCAATGCCCACCTACCGAGCTTTTGAAAAATGAGAACTGTTCTGAAGTCCTTGCTAGCTAGGAGATAAAAGAGTTATAAATCTGATTCAGCCCTCTTACACAATTTTTGATGTGAAGCTAACTATTGAATATGCTTATGGGAGAGAGATCTACCCATTAATGGAGCAACAAAGGAGTTGATATACAATGGTATTTTCTTGAAGGATGAGCAAACCTTGGCTTGACCCAGACCAAGGTGTATGAAACTGGTTCTATCTTCTTTCTTGGTTTGACTTCGCAGAATTAGAAGAAGAAAAGCCAATAGTTGCGGTAGCAAACACATCCATCATGAAAGAGTAAAGACAAAAAAAAAAAAAAAAATTGCAGAAGAAAAAGAAGACGTGTCATCTACTCATCAATTGATCAAGACTGACTGACTGGTAAGGACTCCAAGACGACTTCAATCCAAGTCTGTTGATCTTATCCAAAGAGATCGATCCCAAGATTAAAGAGACCCATTTCTCTGGTGTTAACAAACACTGCACCAACACAAGTTCTCAATATTCACCAGTACTGTGTTTCGTCTCTGAACATCAGAAACGCCGGCGATTTCACCGTAATTGCTGGATACCCAATGCTTTCAAGAAACGAGAAGCTATAAGCAGATCATACTTTAGGATTTAGGGCCTTTGAGTATACAAAAAAAATTATTGAGGTTTTGTGTATTAGAGTTTTATTAAAACTCAATGTCTCACACACCCATATCCCTATAGATTTATATTAATTCAAATACATCTCTTAATTAATGAGTTATATTGAGATACATGTATCTAGATTTCATGATAGCCAAAAGTCTATTTAAACACTGAGAGGGTTAAGATTTCTCACCTATAATATAATTGTGTCTCTAGCCATGGAGAGATACTCGGAGATCAAGTTATTAGGCTGATCATTCTTTCATAGTTAGGTTAGATTTTTCATCAAATTGTCAAGGAGGAATGTACATTTTCTAACTATTATTATTTTTTATTATGGATCATAGAAAATTGAACATTCAAACATTTATGTTTCATGTTAAAACATTTAGCATGTGGTATAAGAGATAAAGGTTATAGGAAAAATATAGTTGCAAGCACAATTGTGCACTAATCTGTGCACTAATATGATGTGATTGGTTAAAAAGTAGATTTTATTAAAAACAGTATTAATTTAAATTTTAAGTATGAATAAATCAGTATTGGTACACAGATTAGTGCGCGACTGTGCTTGTATGTAGCAAAACTCAAAGTTATATATATTCTATGGTTTTGATAAAATATAATATTGGTGTAAATTTATAAATTGTGATTCATTTTTACATATTTATGTACATCATATGATTTAGATTTAAACTTCATGCATTTATAAATTTACATACGTATTGAGAATTGATCCATAAGTGTGTTCTCGGCTTGGAAGAGATGAGAGAATTTTTCTATGGAGCTTTGGTTCAAAGGAAAATAACGAGAGAAGAGATGCTGTGAGTAGCTGCAGCATGAGGATGGTGGTCATGCCTCTATTTATTTTGTTTAGCTTATTAAAAAAAATGGTGATGTGTCACGTACCTCCTTGATCCTCAACTGCTACTACACTCAGAATGCTAATCTCCATTGGAATGAAGGTTCAGATGACAGTTCACACAATCTTGAACAACTAAATCACAGAAGAAGAATTTAGAATAGAATCACAAGCTTCTATTATATTCGTAAGAGATTTTCGAGCAATACCTAAGCTCCTTACAAATCAAAACCTCAGTGAAATGATCGATGCCTTCTGCAACCCTGACTGACTCTATTTATAGGAAGAAGTAACAAAACTAACTAACAGACTTACAAAGCATCTCAAAAACGTAAACTCAAATGATGCCGTATTGGCTTATTTCACATAAAAACACAAAACGAATCGTTTTATTAAACTCAACCAATTAATTCGCACGGCAACACTTTTCCTCGTTGCGCACCGTTTCATTAATTTCCATCCTTTGCTGTACATCGTTTCACTATATTCAAACGCACCATATCAGAATCTGTTAATACCGTTGCCTACTGCCTGTATCTACAACCCAGATGCACACATAACAATCTCCCCCTCTTAAAGGACTTGCCCACAAGGCCTTCAACCTAGATGCACACACCTACAAAATAGTGCCAACCAAGTGAGGATATAACTGCCTCAAGTTCCACAAACACTCCCAAGAGGCATCTTCAAGAGCAGCCCCCACCCAGCTCACTAAGACCTCAGTTACAGCCTTGTTACCCCTCCTTTGCATCCTCCTATCAAGGATCTCTCGTGGCTCAGGTTGCAATTGGCCATGAGAATTAGTTGGAGGTAAGATGGGCAAAGGAATGACATGCTGCCCCAACTTCTTCAAGCAAGAGACATGGAAGACGGGATGGATCTTGGAAGATGATGGCAAATCAAGTTTATAAGCCACTGACCCCACTTTCTGTAGCACTAGAAATGGGCCATAAAACTTTGGAGCTAATTTCATGTTATGGCGCATAGCCACTGTTTTCTGCCTATAAAGTTGTAGTCTTAAGAAGACCCAGTCACCCACCTGGAAAGATCTATCTGTTCTGCCCCTATCAGCAAAAAATTTCATCATGTGATGTGCTTGTGCTATGTTATCCCTCAACAACCTCAGTAATTCATCCCTTGTTTTTAATTGTTGGTCAACAGCATCATTTGAGGAGATGCCAGGTACATAAGAAAGAAGTTTAGGGGGACCAAAACCATAAAGGGCTTCAAATGGAGTCATTTTGATGGAAGAATGTGGAGTAGTGTTGTAACACCACTCAACCATGGCCAAACATGAAGTCCATTGCTTTGGTTGTTGACTACAATAACATCTCAAATACCCTTCCAAGCATTTATTTAATGCTTCTGTTTGACCATCAGATTGAGGATGGTATGAAAAAGTAAAATCCAAGGAAACACCTTGCAAATGAAACAACTGTTTCCAGAAAGAGCTAGTGAAAACTGCAACCCTGTCTGAAACTATTGAGCGAGGCAAGCCATGTAATTTGAAGACCCATTAAAAAAAACTTGAGCCACCTTAACAGCTGTGTATGGATGTGAAAGTGGAAAGAAATGGGAAAATTTAGTCAATCTGTCCACCACAGACAACACAACAGAAAACCCATTAGAAAGGGGTAACCCTTCAATGAAATCCATGGATATATCCAACCAAGGGAGATCAGGAACTGGCAAGGGTTGTAAGAGGCCAGGGTACTTCACATTTTCACTCTTACTGACCTGAGAGGTTTCACATTCTTTAACCAACCTCCTGACATCTTTTCTCATACCAGGCCACCAAAAATCTCTTCGAGCCCTTTGAAGTGTTTTATGATAACCCACATGACCAACTTGCGGATTGTCATGTATATATTGTAGTATTTTGGATAAAATGGACGAAGAAGGAACTATCACCAACCTACCCTTCCTGAGTAACAACCCTTGTTGAGTAGAAAAATGTTTTGGACCCTGTTGACCTTGTTGCAATTTAGGAACCAAATCCACATATTCTGGGCATAAGGAGTAACAACTCTTAAGTTCTTCAATCCACAAGGGAGTGAGAAAAGAAATCATAGCAATGAGAGCTTGACCTTCTTCATCTTTTCTGGAAAGAGCATCAGCAACCAGATTTTCTTTGCCCTTTTTATAGTCTACTATAAAATCATAACCAATGAGCTTGGACACCCATTTGTGTTGTGCCTCCGTGCCAATTTTCTGTTCCACCAAGAACTTTAAGGCCTGCTGATTAATCTTGATTTTAAAGGGATGGCCCAATAGATAAGGTCTCCACCTCTGAACAGCAGAAACCAAGGCCAACAGCTCCTTTTCATAAGTTGATAATAGCAAAGCTTTTCCCTTCAAAGCTTTACTATAAAAGGCTATTGGTTGAGACTCTTGCATCAAGACTACTCCAAGACCCACCCCAGAAGCATCACATTCTATGGTGAAGACTTTAGTGAAATCAGGCAACCTCAACACAGGAGGGCTGCTAACAGCACTTTTTAATAATTCAAATGCCATAGTAGCCTTCTCATTCCAGCAAAAAGAATTTTTTTCTTAATAAATCTGTCAAATGAGCTGCTATAGAACCATACCCACGAATGAACTTCATGTAGTATCATGTCAACCCCAAAAACCCTCTCAAAGACTTCAAGGTTTTAGGAACAAGCCAATTAACCATAGCTGTAGTCTTTGCTAGATTAGTTTGAACTCCTTTCCTAGATATAATGTGGCCTAAATACTCAATCTCAGATACACCAAACTTGCACTTTGACATCTTGGCATACAAAGTATGTTGTTTCAATGTACTCAAAACAATCTTTACATGCAACAAATGGTCAGTAACATTTTTATTGTATATGAGGATATCATAAAAAAAAAAAAAAAAACCAAAACAAACCTTCACAAAAAAGGCTTGAAAATATGGTTCATTAAACCCTGAAATGTGGTAGGGGCATTAGTGAGTCCAAATGGTATCACTAGAAATTTATAATGGCCCTCATGAGTTCGAAAAGCTGTTTTTGGAATATCCTCATCCTTTACACGAATCTGGTGGTAACCAGCTCTTAAATCCAGCTTTGAAAAGATTCTAGCCCCAAACAATTCATCAAGTAATTCATCTATCATAGGAATTGGAAATTTATCTTTTATGGTTTCATGGTTTAGGGCTCTATAATCAATGCACAGACACCTAGTGCCATCAGCCTTTTTAACCAACAATACAGGTGAGGAAAATGGACTCTGGCTAGGTATGATTACACCAGAAAGCAACAATTCATGGACAATCATCTCAATTTCAAATTTATGGTAATGAGGGTACCTGTATGGCCTTACTGAAACAGGTGAGGCTCCTTCTCTGAGATTAATTGGGTGATCAAAAGCTCTTTTTGGGGGCAGGCCAATACGTTCAGCAAATACATCACTAAATTGCTTAAGTAAGTCAGCCATTGGACCTTCCATAAATACTTCAATAGGTTGCTGTTCAACAAGCATCATCTGTAAAAACCAGCCTTGTTTAGTCACAAATTGTGACTTAAAGCCCTTAACACTAGACATCATATGTATACTTGCAGAAGTTAAGCCTTGCAAGCTCACCATCTGACCACCCCACTCAAACTGCATAGACATATCTATAAAGTTCCAAGTGATAGAGCCTAGAGTTCTTAACCATTGCACCCCGAGGACTACATCACATCCTCCCAATGCTAACACATGGAAAGGAACAGAAAATCTTAAGGCTTGAATCTTAAAAACCTCCACCCCACTGCCTTGACTCAGAAGCTTTTCACCATTGGTCACTCGAACTTGCAAACTAGACTCTTTATGAACAGCCAATTTAGCATCCTGGACCACTAAAGGATCCACAAAATTATGTGTGCTCCCAGAATCTGCTAGTATTTCAATAGCACAAGAGCCTACACAGCCATGCAATCTCATAGCATTTGCACTGATAGATCCAGAAATAGCATTGACAGACACTTCCAAATTATCAACCTCTGTAGGAGCAGATTGGCTATCCTCAATACACAGAGGGCCTTCATTATCAAATTTGTCCAATTCCTCAAAATCAGCTTGAATGAAATACACTTTGGTTTTCTTACAAGTGTGATTCGGATTCCATTTTTCCTCACAATGAAAACATAACCCCTTCCTCCTCTTCTCATCAATCTGAGAAGAATTCACCCTCCTTAAAGGAGCAAAATTCTTATTGCCTTCCTCAGTAAAATCTTTAAGTCCCATTTGATTGATTGGCCACTTATCAGCATAATGACCATTGGTCCTCCAAGACTTCCTTGAAGATAAAACATACTCTTCTTGCAACTTAGCCAAGCCAAAGGCAGCTCCTAAGTTCAAAGGATTAAACATTTTTATAGGAATTCTTATGTCATCCTTCAACCCACTGATAAAACAGCTCATTTTATACCTTTTGGACAAGCCTCTTAACCTATTAGACAATGCTTCAAACTGTGTGGTATACAATCCAACAGAAGTAGTCTGTTTCAATCTTGTCAAAGCCTTCATTGGATCATCAAATGAAGATGGTCCAAATCTATTTTGCATTGCCACTACTAAAGTCTCCCATGAATTAAATTGGCCGGAATCCAAAGCATGTTGGTACCAAACCAATGCCTCACCATCCATATGGTGTGATGCCACCATTAATTTTTGATGAAATGGTACTTGAAAGCAATCAAAATATTGATTAGCCTTAAAGATCCATCCCGCAGGATCAGTACTATTGAAATGTGGAAATTCCAACCTAAAACCCTTCTGAAAACCACCTCTATCCTCATGGTTTCTAGGCACATGATCTCTTTCTCTAGATATCTCCCTATCATTTCTAGATAAAGCATTCACAGTCTCAACAACAGATCTCAACATATCAAAAAATTGATCTAACCTTTCTGTTATTCCTGTAATAGTGTGCTGATGATGTTCAAGTTGTTTCTGCACCAGGTCTTGGTTTTTCTGAGAGGCATCTTGCTGGCCTTTAAGAGCACCACGCATACCTTCTGCCATCACACCTTCTATGGTAAGGATTGCCTACTGCTGATACCAATTGTCATGTACCTCCTTGATCCTCAACTGCTACTACACTCAGAATGCTAATCTCCGTTGGAATGAAGGTTCAGATGACAGTTCACACAATCATGAACAACTAAATCACAGAAGAAGAATTCAAAATAGAATCACAAGCTTCTATTATATTCGTAAGAGATTTTCGAGCAATCCCTAAGCTCCTTACAAATCAAAACCTCAGTGAAATGATCGATGCCTTCTGCAACCCTGACTGACTCTATTTATAGGAAGAAGTAATAGAACTAACTAACAGACTTACAAAGCATCTCAAAAACGTAAACTCAAACGGTGCCTTATTGGCTTATTTCACATAGCAACACAAAACAAATTTTTTTATTAAACTCAACCAATTAATTCGCACGGCAACACTTTTCCTCGTTGCACACCGTTTCATTAATTCCCATCCTTTGATGCACATCGTTTCACTATATTCAAACGCACCGTATTAGAATCTGTTAATACCGTTGCCTGTTGCCTATATCTTCAACCCAGATGCACACATAACATGATGATGGTCTGGCACCAAGAGGAGGCTAAAAACCTCATAACCGATGTCTCTGTGGCGGCATCACAAAGGACTAAAAAGTCCAATATAGAGGCAACGTAGCGAAAAAAAAAAAAAGGGAGAATGGAGGTCGACATCAATGGCGAGAGGAGGTCGAGGATGTCTTGCCAGCATGTCCTTACTAGCAACAACATCCACAATTGCACCAGAACAAGGTTGAAAACTCTTATTTGGTGCGACGACTGCATGAGGGTGAAGGAGAAAAAGAATCGAGTCCTAGGTTGCTGAACGGGTAGAGTTTTCAAGCCCATTACAGTTTGGGCCGTAGGTCTATCCTAGTCCAAGAATATCAAAGGGAAATGGCCAAAATAGGGAGCCTGGAAACTAGGCCTAGGCCAGAAATGTGATTAAAAAAATGTGTTATACAGGCTACTGGCCAGCAAAGTAGGCCATAATTGTGATCCAGGTCAAACAAGAAAAAAAAAAAAAAAAATCTCTCTCTTTCTCTCAATGCATGTCCTTTATTGTTTAACAAATATAAAAATTATGTGGACTTCAATTGTGGCTATTAATTATAAAATTTTTAATTATTATTTCTTATAAATTTTATTATAGGGTAAGTCATATAAATTTATAAATTATTTGGAGTTGAATTATGGTTATTAGTTATAAAATTCTTAATTAATGTTTCCTATAAATTTTATTATATGGTAAGCCATATAAATGTATGAGTTATTTGGACTTGAATTATGGCTATTAGTCATAAAATTCTAAATTATTGTTTCCTATGAATTTTATTGTATGGTTGGCCATTTATGTGTATATACATATCTATAGTAATTATATAAGCGGCAATGGGTGAGCTACAGTTTAGGAACAGTAATTTTCCCACTCCCAGTTTTTTTTTTCGTGTATTTGGATTTCTGACTTTTCTACCCTTAATTTTGTATCAATTTGGTTCTGTGTGTTTGGGGTTTTTTCATCTTTTCGGTTGGGTTATATATCTTTTTGGTCTTTTCTGTGTGTTTGAGGGTTTTTTTGGTCTTCTCGATTTTAGTTGCACCGTTTGGTTTCTTTTCATTTTGTCCGTTGATTGTATTTCATCTTGTCTCTTGGTTTCTCTAGATTTTCATCTTATCCTTCTCTTTCGTTCTCTGCGTGCGTGGTCTTCCGTGTTGGCTCTTGGTGTTTACCTCTCTTTCTATGTCGTTTCGGTGGTCTTTTTTGTAGGTCTTGTCGATTGTTTTATTTCGGTTTGGGATGTTCTTGTGGGTTGAAAGTTACGATTTTTTTACTGATTTTGGGAGGGTTTCCACAGATTGTTGGGAGGGTTTGCTTCATTGGTTATTTTTGTTTGCATCTTTTAGAGATTTCTTTGTGGGTTTTCCCAATTCTATGGTCTTTCGGTGGTATTATTTGTGGGTTTTATCAATTGTTTCGTTTGTTTTTTGGATGTTCTTGTGGGTTGAAAGTTGCAATTTTTTTTACTCATTTTGGGAGGGTTTCGATGGGTTCTTGGGAGGGTTTGATTGGTTGTTTATTTTTGTTTGCATCTTTTGGGGATTTCTTTGTAGGTTTTTCTGATTGTTTTGTTTCAGTGGTCGATGATGCATTTTCATTTTCTGAACAGTATTCTATAAAATGGCATTACGGATGCCTTGCAATGTACTTCAGTTTTTTTTTTGTTATTTCTGTTTGGTTCTTTTGGAGATTTTTTGCAGTTCGTTTGCTGTTTTGTTCTTTGGAGCGTTTTCCCTGTGTTTTATGTTCTTTTTTTATTCTAAGCTGGTGTATTTTGGTCTTATTTTGAAGTTAAGATTTTTGTTATTTGCCGTTTGTTTCTGTGGCCGATGATGCTCTTTCTTTTTCTGAAAAGCACTGTATAAAATGACATTTTTGATGCCTTGCAGTGTTCTTGATGTTTTTCTTGTCTTCTTGTAGTGTTTTTTTAGATGACCTCGAGTGTTCTTCCAAAATTTCTTTTTCGTTTTCGTCTCGTGGTTGATGATGAAGTTTTTTTTCATTTTCTTTAAAGTATTTTTTTAATATATAGATTTATTGTACTTTTTTTTTTTATTTGAATTTGATAGTTTCTTATCAATGCATTTGCATGTGTCAATCTTTGGCCGGTGCATTAATGGTCGGCTACAGTTTAGCAACAATAATTTTCCCACTCCCCGTTTTCTTTTTTCGTGTATTTCAATTTCTGACTTTTCTACCCTTAATTTTATATCAATTTGTTTTTGTGTGTTTGGGGGTTTTTTTGGTCTTTTTGATTGCCTTAAATATTTAGTTGCACCGTTTGGTTTCCTTTCATTTTGTCGGTCGGTTGTATTTGGTCTTGTCTCTTGGTTTCTCTAGATTTTCATCTTCTCATTTTCTTTCGTTCTCTGCGTGTGTGGTGTTTCATGTTGGCTCTCGGTGTTTACCTCTCTTTCTATGTCGTTTCAGTGATATTTTTTGTAGGTCTTACCGATTGTTTCGTTTGGGCTTGGAATGCTCTTATGGGTTGAAAGTTACGATTTTTTTACTCATTTTGGGAGGGTTTCTATGGGTTGTTGGGAGGGTTTGGTTGATTTGTTATTTTTGTTTGCATCTTTTGGGGATTTCTTTGTGGGTTTTTCTGATTGTATGGTGTTTCGGTGGTATTTTTTTTAGGTCTTACCGATTGTTTTGTTTGGGTTTGGGATATTATTGTGGGTTGAAAGCTGCAATTTTTTTACTCACTTTTGGAGGATTTCAACGGGTTGTTGGGAGAGTTTGGTTGGTTGCTTATTTTTGTTTGCATATTTTGGAGATTTCTTTGTGGGTTTTTCCGATTATTTTGTTTCGGTGATGGTGCATTTTGGTCTTGTTTTGAAGTTAAGATTTTTTTTTTAATTTTTCATTTGTTGCTGTGGTCAATGGTGCTCTTTCTTTTTTCTGAAAAGCACTGTAAAAAATGGCATTATGGATGCCTAGCAGTGTTCTTGATGCTTTTTTCCCGGGTGCCGTAGAGTGTTCTTGGAATGTTTTTTTGGGATGGCTTGCAGTGTTCTTCCTGTGATTTTTTTTTTCATTTTCGTGCCGTGGTTGATGATGAACTATGTTTTTCTGAAAAGAAGAATATGATTTTTTTATGAACTTTATTTTTTGGTTTCTTTACGTGAAATTATTTTTTTCATTTTATTACGTAGATTATCATGTTAGCATATGTATTTGTTTGCACATGTTTTATAATTTTATATTTTAGTATTTCTACCTTTATGTATAGCTCGAATTTTATATTCTGCAATTAGTGAGTTACAGTTTACGATTTGGAGATATTATTTTGATGTGTCAACCTTTTGTCAGTGCATTAATGGTGGTCTCAGTCCATCGGTCACTCTATTGATTGTTCGGACTAAATTTTTTTAAAGATCTTTTTTTAATATTAATAATCGTTAGAATTTTTTTTTTTTTTAAGTTTGAGAGTTTGTTAGTTCCTTTCGTTTTGTTGTCTATACTGTTCTTTTTTCATTTCATTGGTGCATTCTTATTTTTACATGTACGGGACTTTCACTTGTTGCGGTAGTAATTTATTGTTTTTTGTGGATGTGACTGGCTGAGTCACTGTGGCAGACTTTTCTGTGTGTAAGCGGCTTAGAATTTTATTTTTTGTGTCCTTTTTTAGAGATTCGGATTAGCTCAAATCTGATATATTAATTTTAGAAGTTGTTTTTTTGTGTCTTTATCATATTGGAAATGAGAAAGTCTGACCCAAATTTATAACAATCTTTTTGTCGGAAAGGGTTATTTTGTTGTTTGCATTTGTGTAATATTTTTGCTGATAAATTTTTGTAAATTAACCAAACAACCCAACTAAGCAAATGTGCATCGCACGTTGCACATCAACTAGTATATATATATTTATATATTCAACAAGCATATACCTGTTTGCTTTCTTAAAACATGTATTTATATATAATTAAAGTTTACATAAGCAGTACTAGCTTCTTATGTTTTTCTTTTCGAGCATTGCTACTCATAAGTCCTATACACCACACACCTCATATTTTTTATTTTTATTTTTTAAATTTTTTTTAGATTTTTTCTTTTTAAACTATTTCAATTTTTCTATTTATTATTTATATAACAAACATTTGATAAAATAAAAAAATAAAAAAAAATAGATGGTGTGTGGTGTAGGGGCTTATGTTTAGAATTTTTCTTTTCAGAAAGCTTCTATATTTACCTCACTGTCTCTTTGTTTTCATCATCTTCTTTCCTTGTACATACATGCTGCCCGAGGGTCTGATTAAGGTATGCTAGGAAACAGAGGAAGCAGGGCTGCAACGGCTTGTATGTATATGTGTGTGTATATACACTATTGCTTTTCCATTCAGTTAATTTTATTTCCTTTGGTTATTTGAATCTGAATTAAAAATTTTAGAATATGACATTCTTGCATAGTCTAGAAGAAAATAAATTCAATCAATTAACGTTATTATGTAAATTAATTAAAAATAAATTCAATTTTATAAAAATTGACTTAAAAGAACGTAAATTTTTATAAAAATAAATTTACTTTTAATTAATTTACATGATAATGTTTGTTGATTGAATTTTTTTTTTCTAGATTATGCAATAAAGTATTGTTTTGATATTTTTAATCAAGATTTAAGAGTAAATTAAAGGAAAAAAAGCTTGATAATATAATAATAGTAAAAAAAGTGTAAGGATATCATTACCCGTATTTGCATATATATGCCAATATGGATACACAACTTTCCAAAGATATTGTCTTTCGTACAAAATTTTCTTAAAACTGAATCAATTTTAAAAAATAGACATTTATCTCTTAAGCATGTAACAAACATATGCTTTTTTTTTGTTTTTTTAACAAACATATGCTTTTTAAATGAAGGAATCATGTCAATATTTATTCTAAGTTGTAATAAACACTTGTCATGTTTTTACAGGGCTTTGGAGAAACTTCCCAAAAACCCTGTCCTTATCTTTCCTTGATGGTAGCTTTGACTTGATTTGACTTTATTGAATCACAATATTCTTCTCCTTTGGTTGGCTAGCTAATCTCTTGATTTAAAGATGTGCTTTATCAAGGAGATCATGAATATATCCCGGAGATTGAACCGAGAAAGGGTTAAACAGCTTACATATATAGAGCTGGCCAACCAGCTCCACATTTTATTTATAAATCAGAAGTTAGTACGTATCGAAATTAATGATGTCGTCCTTGTTGTGAGATATACTGTAGTTGAATAATGCTACTTCACCGTATGAAACTTACTGATCAGATGACTCTCTTGACATGTCATAATGCATAACTATATGATGCCACAATATTATGCTTTATTAAAAAAAACCATAATATTGTAGTTTTTTAGTATAGGAAATCTAGAGTTTCAATTTTTTTAGTAGTTTTGGATGTCTTTTTTGTTTGAATATATTTTTGTGTTTTTTTTTAAAGAAATTCCGTAAAATTTTGTTATGTATAAACAAAATCGTGTACTAATCTGCGTGCTAATACTGATTTCTTCATATTTATAATTTAAATTAGCACTATTTTTAATAAATTCTACTTTTTGACCAATCATATTAGATTGATGTACATATTAATATTCAGTTATCCTAACAACTAGATTTTTCCAATCCCCTAATACTATGATATGGTGCCCTGTCAAGAGATGGTCCATAGAAATATTATAGAGAAAACTTCTTAAATTATTAATAGTACATAAACGAACGAACTTGTAAATTATTATTATTATTATTTTTTAATCTATAATACATGAGAACGTACCGAAAACAAACCGCATAGAAAGAATTGATAAAGCATAGTTTATCGAAAAGCCATGTTTGTTTTTATATCAATCAATGATGCAACACACAATGCTAATCAGAAACATAATCTTCTCTTACAAGCCTCAAGTGGTAATGCATGATACATGCTACAACATCCCATTTCTCCTACCATCTCTTCAATCAAGTCCCTGCAAATGTGATCCTGTAGAGCCAACCCAATTCTTCCAATTTCTCTCCTCTTTCCCCAATCAATATCCCTACAAACTTCCTCCACACTCTCTATCATGGCTTTACTGCTCCATACGGACGATATTGATCCCACGTTATAAATGTCTCCTTTCCTCTCAACTGTTTCGGTATTAATGTTGATCATTCTGTCGTGGAAATATATCTTAGTGGTTTCCTCTTCCCCTGGCTTCTTCCTCAGTTGCTTTTGATGCTGTTGTACCAGTCTTCCTGCATGCGAGTTACTTTTATATAATATTCTTATATCTGCTCATGTCTTTACCTACAGTACTCTCTTAAACGACGTTGACAGTACAAAAAAAAATACCAGAAAAACTATCTTTTTTGAAATATAATTTAGGAACACAAAAGGTGTCCATGGTCTATGTTTGGATGCTCAAATATCTAAAATTATTTATGAATAGTAATAAAATAATTTATTAATAATAATAAAATAGTAATAAATAGTTTAAAAATAGTAACGAATTATTTGTAAATAATAGTAAACTAATTTTCAAACATACCCTAATTATTTGGTTGTTTCGTATGTAGCACTATAAAAAAAATAATATTTATAACGTGTTATTTGTGACCAAAATGATTGACATTGTCGTAACAAATAACAAACATTTTTCGTATAATTAATGATGTTACCCTATTCTTAGTTAACGAGACAGGTCATGTGATTAATGAATAACACCAGGGAAAGTGAAAAAGATAAAAAGCCCTAGCTGTTCGATGACATCTTGTTTTTGACAGCTCAAGCGCGTTTGGACCTACTAATGAGTACGTACTGTGGCATGCGCATGGACACTAGTACCACTGTTCTCCTCCAACCTCAAACCTGATTTAAGTACTTGATTAATGTCTGTCAAAAGTTAAAGCGATAAAAGCTGTATTTTCTTTTCTTTTTACTTCTCTCTCTTTTTTCCTTCCAACCCATCTTTGACTGCATCATGAATCAGAAGCCACGTACACACACACGTGGTCCCCCACACCAAATATAATACAAACCCTATATAATATATATTAATATATATATATAAAATCTATACACAGCTATTATCCTATTATTCCATTACATAAAATATTATACATTATTTATTATTATTAAATAATATTTTATTAAATAATTTTTTCTCATTTAATAATAATAAATATGTTACATCTTATATAATAAAATAAAAATAAAATGAAAGTATAGTATATGATATTATTATATATATATAGAGAGAGAGAGGGCTTCATATCGGGTATAATTACAAAGATTTTTTTGGTGCATTGATTAATGTTTGGGGGCAAGGAAGTAGCGGCAATATGGTTAAGAAAAAAAAAAAAAAAAAAAAAGGAAGAAAGGTAAATATTTTGCCATATTTCTCTTAAAATAACAGCTGTAAGTCATTAATTGTTGTATTATATATATATAATATTTAGGTGAAGATCCACTGACCATTTCGTTGAAAGTGGCTTTAAAAATAATCAAATGGTCCCCCACTACCAATGTTTATAATGCAGACATGCATGGGTCCAAACATGACCTGGTCATCTTATCATGATTTTCAATTTTGAACTGCTCAGAGCTAGGGTAAACAAAATGTTGATCGAGTTGGAATCCTAAACCTTGGTATATGTGTGGATCGAACATGCACTTTAATTTTCTGGATACATCATTGTCACCTGTTAGAGGAAAATCCTAAACTCCCAATGCGACATTTCTATGAACACAACTTACCTTTTATATATAATTAATGTCAACGTACAAATGAAATTGCTTGAAGTCATGACAACACAATTAAAGACGGGCTTGAATTTTAGCTAGGGATTTTAATCAACAATATTAATTGTTTTAATCTGTTGTAAGTTTGAAATATAATTAAGTTTATCTGTAATCGCCGCCAATAGAATTTTTGTTAAGAGATTTGCTACTCATCATCTTCACATAAGCACCACACACCATATTTTTTTTTTCTCTTACTAAATATGTGGTATATGAATCATGATGAGTAGAAGAATTCAATTAATTTAAGAAGAATAAAACTTAAAAAAAAATTTAAAAATAGAAAAATATAAAAAATGTGTATGGTGTGTGGTATATGAAGATGATGAATAAAATTTTTCGTTTAATACTCGTGTATTCATTTCATTTAATTACGAGTTATTTTAAATAGTTCAAATGAAAAATTATATATACTATACTACCATTCTATTTGTATCAAACTAAGTAAGATGTGACATATTTATTCACATGTGATGATAATAATATTATATATAGCAGTACTCCGATTCATACAATTAGATGGAATATGGTTGAGATTAATAGAATATTAGTTTCCAATATGCGTCGATTAATTTAATGGTGGAGTATGTCACAAGTTATCATAGTCAATGAAGGCAAAGGTCTCAGAAAGTAGAGAGTAGATAATTAATATTTTTTTCTTATTAAAAAAGAAGATAATTAATATTTTGTATAGAAACTTAATTTTGTCCGATCTGAACAACTACTAAGATTAATTATTGATTCCTTAAGTTTAATTTACGTTAATGTATTAATGTTTTAAATTTATTTTTATGGAATGCAAGTACACATAAGTAGTAAATCAGAGAAATCAAAGCAAAGAAGACAGAACAGAACGAACCGTTTGCTTGTCTTCTGGAGTGGCAGTACTGTCCAGTAGCACTCGAAGGTGAAGGAGTGAACTCGTCCAGCACGGACACCGGACTCGGCTGCTGTTGCTCGCCATTGAACTCCGACCATCTTTTCAACGTATTAGTTTCCCCGTCAACATGTTGACCTTCGTCCGTTGATTTCAGCCTCTCCGAAAACTGTACAGACTCGATGACCTTCCTGAGCGCGTTCAAGTCCTCGTTGCATTTCTCCAGCGCTCCTAAGAGCTTCCTTCTCTTCTCTGCTGCCGATTCCGGCATTCCCTCCAACCCCATCAGCCGCGCCATCAGAGCCGGCGGAGTCCGGAAGTGCTGCTGTGAGTTTGAGGAGTTCGAGCGCCGCATCTCCGCCGGAAGTGTAGGGCTCCTTTGCATGTCGCAAGACAATTTTCGTAGATCAACGGCCGCGTTTTCTCCCTCCTTTGCGCTTTGCTCTTGCAGTACTACTGATGGGGAAGCTTGGGTTGTTGAGACCGAGGAGGGTTTTGGTTTAGCAGGAGAAGAGACCGCATTGATCTTTTCCTGCTTCTTTCCTGACAGAACAAACAAACGGATTTCTATATATTAGGTTATGCGTATGACTAGCTTAAGGACTCTATCTAGAATATGCATGTACAGTAAGTAATAGGGTTAGAAGAAAGAGAAACAAACCGAAAGTGAGGAATTTGCGGCGATTATGGTACTTGGAAACGAGGTTGACAATGCCGGACATGCATCCGATGCTCTTAGAATGTAGGGTTTCGGGCGCAATGTTTTCCCTGTAGGAAGAAGACGACAACCGAGTCTGGTCTGATTTCTTCATAGATCCTGATCTCTGTTATGTCTCTCTTGGAGTGTGAGAGTGCTTTGCTGGGAGATGGGAATGGGAATGGGAATGTGCTGTGTGAGGCAATTAGGCAGAGATAACGGCAATAAATTTAGGTACTTTGATTGAAAGAAGAAAAAGAGAGAGTGCCTGTGCCTGTGCGGTGGCCAATCTTGTCTCATCTTTGAACGTAAAAAAGCAAATGAAGCATCATCATGTGGAATTCTTTTTTTAGGAGCTTTTCGGTTTGCATTAGTGTTTCTTAAGATTGCTATTGCTTTTTCACAGCCATTAAATGGATCATTATTTGAGCTTAATTTATCAAAATAATTTTCAAAATTTGAGGATGCATGAGAGAGATAGATTATATATAAAGTATGGTATTTTATATTATTTTTTGAACACGATTTAATTCATGACATCTGATCAAAACCCACTTGACCAGTACCCATAGTAATAATAATTGTTGCAAGAAGGGGCTTCAAATATCTTTTATATATAAAAAGTGTGTATGTAACGGAAAATCTTGTTTTAACGGTTTTTCTTGTTTTTCCGTTAAAGTTAACACCGTTTGTTTTAACGGTTTGTCATATAAAATGAAGACATAAATGTTGAGAGAGATAGCATTCAATGTTGTTATATGATTTATTAATCACAATAATTATAATACTTAATAGTTTATATAATAATAAGTAATTAAAGATTAGTTATTATATTTTTCTCTTTCTCTTTAACATATACACGTGTATTATGTGCATAAGACGTGAATCTCTAAGTATAATATATGTGTATTATACGTTTCATTAATTCAGATTATTGAATATTCTAAATTTAAAAATCTCATATAATATATAATACAAGTGTGTTTAGTCAAAATATTTTTTTTTCCCATGGTAGTAGGATGTAGCTTCTGTTAAGTCATATTCCACATGTGGGTTTGCTATGGTGGGCACGTGATAAAGGCCATGATCCTTGAGCTAATCAAGAAAGAGTAAATTCGGCCAACAACTTTAAAATATATTTTAGGATTTATATATATGCTATATATAGAAAATATTATACCACAAATTTTATAAAAAGATTATGTTTTAACTTTATGTTGTCCCTGATCGAATCAACCAATAACAAAATAAGAATTTCAATGTTGTCTCTATTGAACGTCTACAGGATGACATAAATTGATGAATTATAATATAAATATCAAGCGACACATATTTTAAACTACCATTTGTGTTAGACTTTTATTAAATTTTTCGTATACATCTTTGCTAAAATTATGGATGTTATAAACATGTATTGGATTATATGATATTTTGAACTAATTTTTTTATTTTTTTCAATATGCCTTAAATTATTAAGTGACATCAATAATTTTTATAAAATATATATTATTTTTTACAAATAATCATTTTATAAAATTAGACAAACGTGCTTTACACGTTGCTCCCACCTAATATATATATATATATATATATATATGTATATGATCCATTTCTCATTTTGAGATGAGACAGACATAATTAAGATGGTTGGACGGCACGAGATCTCAGTGACTGCTCCTACGTACGTACCACCAAATAAAATAAAATAAAAAAATCATAAACGGAGAGTTTATATATTAATTGAGTAGTCAAGCTGTGACAAGCGGTTTTAAGTTTTAGAACTGTTATATATATAAAAAGATTATATAAAATAAATTTATAAATTGATAAAATTTTATAGAATCTATTAGATATATTTTATAATAAAATTAATTTTATAATTTAATATATTATATCAAGTCACATTAATTTATAAATTTATTTTTATATAATATTTTTGTAGGTAAAGTCTTTTCCTTTAAATTTTAACCCATGACACTTTACTCGATGAAAGCAATTCTTTTTTTAAAAGAAAAATGATCCTTTTTTTTAAGAGAAAAAGAAGAGAAAAGAGATGGGGGAAAAAACAAAATTGATCATCTGAATGTTTTGGTCGTTAGTTAAAAGATGTTTGTTCTTATTTACAACTATTATTCATTTTACAATATTGTGATTGTACTTGACTCATCATGTGTTTCTCGGGGCAATATGTAGCTTTGAATGGCTGGCAATTGATACGTACCCCCTTTCTTGCTTGTACCGTTGTACGAAGGTGCCGTTAATGTGCATGTCACCGCACCATCACTCCTGCCGTCCCTACACTCCGTTCCCCTTTCTTTTTAAACCAAAGCAGGGGGCTCTCCGTGCTTTCCTTTCTAGTTTTGCAGGGTATCATGTTTATAATCCCACACTGCACACCATCAGTCTTTAACTTAAAACGGAGAAAAGATAAAACTAAAAACAGAGAATGCATAACACCGAGCCTTCGAGTTTAAAGCTCTCTCCCCCTGCCACCGATGCTTCAGTCCGAGTTTCAAGTACCGCTTTCCATGATACCGAGACTCAAGTTCCTAGGACCCAATTTTCTCCCATTTCAGGTTTGAAGGTCCATTTTATAGATCGAGGTTCCTCTCTCTCTCTCTCTTGCTAGAGGTTCGACCAATTCATTTTCAGGCTAGATTCGACATTTCTTCAGCATCGTTCCGTAAGTTACTACATGAACGTACATTTCTATTGTCTTAATCAAGCATGACTACACTCCATTCAATGTGTTATGGGCATATGTCACATTGCCACACAAGCAATCACCTGCCACCAAAAGGAGAAGAGGCTTGAGGTGGGTAGAAACGTCTCTGGTGTCTAAATCAGAAAAGATAATAGGGATCTCTTATGAAGTAGAAAATGATCTCATTGTCATACCTCCGCGGGTATAAATAGAACCCACAGTACCCCCTTTTAGGTATAATAACCGCATGATCTCTCATTTGAAACTCAAGTGACAAGATAACTATATGAACTTTCCTTGCCTTTCGGAGTGGTTAACAGATGACAACTTATTCGAGATTTTAGAGTAGTTATCACTATATTATCTTAATAGGCTGAGTTCTCAGCTCAAAGCTTGTTGACCTAGGCTTGGGCTTAGGCCCAAAAAGCTATCAAGGGGGCTTATAAAAAGAGAAGGGGATTGGACCCCTTCTAGTTATCGTGCGAAGTCTCACCACGCGCGGTATGATGGACTTATAATGATGGCGTAGCTCTATGTTCTGGGCTTTCTAGCTTTTCTGGTTGCCCATGTCAGAGAATTGTTCCACTTTCACACCTCTTCGCATTCCCCTTTGCCGTTTTATGTTCAGTCACATTTTTCTCTCAAATACTCATTCGTCTATCCTTACTCCAACCCTTTTGGTACTCTCATCTTCTTCTTAGACGCTTTGCTTCCCTGTGAACCTTTCTATCTTCTTTCGAATCGATGGCCTCACCCAAATCTCCCTCTCACAGAGATAGGTCTTATCGAGCTCGCTATCCTCCTACTCGCTTCGAAGAGGTGGTCGCTGGCTCTTGTTCTACTTTTGAGGGTCATCAATGGGTTGTGTCTACAACCCATCACGAGCTAGACTTTGCGAGAGACTATTACGGGATCCCATATTTCATTGTTTTGGGCTTGCCTAAGTAGCGCCGTTGAGTTGTAGATATGAGAGGCTTGGCCATTTCTGTGGCCTTGTACCTGGCTCTATTCTCGATAGGGCTTCGCTTGCCCTTTTTTCATCCTGTGTGCGACGTGCTAGATTTCCTAGGTCTCTGTCCTACCCAACTTGTGCCCAATGCTTCGTAGTTTCTGATGGCTTGTTGTGTTATTTGGCTGAGGGTTCTAGAGCCCACTAGCGATGAGTAGCTCGATGTGACTGCCCGTGGGTTCCTTTTCCTTCATGGCTTCAGGTGTTTGGATGAAGACCTTTGTAGTTTCAGGTTTCACAATCGGTTGGTCCAACTGGAGCATAAGTATTCCCATGCCAATGAATATAAGGGAAAATTCTTCTTTATGTCAGGTGAAGGTTGGGAGTTCCCTTTAGATGAGGTTGCGAGTTGAGAGTTTCCTATTAAGGCCTCATGGAACCCTGTTCCTAATGATCGTGGCTCCGAGATTATCCTTTCAAACAACGAGGAGACTCGCATTTGTTTGGTGCAGGCTTGGGTAGAGGAGAACAACAATTCCACCTGGTCCAATGTTATATTAACCCGTGCCAATATTGATAGATTTGTGATTTCGCCCAGTAGGGCACATGTTTTTGGTTGCCAATTTCTAGGTGCCCCGTCGTTGACTAGTTGTTTGAAGAGAGGCCTGTCATCAACAGTGGAAGGCAAGAAGATGAAAAAAGCTCACCTAAAAACATCATCATCTGCTCGTGCTAAGACCCTTTAAATGAGTCGAGCTCTACTAGGGGTAGACCCTCGTCGCCTCCCCAAGTGAGCTCTAGAAAAGATTTGGGATGCCCCTAAGGGCCTAGGCCAATTCCCTTGATGAGATTATGGCTCAGGCTAAGGCCGATTTGGAATTGGTGATAGGAGTTTGCCATGTTGCCTGGTGTTCCACTTAAGGCTGCTCCCCCAACTTGCCCCCATGTGATGGCCCAAGTGGATGTTGCTAGCTTGCCACATCAAGCTGTTTTCCTTGTCCTTTTGAGGCCTTCGGGTAGTCTTTCCAAGTCGAAGATGTTAAGGGCCTGTTGGTAGGGGCCACTCTCTCTGCATTTGGTTTGCCTATCGCCTCAACTATCTCGGGCGGGATCACTCTCGAGATGCCTTTCACCTTATCCAATCTTTTCCACCTAGGATCTTTGGGGGTCGATGTAAGTGGGAGTAGGGTGTCAATTACCTTGCCGCCCTTTAGTGTTTGCCCAATAGGAGATAGCCGACCCTCGCTGACTTTCCTAGTTGGCCATCCTTTCATTGAGTTCCCTTGGGTGTCACACAATCGGGAAGACACCATGGTCCCTCTTGCTCATCAGTCTTCCCTTGATGTAGTGGTGACATTTGCTCAGGTAGAAGCACCCACACCTTTTCCTTCTGGTATCCCTAATCCTTTCACGGCTTCTCCTTTGTCTACACTAGGCTCTCCGCCTTCAGAATGTTTTGTACCTTTTGCTATCATGTCCTTCGATCTACTAAGTTTTGCGGTTCATCAAGTTCTCGGCCTAATGGTTCATCTTGGCCTTTAAGCACATGTCGGGAGGAGGCCTTTCATGCCACCATTTGTAATCTCTATAGCATCCTTTTTCCATTGAGTTTCTCTTGCCTTATTTTCTCATTTTTTCATGGTTTTGCCCATTTGATCCTGATTTGGTTGTGTTTTTAAGGGGTGGATCATTTAGCGGCTGCTTTAGTTTATGACTGCTTGGACTTGGAAAAAGAAAATCAGTCCATGCATTCTTGTTGCACAGGAAGAGAAAGAAGAGATAGCCTAGGGGCTATCTAGGGTCGAATCCTACTCCCATCAATTCGAAGATCAGGTTGCCTCCTTGCGTAGGCAAGTTTATTTGCTCAAATCGAAACTAGTGAGCTCCTTAGAAGAAGTTAGCCAACTTCATCATGAGGCCAAGGCTAAGGAGACGAACGGGATAGCCTACTTACCTGCCTCAACCAGATGAAGAAAGAGGCAAAGGAGCTGAAGCAGAAGAAAGCTGATTATGTTGCTCACCTAGTTGCTTCTAAAAAGGGACGTCGAGAGGCAAACATTCGCTTGAGTATTGTTAAGGGCGAGAAGACCAAAGTAGAACAAGATCTGGCAGATGTGAAGAGAAAGCTTAAGAGCCATGATAGCCATTACTTGCAACTGAGTGAGATTCTGGAGTCACACAAAAAAAAAAAAAAAAAAAAAACTGTCGAAATCGGAGCTGAAGGTGACTAAGCTGAATGTTGAGTTAACTCGTTCTCAGGATGAGGTTGCTCGCACTCTTCCTCAGCTGACAGCTAACTATTTAATTTGAAGCAGAGCCTAGGGTCTTGGATACAAGCTCAGGATCAAACAGCTGAGAGAATTCCTACTCGCCCATTTGGAGATAGATCTTCACAGTTTGGACTTGAAGTCAATTCGAGCTAGTCCCTTTGCTTATCATGTTTTTGAATCCCTCGGGTGAGATACAATGCCAGATGCCTTCTCACCTACTTGCCGCACCCGAAGCCCCACTAAAATTTGAACTTTTATACTTATGCTTCAAATGTTTTTGTTTTTATGGAATGTTATTCATGTATTAGACAAGATGTTTTTGTTTTTATGGGACAACAAGCATGATGTTTTTGTCGTTAATTGAGATCATAGACCAAGATGCATGATGTTTTTGTTGTTAATTGGGCAAAAGACTTACCTTACTCGGCTGCATGCATAAGCCCAAAACACATTTATCTCCCACATTTTATCACAATAGTTACTAAGTGCTTCGGTAGCTCCTTTACCAAGAGTTAAGTGCCTAGTTTTGTCAATTTAATTTTGACAATCATTCTTCGTAAATCCATGATTCTCATGCCCCTATCATTCAAATCAATCATCATATGACTATATTCATCTAAATACTTGCTACATCTAAAAAATCTTGACTTTCATGGGCTTAAAGTATGATTGTGAGCAATTTCTACTGTGGTCAAAATCGATAAGCCATTCATCAAATAAGCATTTACCTTGGCCTTACAATCTATTTTAACTATTGGACATGGCCTTAAAATGTTACTATGGCTAGGTTTATGCTTGCCACTACGTGCATTCCCAATCGTGACATACTTAACATTCTCATTTGCCTCTCGTTTTGTCCTTTTGAGTCATTACACCATAACCCGATTGCTTGAAATATTGGTTGTAATATGCACAAAGCTCTTTCTCAGCGATAAAAGTCATACCAGATTTTGATACTTTAACTTGTTCCTCATCAACCATGTCAGATCCCTCATCATCATTATTTCCCTCAACATCAACTAGTCTGTCGCATGCTGTTTCTTTATCTGTAACACTTAGGTCCAGTACCCAACTGCTTTTTCAAATTTTTGGATTTATATGGATGAAAAGCCCACTAAAGATTTACGAATATTTTTAGAATGGATTATGAGCCCAAATTTTTATTTTTGGCAAACATCGAATAATTTTATTGGACTTGCTAAGTAGGTATAATTTATTAGATATTTTGGGATTAGATGAAATATTTCGCGGGCCGACAAAATTAGTGGAGGAAGTTAATTTATTTTAGAGATTTAGTTGGTCCAAAACTCAAACACCAGTTTCACGTCCCATGCACGTACGCCTCTTTTTCTTCATTCCTAGGATTTTCCGTTGGTCTATATATAGATGCACAGGCACGCCTCTTTTAATTATAGTGATATTGTCGCTACACCACCTTTAGGTAGCATTGCTCAGTCCATGCACGAAACCTCAGCCTCCCAAACTCCCTAAGAGTTCACCACTCCAGCCGTGCACCACCAAAAGTAACCCCACTATCGAGCTGTCCACACCGCAACCTCCTACGAAGCTGCACCCTCATGGAAACCACCTCCTCATAACCACAGTCGATGGTAAACACCCAGACCACCCAACACTACCGAGATCTCCTCTGCATGACGAAAGACAAGCCTCCATCACCCTCTGTTTTGGGCACCTCAAAACAGAGGAAGAAAAGCTCTCCCCGTGTGCCTCAATACTTTTAGCCATGTTAACATGATAGAAGCCACCACACGTAGCTCCAGACTAGTCTCACGCCTCTTCAATGTCCCTCGGTTAGTGGCGTCTTCACTGCACCACCTCAACTACTCCATCTTCCCCTCGCTGGCACTGCTGCAGGTCCTCTCCTTGTGTAGATTACTACAAAATTCTTCTCCTGGTGATTATTGATATTCGTTTGAAACTATTTTGAGAAGATTCAAAGAAACTAAGAAGTTTAGTTAAGCGAGATTCATATGCTAGACTTTGTATTAAGAAAAGAAAAGAAAATGAGACGGGGTTGATTTTAGAAAATATACATGTTTATTTTTGAAAAGAAATGTGAAAATAACCTTAGTTATTTGTTCGACATTACTCATGAACTTTGATGAAAGATAAAATATTTTTATCATAACTGGTGTAGACATTAGCTTATTTTTGACATTTTATTTTCTAAAGTATGCAAAAAGAGTGAATATAAAATTTTGTTCACGATTATATGAATAAGCTCTGAATCCGTTTTGATTCTAAAGATGATATGATTTTGTTCAATGCTCTATTTAATAAGTTGTGACTTCTAAAAAACTTTTAGTGTGACTTTCTGATTCTAGGTTTCATTCTGTTTCTACTTTGTTTAGTTACGGCCCAACCACGGGTAATAATATGAGATACTACCCAACCAAGGGTAATAATAGTGGATATGGTCCAATCACAGGTTATAATAGTGGATACAGCCCAACCACGGATAATAATAGTGGATACGGCCCAACCACAGGTTATAATAGTGGACACGGCCCAACCATGAGTAATAATAATGGATATGGTCCAACTATGGGTAATAATAGTGGATACGGCTCAACCACGGGTTATAATAGTGGATACGACCCAACCACGGATAATAATACTGGATACAACCATGTCACGGGTCATAATAGTGGTCTTTGTTTGAGTGCACACCTTGGTAACAAAGTGATTTATGTTCTACTTGGCTATCCACAAATGCACAACCCTACCACGGGGGTTATACGTGACCTTTGTTCTGATATGATGTTATGATATAATGCTATGATATGACGATGATGATCATTTATGCTATGCCAAAGGATATTTTTGAATGAAAATATTTCTGAATCTTTCTCGAAAATTATGATAACATGTTTCTGTTTCCGCACTCTGAAAATGGAAATGTTTTGTTCTGCATTCTAACCTTTGTAAATAATCATGTTTACACACTAGTAGAGTTTCTGTGCTTACTGAGTTGTTGATAACTCACTTTCTTATCTTCATAACATTTTTCAGATAATTTTGATACCTCAGTTGAGAGTTAAGAATAGGAAGTGTTAGCAAGACTGATGATCGTAGAGGAATAAGTGTAAAAGTATACAGTTATTTATGGGAAAGTCTTAGTTAGTAGAATTATTATTTCTGGTTATTTTTATGTTTCGAGTTATGGATATGTACGAGTCAGTGGAGCTTTTAGTTTATTTTATAAAGGTATTATTTTTATGGTGTTTTGGTGGATGAACATATATATATATATATATATATATATATTTATATATTTGGTTTGAATAAATGAATTTATGTTTTTTTAAAATTTAGAGTATTTATAATTGTGATATGAGAGATGAGCTAACTCTCCTTACCCTCTGGGATCGGGCGTAACATAATCCTTTGTTCATGCACAAAACAGTTCAGCCTAGCATATATGTTATAGACACTGATTACCAAAAAAAAATGGAGTTCATAGTGTAATAACATTATTAATATGATCGCTATGATCATTTGAATGTGATTCACCTTTAACATTCTTCTCACCTTTTGCACTATTAGGCACGGTGGACGAGGCACTTGCGTGCTGTGTAGTCTCTACAAAACACCTCAACATTTCAGGACTACTCGACCAATGGTAGGGTACGGTTGATCCAAGAGTTGGCAGTAATGGATATTTCAATTATAGGGATGTGTGAAAATATCAATACTGCAAATGATAAAAAAAAAAAAAAAAATTAAGTAAATCTATCTGCTCAGCTTCCCCATGGGTAGGGATATAGATTTGCATATGTATTATGAGGAACCACAAATGGCGTGTAGAGTCCATAATATCCCTATAGTAAACAAATAAACAATATTTGTTATTTAATAAATTAATAATATCCCTATTAATAGAAAACTAAATGAAAAATCGTAATGACAAGAAGATGCCATTGCTGATGATCATAATGAACAATGTTAAATCGCCGGCCCTTCTCTCAAGTCTTCCACTCACCTACTTATATAAACACTTCAATCCTAAATTTCCTATTTGAAGGCAATCAATTATCTCATAGATATTCGTGGCTCCCAATACAGGAAAACTATATGTTCTGCCTAGCTCAATAATGTGCAGCCACGCAAGTGTTTTATATATGCATGGACTAATGTTTTAATTTGTTCTTATTAGATAATTAAAAACTAGGAGGAAAAACTCCTTTCACTCGNTTTGATTCAGATTTATGTTGATGATATAATATTCGGTGCTACTAATAAAAATATGTGCCAAGTTTTTGTTAAGACTATGCAGGAAGAATTTGAAATGAGCATGATGGGAGAGTTTACATTCTTTCTCGGATTGCAAATTAAGCAAACAAAAAGTGGGACATTCATCAATCAATCAAAATATATTAAGGAATTGCTGAAGAAATTTGGGATGGAAGGTGCTAAGGAAACTGGAGCACCAATGAGCCCATCCACTAAACTTGATAAAGATGAATCCGGTATGCCAGTTGACTCGAAGGTACATCGAGGTATGATTTGTAGCTTATTATATTTGATAGCCAGTAGACCAGATATTATGTTCAGTGTGTGCTTATGTGCACGCTTTCAATCATCTCCAAAAGAATCTCATTTAATTGCAGTTAAGCTCGTTCTTAGATATCTTAGTGGTACAATTAACCTAGGGTTATGATACCCTAAACACACATCTTTCGATCTAATCAGCTACACAGATGCAGATTATGCTAGTTGTAAAATAGATCGAAAAAGCACTAGTGGAGCATGCCATTTCTTAGAACATGCACTAGTTTCCTGGTTTAATAAAAAACAAAATTCTGTTGTACTATCTACTGCTGAGGCAGAATATGTTGCTGCGGGTAGTTGTTGTGCTCAAGTTCTTTACATGAAACAACAACTTGAAGATTTTAAACTCATGTATAATCATATTCCAATCAAATGTGATAATACAAGTGCTATAAATCTTTCAAAGAACCCAATACAACATTCTAGAACTAAACATATTGAAATAAGATATCATTTTCTTCGAAATCATGTGTAGAAAGGCAATATAGTACTAGAGTTCACAAACACACATGATCAGTTAGCAGATATATTCACAAAACCTTTACCAGAAGATAGATTATGTGATTAGAAGAGAAATAGGTATGATGCATATTATGAATATCTCTTAAAAGATAGATCAGAGTTCATAAAAATATAGAGATATTTTTTAAATACTTTTACATAAACTTGAGGTTCTTAGCCTCATATTTGAGACGCTCATTCTCTTCATACAATATCATGTCATCCCTATCCATGGGAACTAGCAAGCGGAATGAAGATTTCAACTGTTTATTCTTCTGCCGAAGGATTCCTTCCCTTGTGTGAGACTCTTGAACAATTCGTTGAAGTATAACAATTTGTTCTTTAAGCTTTTCAACCTCATGGTTTTTGGCTTGTATAGAGGATGAGTAGCGAGTCCCGAGACTCACCAAATCGTAGATAGCATCAGAGTCTGACTTATTAGCCATACTATTATTTTCTTGCTGCAACATGGCACCAATGGCAGCTGCAGAAAGGACAGGAGGTTGAGGTTCTGAATACCTCATGGATGCATCTAGAGGAATGTTAGAAGAATGAGCCATGGAGAGAAGAATTGAAAACTTAAAGCGAGAATGTTGAAGGAATGCAGATGAGTTATAGAGATAAGAAGAAAACTTGATGCGGATTGGATGAACTTTAAGACTGATTTTATAGAGATAGTAAAAGAACAAGACGAGCTATCATCCAAGTCAAATAGCAGTGTGATTTTTTTTTCCCGATCGGTGAAAATGACATTTTTTTAAAAACTCGGAGCCTTCAATCTCGTTTGTCAACAACATCAGGCGATTTTTTCAAATCTCCAGCCACACTTGTCAGGTCACGGACGGATCCAATTACTATCTACAGTATCTACAATACACCATTTTCTTCAGACAATTTATTTGCTGCGGATCCTTTTTAATGATGCCAAAAGGGGGAGAAGTTTTAGACTAGAACATTAACATTGTTTAAATTGCTAAACTTGTTATATATGCTTGGAATTATATTTATATTTTTGCTTGAAAAACTAACGCACATTCTCAGGGGGAGCTTAAGTATTAATACAGGCTTCAGGTTCTATCAAGTATTTGTCATCATCAAAAAGGGGGAGATTGTTGAACCTAAGGTTTCAAGTTTTGTGTAATTATATATTTACACATGGATTTTGATGATAACAAATGAATTCAAAGAATGAAGGAGTCTCAAGCTCAATTTGTCCACACAATGGAGTCAAGCACATCAAGGAACCAAGCATGAGCAAGAAGGAAACAAGTTCACATTAAAGTCATAGAGAAATGTTGTAAATCTCTTAAAATTCGAAATTAGGATTAAGGCTCAAAAATTAATATTTTATCATAAAGCATTAAAATACATTTTCCACATGTGCATGAATATTTTGAAAATTAAATTTGAAAATTTTGAAAGATAATTGATTGTCATCTTTCACATGTGCATGCCATGATTAAAGGTTTGAACTTTGAAAATATTAAAGATGATTGATTGTCATCTTTCACATGTGCATGTTTTATTTGAATATTTTCAAAAGTGATTGATGCTTTTCTTGACTTATGCAAAAGGAAGATGCCTTTGTTTGAATATTTTGAAAAGTAAAGTGTGCTCCTTTTGTCATATGCAAAAAGTAAAAAATTAGGTTTGAAATTTTTGAAAAGCAAAGTGTGCTCCTTTTGTCATATGCAAAAAGTAAAAAGATTAGGTTTGAAATTTTTGAAAAATGAATGATGATGTTTTTGACATGTGAATCTTTTTAAATTTGAATATGAAGTCTCATATGCCTATAAATAGATCATTTGAGAGCTTCACATTCACAACACCAAGAGCATACAACTCTCATTCAAAGCTTTCATTCTCTCTTCTCTAAGCATTGAGCCTTAACCCTTGTTCATTTTGAGAGATATAGTTTGTGCTTGTATTGTTCTTATTTCACTCATTGAGGAGTGTTTTCTGATATCCTACCCACTATCAATTCTTGTATCAGTAAAAGGGTGTGTACAACCCTTGTGCGTGTAGAAAGTGTTCTACACAGGGAATCATTGAATCACCACGTGTAAGGTGATTGCAAGTGTAGAGGGTGTTCTACACGGATCCTTTGTAGCGGTGTTGTTCAAATGTGTAATAGGTTTCTATCTCCACCTGAAGGAGATTGAATAGTGAATTCAGGGATCTTCAAGGGGTAGCTTGAGGCGAGGACGTAGGCAGTGGGGCCGAACCTCGTTAATATACTGAGTTTGCTTCTCTCTTACCCTTACTATTTATATTTATTGTTGTTTCATATTTTGTTTATATTTTATATTGTATATTTGATTTATAATTGTTATTTTTTTAAATACAACTCAATTCACCCCCCCTCTTGTGTTAGTCATCTGGGCTACAAAATATTGGTTGTAATATGCACAAAGCTCTTTCTCAGCGATAAAAGTCATATCAGATTTTGATACTTTAACTTGTTCCTCATCAACCATGTTAGATCCCTCATCATCATTATTTCCCTCAACATCAATTGGTCTGTCGCATGCTGTTTCTTTATCTGTAACACTTAGGTCCAGTACCCAACTGCTTTTTCAAATTTTTGGATTTATATGGATGAAAAGCCCACTAGAGATTTACAAATATTTTTAGAATGGATTATGAGCCCAAATTTTTATTTTTGGCAGACATCGAATAATTTTATTGGACTTGCTACGTAGGTATAATTTATTAGATATTTTGGGATTAGATGAAATATTTCATGGGCCAACAAAATAAGTGGAGGAAGTTAATTTATTTTAGAGATTGAGTTGGTCCAAAACTCAAAGACCAGTTTCACGTCCCATGCACGTACGCCTCCTTTTCTTCATTCCTAGGATTTTTCGTTGGTCTATATATAGATGCACAGGAACGCCTCTTTTAATTATAGTGATATTGCCGCTGCACCACCTTTAGGTAGCATTGCTCAGTCCATGCACGAAACCTCAGCCTCTCAAACTCCTTAAGAGTTCACCACTCCAGCCGTGCACTACCAAAAGTAACCCCACTATCGAGCTGTCCACGCCGCAACCTCCTACAAAGCTGCACCCTCACGGAAACCACCTCCTCATAACCACAGTCCATGGTAAATACCCAGACCACCCAACACTGCCGAGATCTCCTTTGCACGACGAAAGACAAGCCTCCATCACCCTCTGTTTCGGGCACCTCAAAACAGAGGAAGAAAAGCTCTCCCCGTGTGCCTCAATTTTTTTAGCCATGTTAACATGACAGAAGCCACCACACGTAGCTCCAGACTAGTCGCACGCCTCTTCAATGTCCCTCGATTAGTGGCGTCTTCACTGCACCACCTCAACTACTCCATCTTCCCCTCGCCGGCACTGCTGCAAGTCCTTTCCTTGTGTAGATTGCTACACAATTCTTCTCCTGGGTGATTATTGATATTCGTTTGAAACTATTTTGAGAAGATTCAAAGAAACTGAGAAGTTTAGGTAAGCAAGATTCATATACTAGACTTTGTATTAAAAGAAAAAATTTGAGACGGGGTTGATTTTAGAAAAATATGCATGTTTATTTTTGAAAAAATATTTGAAAATAACTTTAGTTATTTGTTTGGCATTACTCATGAACTTTGATGAAAGATAAAATATTTTTATCATAACTGGTGTAGACATCAGCTTATTTTTGACATTTTATTTTCTAAAGTATGCAAAAAGAGCGAATATAAAATTTTGTTCATGATTATATGAACAAGCTCTGAATCCGCTTTGATTCTTAAGATGATATGATTTTGTTCAGTGCTCTGCTTAATAAGATGTGACTTCTAAAAAACCTTTAGTGTGACTTTCTGATTTTGGGCTTCATTCTGTTTCTACTTTGTTTAGTTACGGCCCAACCACGGGTAATAATATTAGATACTACCCAACCACGGGTAATAATAGTGGATACGGTCCAACCGCAGGTTATAATAGTGGATACAGCCCAACCACTGATAATAATAGTGGATACGGCCTAACCACAGGTTATAATAGTGGATACGACCCAACCATGAGTAATAATAATAGATACGGTCCAACTATGGATAATAATAGTGGATACGGCCCAACCACGGGTTATAATAGTGAATACGGCCCAACCACGGGTAATAATACTGGATACGACCATGTCACGAGTCATAATAGTGGTCTTTGTTTGAGTGCACACCTTGGTAACAGAGTGATTTATGTTCTACTTGACTATCCACAGATACACAACCCTACCACAGGGGTTATACGTGGCCTTTGTTCTGATATGATATTATGATATAATGTTATAATATGACGATGATGATCATTTATGCTACGCCAAAGGATATTTTTGAATGAAAATATTTCTGAATCTTTCTCGAAAATTATGATAACATGTTTTTGCTTCCGCACTCTGAAAATGGAAATGTTTTGTTCTACATGCTGACCTTTGTAAATAATCATGTTTACACACTAGTAGAGTTTCTTTGCTTACTGAATTGTTGATAACTCACTCTCTTATCTTCATAACATTTTTTAGATAATTTTGATACTTCAGTTGGGAGTTAAGAATATGAAGTGATAGCAAGGCTGATGATCGTAGAGGAATAAGTGTAAAAGTACATAGTTATTTATGGGAAAGTCTTAGTTAGTAGAATTATTATTTCTAGTTATTTTTATGTTTCGAGTTATGGATATGTTCGAGTCTGTAGAGCTTTTAGTTTATTTTATCAAGGTATTATTTTTATGGTGTTTTGGTGGATGAACATATATATATATATATATTTATATATTTGGTTTGAATAAATAAATTTATACTTTTTTATAATTTAAAATATTTATAATTGTGATACGAGAGATGAGCTAACTCTCCTTACCCTCCCTCTGGGATCGGGCGTAACATAATCCTTTGTTCATGCACAAAACAGTTCAGCCTAGCATATAGTTATAGACACTGATTACGAAGAAAATGGAGTTCATACTGTAATAACTTTATTAATATGATACGATCGGTATGATCATTTGCATGTGATTCACCTTTAACATTCTTCTCACCTTTTGCACTATTAGGCACGGTGGACGAGGCACTTACGTGCTGTGTAGTCTCTTCAAAACATCTCAACATTTCAGGATTACTCGATCAATGGTAGGGTACGGTTGATCCAAGAGTTGGCATTAATGGATATTTCAATTATAGGGATGTGTGAAAATATCAATATTGCAAATGATAAAAAAAAAAAATTAAGTAAATCTATCTACTCAGCTTCCCCATGGGTAGGGATATAGATTTGCGTATGTATTCTGAAGAAACACAAAAGGCGTGTAGAGTCCCATAATATCCCTAGAGTAAACAAATAAACAATATTTGTTATTTAATAAATTAATAATATCCCTATTAATAGAAAACTAAATGAAAAATCGTAATGACAAGAAGATGCCATTGCTGATGATCATAATGAATAATGTTAAATCGCCGCCCTTCTCTCAAGTCTTCCACTCACCTACTTATATAAACACTTCAATCCTAAATTTCCTATTTGAAGGCAATCAATTATCTCATATATATTCGTGGCTCCCAATACAGGAAAACTATATGTTCTGCCTAGCTCAATAATGTGCAGCCACGCAAGTGTTTTATATATGCATGGACTAATGTTTTAATTTGTTCTTATTTGATAATTAAAAACTAGGAGGAAAAACTCCTTTCACTCGATCATATATATTGGACCTGACCGATCGAGGAGTGACCGAAAGATAGACAAGGCCTACATCTTGACCTATTTTCTCTTCTATCATAATGGCTTGTACTTCATCTTTGTGCTTTATCATTGATTTAGGTGACAGAGATCAGTGGCAAGAAACTGATCTTTCGGTGCAAGTAATAAGTTTCTAATTACACAGGAATCAACTTTCACTTGTCCTTTTTATAATTCCAATTGTTCTTTAAGAATAGAATATGAACCCGGAGAAAATATTTGTACACGAATTTTCGTCTTCCCCTCTTCATTAATATTACAATACCAAAGGAGATGATCTAGCTACAACAAATTTGGTCTTTTCCCACTATACATACTCATAGAGAATAGTTACTTGTTACAAATTGTATTAGTGGAAAAAAAATATGTTCTTTTATCACGATTTCATATTCCACGGTATCAAAATTGTGGGAAAAGCTGTTTTTTGTCACGACTTTATGTAGTGGAAATAAAATAACCTTTTGACACCAAAGTGGATAGAGGGAAAAAAAAAAAACCTTTTCCAGCGACTTCTTGTCGCCGCAAATAGGTGTTCAATTTGATATTGATTCTTTCCCATTGGATTAAATTTAAAGATACACGGACACACGATCTATATAGTCCCATTGGTACTATATCAAAGAAATCATGCAGATTCTTTAATTCAAGGACTCATGAACCTGAAGTTTGAGGTTGCCACAGGAAAGGAGTATCAGCATTGTCATCGCTGCAGTAGAGGCAAGGGTGTTGAACAAAGCCTGCGGCCTGTAAAACCTTCCTACTCATAACCACAACTTGTCTATTGCTTAACGGGTCCAAATGATTCTTCAAAACTGTCTGGACCGCATTACTGAATGCTCCATACACCTTTCCTCCAGTCATCATTGGGTTCATATCTGCAGAATTCTCATTTTCTTGGCATCCGCTAAGAAGAATCCCTTCATCCTGCTTCCCCAACTCAAACAAATTCAGCTCAACTAGATGTGAACTAAACTTAAGACTTGCGTCGGCTCCAAAGGATTCCAGCAAGTGGGTGCCAATATCAGATGTGTTTATGCCTGTTACTGATGCAAAGTGCTGTAGAATGGATTCAAAGGGATTGTCTTGGGGTTACAGGAATATTGCAATATGGTGTTATTAGCGACGGAAGAAGATCCAATTTGCTCTCTCTCTTTGTGAATCAGGCCTCCGCTATGGCACGAATCTGAAAGAATTGTGAAGCTAGCTTCCTTTGGCAGGCGCTTTACTATATGCCGAAAGTCCACATCTACATAATAGCATTTGGGTACGATTATGAGGAAGTTTGTTATATATACCAAATAGAAGAAATTCACCAAAATGTTTAACAGATTCCGAGATTATTTTAGCATGTATAGGCCACCATTCTGAGAATAATCTTTAGCAGAAAAGAGCCATTACCTGTGATGAGATTGAAATCAGAAGGTACGATTGCTTCATCCTTCCCAAAGGGATGGCCTGGTCTGGTTGATGGGATCCTTGTTCCATGTCCACTATAGTGAAAGAAGAGAACATCTCCCGATTCAGCTTGATTGACCATCTGATCCAATGCCTTCTTAATGTTAGCACCCGTGGGCATGACTAACGAACCAGGTGCATCAGTAAGGAGCTCTATATGCCCTTGATCGAACCCGAACCTCTCAACAAGCACATCTCGCATGGCCAATACATCGTTGATGCATCCAAACAATTCATGTGGGGTGTTTGCATAGTTGCACCCAACCAAAACAGAGATTCTCTTCTTCCCCTCCAAACAACTCATGTGGGGTGTTTGATTAATTGCTGTTTAATTAAAGTAACCTGTGTCGGTTTTAATTGGCTTCCAAGTCTGGGAGAAGAAAAGAACTCTTTTGCTTTAGCTCCTGGTTACATAAAAAAAACTGAAATATCTATTTTTTTGTAAGGCTTATAATTAACTACTTTTTGTTCTTCGATTTATTTATTTCGAACATATTGACTAATATATTTGTTGCATGATTAGTTGAACTGTCCAGAATATATTATTTCCATAGTTTACGTGCAAGTTCGTTTGAGTTAGGCTGCCATCACATTATATATAAACAAACCCCTAAGTTGCAAACATTATGGAATATTCCTTCTTTTGTTTTAATACTTGATCATTAATAGTTGATTAATTATATTTTATTTAGTAATCATCTTTTCAAACATCTGTCCTTCCAACTCATGAATTCAAATTAGCAAGTCTTCCATGAAAATGTCCTTATAGTTTGATATTGCTAGATAAGAACCCAAAATAATCTAGTATTCAAATGGGGTACGTATGACCCTACAACTCTTTTTTTAGTTGTTGGGTATGCTTTATTCGATGATAGAAAAGTTTGATTGCCCAAATTTGAGCACTTGAGAATCCATATATAATCCAAATTATGCCTAAATATTCAGCCACAAATTAAGGAAAATTCTTTAAAATCAATTCCACTATCGGTTCCAATATGGAAGCTGGTTAATGAAATATTTATAATATTTTTGTAAGGTTTATAACCAACCTTTTGTTTTCGGTTAATTTATTTATTTCTAAGCATATGGACTAATAATATTATATTTATTGCATTAGGTGAAGTGTCCAAATGAATTATATTGTTTCCATATTTAATACAAGTAGTTGGCTTGAGTACTTGATGATGATGATCATGTGGTGGCCTCACATAAACAAACAAACAAACTTAATTATAAATTAGGTGCGATCGAGTTTTATGGGATATCCCTTAATTCTTTTTTTAATGATTGATTAGTTGATTATATTAATTTTTCATTTATTTGGCGATCAATTATCTGTCATTCCAATTAACCCATGAGTTCAAAAAATTATAAATAAATAAATAATCTTCAATATCCATGACTTTGGATAGAGGGCCCTACAACTTTCAAGAATGTCCTTATAGTTCAATGTTAGATAAGAACCCAAAATATAATATATTCTCTAAATTAAGAGCGAGTTGTTGCTAAATTTGTGGTACTCGAATGGATGAAATTATCCTCAAAAGTGTTGTCTGGATGCAACCTAGCTATTTGATGTCCATTTTCATAATTATGCGCATTTGATGGCCGGATCGGACATGACTACAACACGATTCCCCCTTTTCCATCGCGTTGAGCCCCCCATCTCCTCATAATTATGCGCACTTGAGTAGGTTTTATTGTTTATCCGGCAGACCGTCAATTTGTCCTGCCGATTTCAGGTTCTAGGTTGGCTCTGGCTCGGTTCCTCACGCGCGCGTAAGGTTTTTCTTCTATATCTATACATCAATACTAGCAAGGATTCTACGTGTGCAAGACACATAGTTCTGCTTGACCATTGAGAATTCTCATATGAGAATTTTATGTTTTAAAATGAAATATTAAAATATTATATTTTAATATTATTATTTTTTTGAAATTTGAAAAAGTTAAGAAAAAGTTGAATAGTTTATTATATTTTATATGTGGATTTGAAAAAGTTGTAATGATGAGATGAGAATTTTGTGTTTGAGATGAAAAATCTTTGTGGCCAAACAGTACCATAATCTCAGTTGAAACACATTACCGAAATAATACAGTGGAAATGACAAATTAAAGACCAATCCTGAATTAATGTATAAATTGGAACCTAAATATAAGAATTACGTTTTGTAAATTGATAACAATATTAGACCAATGAATATTATTTATTTTTATGAATTATTGTAGAAAATACGAGGAAGATAATTGCTATTTTTTTCAAATAATATTATATAGGAAAAATAATAATACTTTTAAATCTAAAAAGAAATAGAAAAAATATCTTTATGAAGTATTGCGTATAGAGCGGTTGCATTGGCGCGAGCAACAACAATTTACATCGGGATGAGCAACAACATCTTGCATCGGGGCACACAAGAGTCCTTGCAGCCCAAGGTGAGCACACTGAATAGTAATAATGCTCACCCTAAGAAGAGTATCGCAGAAGTTTGAAGCTCACCCGCGGGAGAGAAAAGTACGTTCGAGGTAAGCATAAGTATTTGCACTCAAAGTGAGCAAAGAGTGGCACCGGTGAGCAATAAGTGCTCGCAACCTAGGAAAGAAGAAATTCAGGACCAAGACAAGCATAAGTGATTGCATATGAGCCTATTTCTTTGAACAACATGGCAGGCACTCACCTCGCCCCATCACGAGTGAGTAATAAAGCTCACATTGAGCAAGAGTTATTTTCTTGCTCTGGTTAGTTATCCTGAGCAATGTTTTCTCTTCCTGGGTTTGAACACTAGGGAGAGCCAAATCACTTGGCCAGGGGCGAGTAGCACTAGATCAAAAGTGCTTGCCCCAAATGAAAATGACAAGCGCAACAAAGCTCACCTCCCAGGTGACCATCATGAAAGTATAGAATTCACCCACTCTACAAGCACTAGGGAGATAAAGTGCTCGCCCCCGGATAAGAGCTTGGTAAAGAGAAGCTCGCCTACTAGGCAAGCGTCATGGAGAGTAAAAGTGCTCACTCCCATACGACCATCAAGTAGAGCATATGTGACGCTCCCAAATTCCGCTTGAGACATGCAAAACAAGGTTACTTGCCGTCGTTCATAACATATAAGATGCAATATTCCTAACATACATCTAATATTATGCAATATTCGTAACGAATAAATTTTTTTCTTTAGCAATACTATGCACTAAACTGAAAATATCCCAAATGCTCAAAACATACTTCTTACATAAAGACCCATTGAACAACTAAGATCACAACACTAGTCTAAAATGGCTATAATCCAAAAGAGTACTAGTGATGCAACTCCATAGTACAAGTAGTAATTTAAGTTAACTACTATATTAACATTGACGTCGCACCATTGCTTTGTCGACTGTGTCCAGTTGGTCAGTTCTCGATTCTCATTCAGATCCTGTAACAAAATCTATCATTCGTGGGGAATGGTAGTTGGAACTACCACAGTGAGATTTGATTATAAATCTTAGCAAGTTAACAAAAAATCTCCACACAGGCTAATGATGCATAGATGATAGTAAAAGCATGGATACATAATTAAATTCATAAGCAATCATAGCATAACTTGACATACAACATAGTATAACTGACATAACTTAAATTGAAATGTGAACTGAACTTGACCTGAAATTTGACTTAACATGGACTTGCTCTGAAACTTGACTTAACTTGAACTTGATCTGAAACTTATTCTTTAACTGCTTAAACTCAACTTCTTGGGTGCTACATGGGTTCCCTAGAGCCATGTGTTCCTGCTGATTACCACATCATAACACAGGTATCTGGACCAGTTGTGAGTGCGTTAATACATACTCCACAGTTGTTGTGGCCTTATGTATTCTACGTGTCACAATTGCTGTGTCTTACGTGGTGTATACGCCACAATTGTTGTGACCCCATAATTCGTGTGCCACACTCACTGTGGACCTCACAAAACTGAATGTGGCTCCATCGGTATTAGTGCCTGGCATGCTCCGATGACCAGCTAGTTAGGTCCTTGTTCGCTACCTGTTGACAGTATTTCGTCAACTCAGGAAATTTTACACCTATTTAAACACTCCAACCTGAACAAAGGAGTTTCACTAAGATATTACCCTATCCTAGCACTTAGGGTCATGATTGACATGAATAACTTGACTTGACTTTTATCGAAATACACACATTGTACTGAAGATGAAACGTGACTGGAATACAAAAGGATAGAAGCCCTGATGTAACATAACGTGACTTGAATATAACTCGAAAGACATGACTAACTTGAGATAAAAATATTTCATAACATGACATAAACATGTAACAAACAATATTTCATAACATGGTATCACCTGTAATGGAAAACATACTTAACATGACATACTTGCAATAGTGAACATGACATGACATACATGTAATAGATGACATACTTAACATGATGTACTTGCAAAGAATAGTAATACGTAACATAATATCTCGTGTAACAGATGAATAACTCATGACAGAATAAATTCTATGTAACAGACAGATATTTGATAACTTGGCATGGCATGGAATATATGATAACACACATACATATATTGTAGTTCCCTTACTTAGCACACATACACAGTAAACTGCTAGTAAGTTAGCTAACTTATCTCGATCTCCGCATTTCTTATGAAAGCTCAAGCGCGATCATGAGGAACTTTAATTAGTGACTCTAAAAGTTAGAAATAAATCACTAATAATTTGAGATATGAAAAAAAATACTAACTTAGAGTAAAATTTTCATTTTACCCTCTACTTGTGGGAAAATGACAATTTTACCCCTAAGTTAAGGATTTTGCATGCTAACTCCAAAAGTCACAAAAATTTACATGCCTCATGTAAATTTTATCCTAAACTCAAATATTAATTTAAAAAATTTAAAACTAATCACAACTATAAAAACTCCATAGGGCCGAAATTCCCATATGTTATTTCCATTGATTTTTGTTTCTAACTTGTTTTGATCAACCTCTTGATTCATGATTTATAAATGTGATCTTCAAACCAAAACATCACATAGTTTAAAAAGGTATCCGAAAACATATCTAAGCTTAAAATTCAAGATCACATGGTTAAAAATCAATTAAAACATAAATTTAGCCAAGAACATCAACACTTTGGCCTATCTGAATATCTCTTTGCATAAAATTTTATATATTTGAAACTAACATAAAATATCTTAAAAATAACATTATAACATGTATATAAGAGGCTTAGGATCCTTCAATAAAATTATCAAAGCCATTGGAATATGTTTAAACCATTAAAGATTTAAACTTTCTCAAAACAGAAACTGTTTGTCCTCTTCCAGTTTCTATGTTTCTAGATCTAATAAAATATTTCATCAAAACCTTTAATAATGCAAAAACTCCTCAACCAATAATCATATACACATTTTAAAAATACTCCATAAAAATTTCAGACCAAGATCTATCTATTAGCTTGGTCAAAAACTAAAAAATATAAAATACTCTCCAGTTTATCGCCCAGAATGACCTTTTTGGAGTTTAAACAATCTTTGACTGACCAAATGATCTTAAAATAGGACAAATAAGATATCCACATAAACTAGACTAAAAAAGGAACAACTTTTATGAAGGAAACGTTGTGATAAAACACTTTGAAATGGGCGTGCAAAAGAACTCCTAAAAGCTATCCGAGAGTGTTTGGTGTTCTTTCAATGAAAAGTGTAAAGGAAGTTGAATTTCGTGGCAAGTGGGCTGGAGATATTTTTGCACAAGATATGGAAGAGGATGAGGCTAAAGTGAGGCTTGAGTGTTTGCCTTTCTTACCCAATAAAATACACAAAAATCAGCCCAAGATATTTCTTAATTGTGGAGTGTAGACTTGGAAGAGTGAGATGGCTCTTTGGCTTTTCCCTTCTAGAACCTCCTAGGCCCTCTTGAAGGCATCTGATCAGCCATGTGAGGGGATGAAATTCCTTAGCCAAAATCAATGCTAAGGTGCCCAATTTCGTGAGTCGTAATGGGCCTAAACCGAATGTGCCTCAATTTGGGGTTTTAAGAGAGTTTGAATTGCTATCAAGCCCAAATCCAATTTCTCTTGTTCCAATCAAATATCCAAGGTTAAAAGGGTTGGATAATGATGTTTTGATATAATTTTGAAAGATTAATAGCATGTGAAAATAATTTAATCAAGCGATTAAACACAATGCCAGAAACTAATTTAGTTAAGATTTTGAGGTCAACTTTAGGATTTTGATTTCAACCATGCTTTTGGGTTCTTAGTTGGATTCCAACCATATAGGGTTTTACTAGGGTGCCAAGCGTCTAATACTATTCACATGTGTGGCTAAGATCCTACCAAGTGCAAAGTTTTGAAATTCGTTCCGTTCCGACCGGAATTGCCGGAATTTTCCGTTCCGGAATAGTAGCCGAAACTGGAAACCTCTATATTTCGTACCGCTATAAATTCCGGTATTCCGGCCGGAATACACTTTCCGGTCCGAAATTGATGAAACAGTGGCTTTTTTGTAATTAAATTTAATTTCATGGCATTTTTGTAATTTACATTTTTTTTTCTTCATTTTCCTTTTTTTTTTTTCTCCGGTTTCTTTAGCTCTTCTCCAGTTCTCCCCCGAGTCCCCCTTCCCGTTTCATTTCTCTCTTTCTCGTAACTGGGTTTTTTGAACTTTTTCATTTCCGGACGAAAATCTCAGATTCACAAGCTCGAGTGGATCTCCTCCACTGTACTCCGACAACACCACCTCCCCGTCCCAGCCGGCAGCTCTGTTCGTGAGTGGGATTTCCTAGCAGCAACGACGCCGTCGGCCATCGCCCGCAGTTGGCTCTTGGCCTCTGTTTTGCCCCGTCGACGCCATCCTAGTCCCACGGCAACTGCATCTATTTTCGTTCGTCCGTCCATCCGTTCCTCACTTTCGGCAGCATCTGATTTCGATCTAGATCCGTAGATCAGCCATGGCAGGTATACCGTATTTCATGAAATCAGTTTAGGATTTAATTGGGATTTTCAAAAATGAGTTTAGGATTTGATTGAGATTTTCTGGTTTGTGAAATGTGAATTGATAATTTGATGGTTCATACTTCATATATTAACAATTTAAAATTGTGAAATGCTCATCATGTGTTTGTAATTTTGTGCAAATAAATCTTCTTAATTGTTGCTGTTATTAGTTGATAAACATTTAAAAATAAAAAAGATCTGATCTTTTATGAATTCAATAACTTGGGATATTTTGGATCATGATGATTGTTTTCAAATTTCAACTGATATATAAAGCCAACTCTTGGTTCCTTCTGTAAATGAATTATGAATTACATATCAAAAAGTAATTGTTTCAATCGTTTCCTTCTGTAAATGAACTCCCTTTGTCTAATTAACTATTTTGGTGCTGTGTTTTGATTTTGAATCAATACGGAACTTAAAATTATTTTATGTTATTATTTCAGATACTGTTAATTAGTGATTTTAGAGTCAAGAACTCATTAAATAATATTGTCAACCAATTTTTCAAATGAGTTGATTCTTTTCTTTTCTTTTTTCATAATGTAGGAGTATATAAATTATAAATGTCTAGTTGTCAATCAAATAGTGCTACCTCCACGGCAGTTGCTCCTGCTAGATCAGAGGATCCAACATGGTCCCATGCACGTGTAGTGCCAGGGTCAAGAAATAGTACTCAATGTCTCTATTGTAGCAAAATAATTAGAGGTAGTGGAGTCACGAGGTTGAAGCATCATCTAGGTGGGATTTCAGGTGATGTAGAAGCATGTAAAAAGGTCCCTGATGATATAAAATGGCAAATGAAGGAATTGGTCAATGAAATGAAAAAAAACAAAGAGAAGAAAAGAAAACTAAGTTTAGAGATTGGATGTGGAAGCCTTATAGATTTAACATATAATGATGTTGATGTTGGTGATGATGAGTATGAGGGAGGGAGTCAAGGACACATTCATGATTCAAAGAGGAAGGGAAAGGGGAAGGAGAAAGTAGGTGGAAAGTCAACGAAGGCATTTAGCAGATTTTTTACTCCAAGAACAATTCCAGGCTCTCAACCTTCTATTAAGAGTGCTATGTGTTCAAAGGAAATGATTGACAAAGCAAAAATGGCTATAGCAAATTGGTGGTATGATGCTAATTTACCTTTCAATGCATCTCAATCTAAAGTTTTATCAACTAGCTACAGATGCTATAGCTGCCATCGGGCCAGGATTCAAGGGTCCTTCTTTACATGAGTTGAGAGGAAATTTGTTGAAGAATTTTGTGACTGAAGTTCAGAATTATCTCTTAGATATTAAAACATCTTGGAGGGATAGTGGTTGTTCACTAATGGCAGATGGTTGGACAAACCAGAGGCAACAACCAATAATTAACTTTTTGGTTTATTGCCCAAAAGGTACAATGTTTTTGAAGTCTATTGATACATCAGGCCTTAGAAAAGATGCTGAAACATTATTTAACATTTTTGATGAAGTTGTTCAAGAAGTTGGGGTGGAGAATGTTGTGCAATTCATAACGGACAATTATGCGAGTTATAAGGCTGCAGGAAAAAAGTTACAGCAGAAGTATGGCTCTTTATTTCGGTCTCCTTGTGCAGCTCATTGTATAGATTTGATGTTAGAGAATTTTTGTGATCCCAGGCATTTTCCTATTATTGATGAAACTATAAAGAAGGCAAGGAAGATAACGAAATTCATTTATAACCATGCCTGGGTTTTGGCTTTGATGAGAAAAGACTTCACCAAAGATCATGATTTATGTCGCCCTGCAGTCACAAGGTTTGCTACAAATTTTTTAAGTATCCAATGCTTACTTTTGTTTAAGAAAGAGCTTCGACAAATGTTTACTTGTGATAAGTGGATTGTATCAAGTTATTCTAAAAGCAATATAGGGAAGGAGATAGCCGAGTTTGTTCTAGAAGATAGAGAGTTTTGGACTCAATGTCAATTTATTGTAACAATCAGCGAGCCTTTGGTTCGAGTACTACGACTTGTCGATGGGGATGAGAAGCCTGCAATGGGATACTTGTATGATGCAATGGAGAAAGCCAAAGAGAATATAAAAGCAAGATTGAAGAACAAAGTTTCTGGATTTATGCCATTCATCAGGGTCATTGATGCTAGGTGGGATAAGCAGCTTCATAGTCCATTACATGCAGCAGGTTGTCTTCTTAATCCTGGAATTTTCTTTAACCCTTGCTTTAAAAGTAAAAATGATGTTTCTAGAGGGTTTATGACTTGTGTTGTAAAGATAGAACTTGATATTGATAAGCAAGATGAGATCATTCAACAAATTGACTTGTATAAGAATGCACACGATGATTTTGGACAACCTATAGCAATACGCCAACGTGAAAAAAGTAATCCAGGTAACCTCTATATCCTTTGTTAAATAGTGTGAATCTATATTTTAATTCTTTTATTTAATTTTAAGTAATGATTTATAATTACACTTTTGTTATAGTTGCGTGGTGGGGTACTTTTGGAAATGAGGTTCCAGCTCTTCAAACGTTTGCAATCCGCATATTAAGTCAATGTTGTAGTTCAACTGGTTGTGAAAGAAATTGGAGCACATTTGAATTTATTCATTCAAAGAAGAGGAATAGATTAGAGCATAAACATTTGAATGATCTAGTATTTGTTCGTTATAACTTGAAGCTCCGTGAGAGGTTAACTTTTTCAAAAATAATATTTTTAATTGTTGAAAAATATGTAACATTTTCACTTATATGTGACTTTTATTTTGGCAGAAACATAAAGAGGGGAAGAGATGCTTTGGATCCAATCAATCTTGATAATATTGATTTGATGGAGGAATGGGTAGGTGAAGAATCAGAACTTATTGATGGAGAAGACTTGGATTGGGAGACTATTGAGGAGCCATTAGCCTCACAAAATTTGGAAGAGGGTGTTAATGTTGATCTTGATATTGATGATGATGGTGGTGACAATGACATTGAAGAAAATATTTTGAGTGACTTGGCTAATGTTGATCCTTTTTGTCTTATTGATGAAAATGAATGATTATTTATTTTAAATAGTTGGATTGAGAACTTATGATATTACATTTAGTTTTATAAATGTTTGTTTAAGACTTGTATTCACTATTGAGAAATATTATTAAGTTTATCAGGTATGTATGTTTTTAAGAATTGTATTGATTTTATTTTGGAATATAGTTATTATATATAATTTATCTATATAATGTCTATCCCGAAACGGTACACCGAAACGTACCGGTATCAAAATATTTCGTTCCAGTACCTCAACCAAAATGGTCACCGGAATGGATTTCAAAACTTTGACCAAGTGTCCAAATAAAATTTTTCCAACTTAATTTGGACATTCCACACTGTGATTTTGAAAACACTGCACTTGTTGCGCTTATCAATGTGACTATTCACTCCAAAAAAGTCATGATAAATTTAGTACCGAAAACTCCTAAATATTCGTATGAACCTAAAATGGAAATCTTTTATCAAAATTCAGCCCCAAAATGTCCCTAAAAATAAATTCACAATTTCAAACGCGCATTTTGTCTGAAAATATGAGAATGAGTTATTGCATCATAAAATCTTAAATAATCAATTGAGTCTAATGGCACAGACCATAATACATTCTGACACTTCTAACTACCTCAATTAATTAAAAAATACTTCTGATACTATAGTGAGTAATAACACTAACTCTGTGATTAGACTAAAACCTATGCAGTTGGTTGATTCGTAAAAATTTATGGAATCTTCACGAGGTTCCTAAAGCCAAAAGAAATTTCACCATTGAATTTATAGCAGGCTGTTACAGCATAAGTGCTCGCCTCTAGGCGAGCATCAGTTAGAGCAAAATTACTCTCCCCTAAGCAAGCAATAGTTGGAGCAATATTGCTTACCCATAGGTGAGCACCACAAAAGCAAAAGTTCCCAGCCCTAGGCTAGGCATTGTGAAAGAGCATGAAGCTTGCAACTCCAGCAGGTATCCAGAAAAAGAAAATGCTCACCCCAGCACCCGGAGAGCAAAAGTGCTTGCCCCCCAAGCACGTGGGGGGGAGGGGGGGCAAGCACCAAGGGGCTGATATCATATTTTCAATGATAAAAAAATCATGCACATCAACATATTTTGTTTAATATTGTTGCTTGTGGATTTGAGATATTTAGATCAAACTCTTCTATTTTCAATTTAATATTATTAATTTGCAGGGTTGGATTAAAATTTTTCTTTTTCATTTGAACTTATTAATCAATATTATAACAGGGAATCAAGCACGTGCCTTGCACATGCACACTTAAGAGAGAGTTGATGCCAAATTCTTGGGACTTGAATGGACATAATTGTATTGAAATTGGCCTTCATTATGTTGCCTAAGTGGGGATAATTTGATGGGAATTTGGATAATTCTATGCTTGGAATTGATAAGATTGACCTCCAAGGTGCTGTCTGAGTGCAGCTTATCTAGTGTTTGTTTTGATAAGTTTGTGCCTAGCAAAAATGTCCTCACTTCTTCCGCTTGTGTTAGCTAATAGCTCTGTCCTTTCTGGTCATTTTGTTTATCTTCCCATTATGCCCTTTTGACTACGTCTAGCCCCTTCTCACCAAATCAACTCTTCCCTAGAGGATGGAAAGCCAACTTTTCCTATGTGGTTTCTACAAGATTTGTAGCCATTAGCACTTTGGTCCTATTATTTCATCCGTCAGGTGTTAAAATTTCCCTACCTATCTTAGATTCGAGGTCGATTTTGGCTCGGCTCCTCTCACTTTCAACTTCACCAAAACTGATTTCCCCTCTGTAGTGTAGCTGATTTCGCCCATCGATTGATTTTGGCCATCAACCCCTTAGTCCTAGTGGTCATCCATCGAGGGTTCAAGTTGCCTCACCGTTTTCAGATTCAAAGTCAACTTTGGTTTAACTTCTCACACTTTCAACTTCACTAAAATTGGTTTCCCCTCTATAGTTTCGTCAACTGATTTTTCCCATCGACTAATTTGGCCCTCTAATCAATTGGTTTTGGCCATCGACCCCTTGATCCTACAACTTAACCATCGGGCATTCGAATTGCCTCTCCATATTCAGATTTGAGGTCGACTTTGGCTTAGTTTCTCATGCTTTTAGTTCACATAAAATCCAATAGTTTTCGAAGGGACCAGTTGACAGTTAGGGTCATTGGATAGGCATCTCTTCCAAGGGACCTATCAATGGATGTCCATCTTCGTAGGCCAATCTGATAATAACCCTGCTCACAATTATGAGCGGAAAAAAATTCACCCTCACTCAAGATTACTGAGCATGGCTGGTCTATAAGGACACCTCACAATTACCAATGAGAAATGAAACTAAGCCCTTATTGTATTTTCCCCTAGGAGCAATTTCTATCTATTAACTCATTCTAAGTTGGTGGCCAAGAACTTTCCTTTTCATCATTAAATATTCATGTTCAAAATATTCACGCTTAAATCCTCCATATTTTTAATAGAATTCATGTTCAAAATAATCACTCAACCTTTCTTAATGGTGAATGAACTTGATCTAAGGACAAGAAGTTAGGTTTAAGGCCACAACCCCAAATTTCATCAACCCAAGTATGATGTAATAACTGCTTTGCGCCATAATTCACTTATAACTTCATTCTCAACAAGTCATAAACTGTGAGATAGTTGTTCTTATCATATAACTCATACAATTGCGATTCAAAAATATTATGTCTGAAAAATATTTTTTTCTTCTGGTTAAAAAAGTTTAAATCGCAATTGTATGATAACACAATATTTTTATTATTTCATGTCCTTAGTGTGCATGTATAGGAACTTTAGCAACAGAAAATACTCAGATTTCCTTTCCTTGTTGACTACTAAACTAAGGAGAGGGTTCTCATTAGCGAGAAAACTTTCAATTTCTCAAACTTCACACCCATAATCCTGTGCCTTCACTCAGTTTAGTATATCATTTCTCCACTTAAGAAATAATATCACTAAGTCAATAAGTGACCAACCAACTTTTAAACCTCTATGATTTCTTACTTACACCACATTACTCATTGACTCTTAAGTCAAATTAGGTATCGAATTTGCCAATATTGCGTTAAAAGCACCAAAAGCATCTCCTTGTGCAATAAATGCAGTCTATGAGGTTTTAGTAGCTAACTAACGATATCCCTAATAATTCTCACTTCATCAATATTTTTCGCATTCTCCAATCCACTATAGGAGAGAAAAGAAAACTTTGCAAGAAATAATCTTAACCTAAAACCTATCATGTATCAATGCAACATAAGTAAGATTTTTAGGCTTAATTAAGTTGAACCTCATTATCCAGACTTTTGCCGCAATTACCAATGCAAACCTTCAAAGTGTTTGGTATTACATTACTCGCAAGGGATGCTCCTAAGTTCATATGTATGCAAGAAATTATTTGTTCTCACTAGAGAGAAAGAAAACTTGAGCAATATTACCAGTACTAATACCACAAAGAGGTGCACTAATAAAATTTTTTAAATGAATGTGCCAATCACGAATCAACATTCTTACACATTCAGATTTTAACGTCCTTACTTTCCAGATATACTAGCAAATTTTAGAAAGTATATGCTTATTTGTGAGTTAATCTAAGTTTCTTTAAGATTATAATGCTTAATGTCAAATATAGGAGAGATTAATCTTTGCACTACAAAAACAACGCACAACTTTTGTTATTACCCACAAGATTCTCAAAGGCAAAATAGTGGTTTAGCTCTATGTGATAGTTGATCCCTCCAACTTCTATGAAAATTGTAGTGCATGCATCCCACGTGCACTTCTAATTTTACTCTATACCTTTCAGAGCTTCTTTACAATAATGATGGTTTAAGACTAACACTCATAATAATCTTCATTCGTTTCTAACTATTACTCATGGAGGATGCAATAATTAAGTCGCATACACAATCTCTAGGCTTTCTTTTCTGTTATGTTAAAGTTACTAACCTATTCGCATTTAATTGCACCACACCTAAAAAAATTACCACATCAATCTAAGTCAGACAAAAATAATTAATGTACATCGCAAGATCAAAATTTCACTTAGCTTCCTAATCATCTTTTGCGCCACAATGCCTAATTATTAATCTCTAACATAATTTTTGCACAAAATTATATCGTATAAAATATTAATTACAAATCAATTTCAACTATACTCCGACTAGGAGAAAAGATGGCATAGCGGAAGACAAACAAAGAAAACAAATAGGAAATCTATGTTTCCCACTTATAAATAAATCCAACTGAATTGGAGGAACACCATGATAATAATTTTATTTAGAAGAAACATAATTATTAACGTATTACAATACTTAGTCCTCTCATAAGGAAGCTAGAACAACTTAAGGAAACTTATTCAAAATGGAAAGAAGTTTGTTGTAAAAATTAACAGCTAAGGAAACTTTATTCAAATGAAAATAAAATCTGTAAAAATGACAACTCAGTTATCTTGAACTCTTTTGGAAAGCTATTGCAACCTTTCGCAATGCATGGTTGAATTTCTAGTCCATCCTTGGTATGTCGGGTGTTGCATCAGATATTTCCCTACTTGGAATAAAGCTCAACCTCGAGCTGTAGTCAAGGTAGAGTTGCTCATCTGGTAGATGGTACTTGAAGATATCCACCACGTTGAAAGTAAAGGAAATTGACATACTATCAGGAAGGTCGACTGCATAGGCATTATCATTTGTCCTCTTGACAATTCGACAGGGTCTAAACTTTTTATTCTGCAACTTGTTGTAAGTTTCCACAGGAAAATGCTGGTTGCGAAGATGAAACGTCACAAAGTCCCCCTCTTGAAAAACTTTAGCTCACCTGTGCTTGTCCACTGCTTGCTTACAACGTGAGTTAGCCCTTTCCAAATTGAGATGAACATCCAAATGGACTTGTTGAATTCTTTCTGCCATGTTCTCTACCGCCGTACTTAGTCCATGGAGTTTAGGAAGAGGAGTTAAATCCAATGTGTACTTTGGAGGTCGAGTGTAAACAATTTCAAAGGGCGTCTTCCCAGTTGATCGATTGACCTTGTTATTGAAAGTGAATTCCACCCGCGGAAGGCATACATCCCATTGTTTTGGTTTGTCACTTGAAATGCATCGGACCATGTTTCCCAATGTACGATTGGTCACCTTCGTTTGACCATTGGTTAGTGGGTGGCAAGTGCTGGTGTACTTAAGGCTCGTGTCAAACTTCTTCCAGAGGGTGATCCAAAAATGGCTGAGGAACTTGACGTCTCTATCAGAGGTGATTGACTTTGGGATTCCATGAAGTCGCATAACTTCCTTAAGGAAAAGGTGGGCAATGTTAAAGGCATCAGGTGTCTTTCGATAAGGAATAAAATGGGCCATTTTTTAGAATCGGTCGACAACTACAAAGATGGAATCCCCCCCTCGTTGAGTTCGTGGGAGGCCAAGCACAAAGTCCATACTTACGTACTCCCAAATTTTCTCCAGCAACAGCATGGGAGTGTATAATCCGGTATTTTGCGATTGGCCCATTTCACTTGATAGATGGGGCATTTTTTAACAAACCTTCCCACATCTAGCTTCAATTGGGGTCACTAATAACGTTTAGTCACTAAGGCTATGGTCTTGTCTCTTCCCACATAACCCCCCAGACCACCCCTATGCAATTCACGTACTAGGTATTCATGTAGTGACGTTTGTGGTATGCAAATCTGGTTGCCCCAAAATAAGTACTCATCCTGAATGTGGAAGTTAGTCACAGGTTGCTTGAGCTTACACTTCCTACATGTTTCTGCAAAGTCTTCATCTTCCACATAGAGGTCTTTGATTTGCTCAAAATCAGTGATCTCAGTCTGTAGGGTGACCAAAAGTTCTTCCCGTCGATTGAGAGCATTAGCAACTTTGTTATACTGCCCAGACTTGTACTTAAGGACCATGGTGAATTTTTGTATGAATGTAACCCACCTTGCATGCATTCAATTCACATGGGTTTGATTGTTAATGAATTTCAGGGCATGGTGATCACTATATAGCACAAACTCATGCTAGATCAAGTAGCGCTCCCAGTGTTTCAAGGCCCTGATGATTGTATAAAACTCTAGCTCATAGTCCACTTGTGTCGTGCCTCGTTTAACTTCTCACTGAAAAACTCGACAGGTCGGCCTTATCGTGAGAGAATGGCCCTGATACAAACAATGGAAGAATCTCCCTCCACTTCAAACAACTTCTCAAAACTAGGCAGTGCAAGAACAGGGGTTGTAGATAACTTCTCCTTAATGACAGGGAAGCTCACATCTTGGTCCTGTCCCTATTGAAATCGCCCCTTCTTCAAAAATTCTGTAATGGGTGTAGCAAGTGTGCTGAAATTATGGATAAAACGCTAATAGAAGGTGGCTAACCCATGAAAACTACGAATTTGAGTAATAAAGGATGGGTGGGACCACTCTTGGATGGCTCATAATTTTTCTTCATCTACGTGAATCCCTTCCGCGCCAATGACAAAGCCAAGGAATAGCAACCTACTAGTGAGAAAATTACATTTCTTTAAATTGATGTACAGTTTATTTTCCCTCAAAACTTAAAGTACTTCCCTCAAATGCATTATGTGTTGTTGTTCATCTTGACTGTATAGGAGGATATCATCAAAATACATGACAACGAACTTGCCGATGAAAGGTTTGAGAGTTTGGTGCACGACTCTCATGAAGGTGTTAGGTGCATTGGAGAAACTGAATGGCATGACCAGCCACTTGTAGAGTCCCTCCTTTGTTTTAAAAGTTATTTTCCACTCGTTGTCAGGCCGAACTCTTATTTGGTGGTAGCCACTTCTCAAGTTGAGCTTTGAAAATACTTTCGATCCTACAAGCATATCTAACATGTTATTCAGTCATGGTATAGGGAACTATACTTTACCGTGATCTTATTGATGGCATGACTATCCACACACATCCTCCACCTATCGTTTGCCTCTGGAGTGAGCAAGGTTGGGGCCGCACAGGAGGAGGCTGGTGTCTGGTACCAGATCAATACAGTGTTGAATGTCACACATGGAAGGTAGTCCAGCTTGTAATTCTTGTGAACCAATATCTAAAAATCCCTCCAACAGTTGCCAAACAAGTTGAGGTAACTCAAAAATTGCTTCCTCTGCTCTACCCTTCATAACCAGCGTGATTTCCCCACACTATTTTGCATTAATTAAGAACTAGTCTTCCAGCATGGTGAGGAAATTAGCTTTCTTCTCAAGCACTGTAGCATCATGGTTTTGTTATCCTACAGGCAGCAACACTACCTTCCGTTCATGCCACCAAAATGTATAAGTGTTGTCGCATCCCTTGTATATGGCATCTACATCATACTGCCATGGCCTCCCAAATAACACGTGACAAGCATCCATCTCCACAATCTCTCAATCTACCACATCATTATAGAATTTATCATTTGAAAATGGGATGCGATAGGTGGTAGTTACCTTTGTCTTTGCACCCTTCTTAATCTAACTGATTTTATAAGGTTTAGGATGCTTCTCTGTGTTCAGCTGCAAGGTGGAAACCAATGCCCTTGATACTATATTTTCACAGCTCTTGCTATTAATAATCAAGTTGCAGACTTTGTAATTGATGGTGCAACGGGTTTTGAAGATAGCATGCATCTGGGTATGATCTTCATGTTTCGTTGCTAGGAGTAGCCACTGGATAACACGGTTCACCAAATCACCTTCATCCCCTTCAACAAGCTCACATTCTTCTTCCAATCCATCGTCATTCTCCCTAGCAAAGTCATCTTGACGGACTTACACGCAGGGCACTTATTGAAGTGATGCCCTAGTTGGTTGCAGTGGAAACACTTTCCGATTATTGGTTTGCTGTAAGGATTTTGACTGGTGCTCCCTCTATTCCTAGTCTGGATGGTGCTGGCCTTAGAAACCTGGTAATTATTTTGTGTTTGCTGGTCATGACTAGATGAAGGAAAAAGTGATGGATTCGATTGAGTTGGTGGCTTGACCCTCTTATTTGATGGTGTGAGACTTGGTGCTCTGGTAGGAGGACAGGTAAGTTGTTATTCAATCTTCATGGCTAAGTTGATTGCTTGTGATAGGGTCCATACAGTGTGCAGCGTGACTTTGTCCTATATGGCAACGCACAGCCCTCCAATGTACCTTGCCACTTGTTGCCCCTCAGTTTTCGAAAGGTTGTTTTTAGAATTCAAGCTATAAAACTCCTCAGTGTATTCATTGATGGTCCTAGTGCCTTGCCAGCAATTTTGGTATTGCTGATATAAAAGTTGCTCATAGTCTAGTGGAAGAAATCATGCTATCATTGATCTCTTCATTTTAGGCCACATGTGGAAGGGTTGTTTGCCCTGGCATCTTTGGTTATTCTGCATTTGTTCCCACCAAGCGAATGCTCCCTCACGTAGCTTATAGGCCACCAATTTAACTTGCTGAGCTTTTGGTATTTGCATGTAGTTGAAGAAGTTTTCTACCTTTAGGAGTCAATCAAGGAAACTTTTGACATGAAGATGTCCGTTAAAACATGGTAAGTCAATTTTAATCTTGAAGTTGGTATTATCGTCACGAGCTCTTTGATTTACCCCTCCCACCAAGACCTTAAGTTCTTCATCACTAGAGGAGTTATCTCCAACATGGTCTTGCCGTGATGGTCTGAATCCTCTACCCCCGCATGGGTGAAACTAATCTCGCCTCCTCTCATTTTGATCCCTATTGCCCTCCACATGGACATTAGTGATAGACCTTTGGATCTCCTGTAATATGTGCTTGATCCCTTCAAACCGTTGCTGGTTTTGTTTGTTCTGTGCTTGGATAGATTCCCAAAGGGCCTGCACACCAACACCCTCATCCTGTGATTGATTGTTTTCATTTCTTGCCATTGAGCTAGATGCAACCTTGCTCTGATGCCAAATTGGCATAGAGGAAGACAAACAAATAAAACAAATAGGAAATCTGTGTTTCCCACTGATAAAGAAATCCAATTGAATTGGAGGAACACCGCGATAATAATTTTATTTAGAAGAAATATAATCATCAACGTATTACAATACTTAATCCTCTTATAAGGAAGCTAGAACAAGTTAAGGAAACTTATTCAGAATGGAAAGAAGCTTGCTGTAAAAATTAACAACTAAGGAAACTTTATTCGAATGGAAATATAATCTGTAAAAACGACAACTCGGTTATCTCAAACTATTTTGGAAAGCTGATGCAACCTTCCTCAATTCATGGCTGAATTTTCTAGTCCATCCTTGGTATGTCACGTGCTACATCAAAAGAAGTCTATCGAGCTAGTCACATGCAATAACAATTCCTTCCTAGATCAAACAAATCTATTTAAGCTAATCATAAACTATTAAATGTGGACACTTCAAGCTCAAACTACTTAATTCTCTATTTTATCACATTTAAAAAATTTGAATACTAATTCATATAGTTAGCCTAACAAATTCAATTGATAAAATGAGCTTACACAACTACATATAATCAAAATACATGCACAAAAGTTGTCATACTTCATCCAAATATTGGTTATTCACAAAAAAATAATAATTTGGAAATTTATAACAAAAATAAAATGCCTAACAAATGTGACAAAATTATCTCATAATATCATGGCATGCATGTATTCAATAACCACATGCAAAAAATATTCAAGAACAATATTCATGTGCCACAATGACATATTGTTTATAAAAAAATAAAATAAAATAACATAACATAACAATAAGCTCTAGGCCAATGGCTGAGCCCATTGCTCTTGTGTGTGAGGTCTTGGGTTTAAAATACTACATAGACCTTTTTGTCTTTAATGACAACCAAAAAAATAAATTGAACTTGGATCTATTGGATGGGATGTGCGCCTAGTGCACTAGGTTGTGAGTGATATGACCCAATTCATGCACATGGAAGGCCCTGGCCTATTCGCGGATCTTGGGCTACACAAAAAAATGGTCCAATCATAAAACCCTTTGGCTGCCCCTAGGCACCCAGCAACCACGCAGACCCTAATTGCCTGCTGGGCTGAAGGCCCAGTTACATTAAAAAAACTACACTCCCTTTACAAACTGAGACACAAATGGGCTTATTAAAATAAATTAAAATATAGCCCAATCTATTTTGCAGCCCACAACCCATATCCAACACAAAAACGAAAAATTGGTCTTCTTCCTCACTCATTCAATTACTGTTCAATGTAATGGAAGACAAAAAAAATTCATGTAACTGCCTCTACCCTTTCAGCACCATTATCGCAACTCCTAGTAGAAATAGAGGACCATGGTGATGTTGACTCACTTGGTGAATTATGTAGTAGTCTTTGGTTACATTAACAATGCTTGGCATAGATCATTAGGTAGAGAGCGTTACATGAACCACCTCTTTTCAAAACTGTGCTGCCTAATGCACTAGGGCAAAATAATCCAACATACAATGTAATGCATTTGAAACAGATTTGGTCAACAAAAAGTTACAACCAAAATTTAAATTAGGAACAACCAATTTGGCTTTGATACCAATGTTAGAAATACTAAATCTGAATACACAGCAGAAGCGATATTACCGCGTTGGAAATAACTTGGATCTAGTACAGTTGTTCTATAGATTTTTCATCGTAATTGTTCATCCAAAATCTTCACGTATCGATTGTGGAGTGTGCTAGGTGGTAAGACTAGAGCAACACCCACATATTCCACAACCTAAATACTGGAACTAAAGAGAACCATATTTGAGAGAGAGAGATTTTCACTTTGTTGTTACACACACTTTTCATCCAAAAGGGAGGAGGGCTATATAATAGTCCCTCCAAGTGTAACACCTAGCTGGCTATTAAGGGTAAGCCATCAAGACTCATGAAGTGCCATTTCATTACCCTAAGAGAAAGGGAATGGTGCCCACTGTGGGTGCCCCTTTATTACAATATCTATTCTATTATAATAATTGGTTATCTAACTGCTACAATAACTTTTCTTATTTTTTTGTTAAGTTTGTTTGTATTATAAATGGGTCAGATGTGTGGTCAACTGAAGGGATAAGATGTCAGGTCAAGTCTTCTCTTTAATTTTTTTCATCTTTCCATCTTCTCTATTTTTCTGCATATTCTCATTCGTTTTCTCTCAAAACCAAACTCATTTCCTTCTCCGTCTCTTCGTCTTCTCTCCTCTTTGATTCTTCTCTCTTCTCTTTGTTTTCATGTTTGCAAAGCATGTTTGCCTAGTTGGATCAAACAGTTATTTTACAAAAATAATATGTTTTTTTGCTCAAAATAGCCTGAAATCATTGCATCCTAGGAAATCCTATCCTTTCTCGGCATTTTATCAAACACCATAAATGTATATATATATACTCAGACTGACTGGATGTTGGATAACACTTAGGACTCACGAGCAGTGGCACATGATCAGTAGGGAAAGAACAATGGTAGGTCGATCAAGAAGAGCTTGGATAAATCGAGTGGTGGCACACCTGTTGGAAATAATGGTGCATGGATGCGGCAGCGCATGAGATTCATGCATGGCCTAGTCAACGAGCGAAGCTAATGCTCCTGTCGGATTTTGACACCACCCATGCGTCCCTACTTGTGGATCAACTTCTTTCGAATATTCCACTAGTGGCAGGTGTGTTGGTCAAAGGTTCTCCAGATGCCATAAATCAATCTTCCTAATCTTCTCTATAATAGGAAAATCAAAACAAAGAAAATAAGAGAAAATAATTCTAAAGTACTTGTGGAGGGACTCGGAGATAGGAGGAGGGAGGTAATTGTAAAAGCGCACCTCCCTCTAGCCATGAACTAGTGTTTTAAGGATGTGTTTTAGATGGGGAAAAATTTATTTATCATCATTTTTACTATCATCCTCTCAAATCTCTTAACATAGCATTAAATTATAGGCCCACAATTAAAACATAATAAATAGTCTCCAATCATTTAATACTACGTCATGGAATGCTATGAAAATGATGGTAAAACGGATTATGAGTAGCATTATTCTTTAGATAGATAATGTTTTAGGAGAGAAAGATGTTCTTATCGACCTCTTTCCATACTTACATGTCATTTTGTTAATAATAAAAATATTAAAATAAAAATAATTATATTTAAAGATTTGTACACCACACATCTACGCCGTATAATTTGATTTAGAAGATAAATTTTAAAATTTAAATTACAAATCAAATTATACCATGTGGACTTAAAAATAATAAGAAAATCAATGTATGTTTAGGATCCCCTTTCTACATTCAATTATTTATTGGGCCTGGTGTGGAATCACCACCATTACACATTCATTGTTGGTCTGGCTGCTGGTCTAGCGATCCCACCTAGTCGCCGCCCAAAATGATTGTGAAGTCACGCTAAATTATATTTTCAGCCAAAGAGAAACCCTATGGTGGCTCTTTCTCAACATTTACCTAATGCATAAAAGCTTCTATTGGGACAAGGGAGGAGCTCCATCTCCGTCTCCCACCAAGCCACCCTCGAGTCGTTTTTATCATTTATATGTATTTATTTCCAAGTTTTCTGTCTATGTAAAGAAGATAAAAGTTCATCTTCGACGCCTTCCACTAGTCTCAACAAATCACACGCAATCTTCTTGTGCAATCATTTCAATTCAGTCACTTTTAGAGAGATCTTCCCTATGACCGTCATCGGCTTCCATGAGATTAACGTTCTACTTGGCCACTGAGAAATTTCAGATGAGAATTTTGAGTTTTAAAATGATTATATTTTAATATTATTATTGTTTTGAGATTTGAAAAAGTTGAATAGTTTATTATATTTTATATGAAAATTTGATAAAGTTGTAATGATAAGATGAGAATTTTATGTTTGAGATGAGAATTTCACGTGGCCTAACACAACCTAAAGGAAATGTTGCCAAATAACCATCCTTTTGAGGGCCCATCTCTAGGCATTATGATCAAGAAACAAAGCTGCCGGACAAATATGTTCCCCTTTGCACTATAGATACCATTTTGGGGAGTTTCCCCCTCTCATTTGGTACCTTTGCTATCTAAGACATCCCAGAAACCACATCCATATTTTCATCAGAGACTCTTCTCTCTGGGAATATAGAAGATGATCTCAATCATTCAAACTTGCAGTGAACAATGAATGAGAAACAAAAAAAGGAAAAAAATGGAATTAAAAGAGCACATAATTTTTAACTAGATGGGAGTCTACCATGCCCCTAACACATACAGGCAAATGCATCTATTCTATATAAAAATGCAAGCATATCTGAGTATCTCGCTTTGACATACTTTCCTCAAGTCAATAACACAAGGTGTCGGCAGTCTCTCCCAGAGCTGTATAAAGCAAAGGGGGCTTATCCACTATCTCGGGGTATATCCCACATGGATACACTAGTCTTCATTAGATTGAATGACTTGATAATAAGAAACTTCTTCGTAATGTCCAGAAAGACTATATCACCTTCCTACTGCCCCACCAACCTGAAAGATTTCCAGAATTATCTTGCTGCTAAAACTAACTTGAGTTTAGCACAAACCTCTAGTTATTTTTCCTTGCGGGATGCCAACAACAAGAGTTTAAGAAACTGGGATTAGTTTATAAATTACAGAGAGCTTAAGCTCAATATCAACCTGAGATTGTAACTAGGCAGAAATAGAAAGATTCATGCTGCCCATTGAGTTCATCCAACATTGCCTATTATTATCAGTAAAAAATAATCCTTTTGTGAGCATAACTTTCTAGACAGCAGGCAAATGCATGAATTTTTCATATATTAAACACTACCACAAAATTCAAAGGCCATTCGAACATCGCTTTCTTTGTCTGTCTTCTCTAGCTAAAACATGCGTTTAAAGCATAACATGTATTTCCACTCCGTTTAATACCATCCAATGGCAACCAAATGATAGACAACACCAACAATTCTGTAAAACTATATATCTACTGTATACGGGCAAACTTCTTTTTTTATAAGTAAGAAGATATTTTATTGATAATGAAATAGGCATAGCTACGCAGAAAGTATACAAGAGATTACACCTAGTTAGGAACTAGAAATGGACACAAAGAAAATCATGAAAGTTGAGACCATTAAAATTTATAACAATAGCCCACATAAATAAAGTCTTCAAGAAAACTCAAATTCTTCCAAAAAGTGTTCCTGATCCTCAAATTTCAGTAATTACTTTCCCTCCAATTGCACCAAAGTAGACAAATGGGAGCCATCGTCCACACAACTGCAACCTGGGGTATCTCCTTGGCATAACCCATGCTAACCCCACTTTGCTGAAAAAGTAATTCCATCAGGCCCAAACTCACAATGTAGAAGCAAATGATCCACTGTTTTGCCACAATATTTGCACATACAACGCCAGTCAATAAGGATAAATCCATATTTCCTTTGGCTGTCAATGGTCAGGATCTTCCCTAAAGGATGCAGTCCAAGCAGGAGAGAGAGGAAAAAATAAAAAAGAAAAAAAAAGAAAAGAAAAAAGAAACAGCCTTAAAAGGGGCTTTACTCCTCCAAATCTTCCAAGGAAAGTGATTGATAGCCTAAGTAGTAAGGGACTCATAGACAGAGCATACAGAAAAGTTTCCTTAACTAGGAGTCCAAACATACTTATCCACCACAGTAACACTAGTCACAAAGGCGTATTAGCAAGTTAAAAATTCAGCAAAGACACCAACCTCCCGATTGTATGTGCCTCTCTAATGAAGCTGACATTCCACTGTTGTGAGCGATTAGTAATTTCCCTCAAATCAGCCACCAAAGCATCCTGTTCCTGTGCAATTCTAAAAATAAAAGGGATAAGCATCCTTAAGAGCCGTATCTCTAACCCAAACATCATGCCAAAAACTAATTCTGTTACCATCACCGATCATCAGTCTAGTGTCTAGAGAAGGACCCCCAACCTTTCCAGATATTTTTCCATAACCCCACTCCATATGCCCCCTTAACTTCGCTAGAACACCAATCCCCCTAGTACTCCTATGCTTAGTATTGATCACCACCTTCCATAATGCTTCCCTCTCATAATTATATCTCCACATCCATTTCCCTAAGAGGGGCCCCAAACCACCACCCCTCACTGGAGAGCATAACTTGTCCCAACCAACTATATGAAACTTAAACTCCTCACCTAGCCCACTCCACAAAAAGTATACTGACAAACTTCATCTACAGAACATTAAAATCACAAAAGATAACTCACCATCCACTTTTTATTTCCATCATCAAACAGGACAGTTCTAAAATCAAATTTTGGTTGTTCTGTAAGACTTCAAAACCCCATTGGGGCCGTCGAGTGAACCTCTTGGTCCATTTGAATTCACTTCAACTTACAAATACCTGATTAATTATTTCTTTGAAGACGGAAAAGATATTTTCCACATCAATAATCAGTACGAAAAAACATATAAGTCCAACAATGATTTTTAAAGCTCAAGGGGGGGAAAAAAAACAAAGAAACTTAAGAAAAAGAGCAGCATGGCAGTGCACAATTCACATGTAAATATCAGACTAATAGAAAAAAGGACTATAGGTGAAGGAACTAATTAATATCACTGATTCAGAAAACTCTAAACCTGCAGTCTTTTCTGGCTTTAGTTTAATCTAGCATGATCAGCAAAGCAACACTGAGAAAACAAAAGAATGCTCACTTAAAAACTCAAAGAATGCCGAAGCAACTGTAGGTACTTATATACAGAGATGTCGCAGCAACTGTAGGTACTTATATCCAGAGATGTCTAAAAACTCTTATATGATGAAATCCGTCTTATCTTGGAAGGCCCTTGTACAACTCTTACAGTACGGTAAAAGAAACGAAGTTCAGGAAAATGTCGTACTGGAAAAAGGAACAATCAAGCCAAACTGACAAGAAGTAATGCCTAAAAATCTTTCCAAACATTAAAATCAGTGGATAAGTTGCTATAATTTACAATGCTGTCTTGGCACCCTAAAAAGAATGTACTCCGTATTGGATCGATGTTTACTAAAGCATGGGCAGTTCCACTTGGGCTAGCAGCAACAGCAACTTCATCTGCACCCAGTATCACTTCAGCAAAACCTTTATTAACAGCTCTGTTCTCCAACTGCCAATAGTACACAAAAACAATTACAGTATTAATGCAAAGCCAAAAGAACCAGGAAAGATAATACAAATACTAAAAGAACCTGAAAATCTGCATACATCAAACCCTTCAATTTACATTATTGACTCTATGCCATTTTCATTTGGCTTACACGTAACATTGTCATTGTATTATATAAAAACCAAAGCTGTCTTTTGCCAATCACTACTGCCATGTCACAGAATAGATACAGCATTCGAGTAAAGTGATTTGAAAGGCTAATATGCCTGTGTTACTGTAATTGAACATGGCCATTACTTTAAATTGTATCTTATTTTCTAGAAAATAAGAGACAGAATTCAATTAGTAACTAATTTTGGGGAGAAACAGAAAGCAGAACTAAAAATTATCCACTGGCGTTTCCTAGTATTTTCGTTCAACTTCTGGAGTCCACTCGTGCTGTGCAAAATATATCTTGTCTTTCTTGCACAGGCAAGGCTGTATGTCAAATTGAACAAAGAGGAAAGTTATAAAAAGGTCGAGAGCAAAAATAATCAGACAACATGAAACCCAGAAATTTTTTAATTGACAATTAACAAAAATGTATCCCACTCATGTGGATGACAATGTATAGTCGATTACAAAGCTTGGGTTGGGTTGGGTTGGGTTGTCTTGTAGACATATTACTTAGAACCATATACTTTATTTTTTATATTTTTCACCATATAACTTAGTGCTCTTAAGTTTCAGAACTCAAGAAATTGACCTGCCATTAGGGTCTTAATAAAGTAAACCGTTGCCTTTGATTGAAAAATAGACACATTCATGAAAACTTTTGTTTTTTTAAGTTTTTACCAACTTGCTATCCATGTCAATGTTTTTCATACGGTAGACCACTAATTTACAAATTAAGTCCCTTCGCATCATTAATAATGCATATGAAATAAAGAATCCAGGCAAATAGTCGAGTTCACATCCACAGAAGTAAGCTTTATAACATATTCCCTTCAATAAAAGCAGAAACTTACCCTGAATTTTGTTTTAGCACCCCACATGACAAAGGTCTCATTGCAGGTATGGTGCCTGTGGTTTCCCCTGACATTACCGGGTCGAATTTCTCCAACATGAACTGAAGCACAACTCACAGCTCCACCTGCAAAGAAGCATGCTCCTCTGTCAAATTACAGCATATCATGTTGTTAAGGCTAGGGGGGGGGGTTGTTGTTACCATTGAAATTCAGAGCAAGAAAACATAAATTCCCAGAAAATTCCGATTGCAGCACAGAAATTGATTTAATTTGGAAATCGGTTTAAATATAAAACAAGAATAAAATCCAAAAGCATGAGCTAAACAGAAAATAAATTTGGGATTCCATCCGTAATTTTCAGAACCCCAAGAACAACGGAAGCAAATGTAACCAAACAGAATATAAAATAACAATGGATATGTGCGAGTGTATGAATATACCCAAAATCCCAGAATGAAGGGCAAGAGAGACGGGGTCGAGCAACCAACCGCGCTTGTCTTTTGCAAGCGGTGAAGGAAACCCAGAACTGAATCTGACCAAATTGGCAGCATTGTCATCATCTTGGCTGGACTTGAGTTCGTAAGAAGTGGGGGAGAAATGGGAAGCGTGCTGGAGTCTGAGAGAGAGCCATGTGAGGAAGAGGAAGATGGAGAGAAGAAAAGGAAAGGCATGGGGCTTCTTAAGGAAGTGTAGAACAAAGGATGAGATTGAGTGTGAATGTGAGGAGCTTTGAAACATTGGGCCCTCTGAGCTCTGACCGGATGTATATGAGTTCCTCCTAGCGTTTGCCATCATCATCTTTCTCTCTCTCTCGCTGCCCCCTCGCCGTGCCCATGTGTGGATGTATCTGTGTCTGTTTGTCTGGCCGTCGTCAGCCCCTAATAAATACCGAACGTATCCTTTTCTGTTGCTCGATTTCTTATTAACCATGGACCGATGTATTAATCGAAAATATTAAATTCATTTTTTAAAAATATTTTTATATATCATTTTTTTAAATATTTTTATATATCTTTAAATATTTTTAAAAAATAAAAAATATCAATTCATCTATATTTACTTTCTTAACTATTAAATATAAAAAGAATAACCAGTAGATCATTTTTATCAATTCAAATAGTATTTTTCATTTTTTATATAGCAAAACATAATTTTACTTTTAATAACAAATAAAAAATGGGCACTTTGTATAGGAAAGAAGTTTATAAGTCTAGCTATTGGTAAGAGCCGAGGATGTAGCACAAGACTCATCCCGAGAAGACAAAAAAAAATTTATTTTTTATTTTTTTAAATCATTTTTTTATATTCTTAAATATTTTTTTAAAAAAATTCACAACATCACTTAAAATACACTTCCTTAATCACAGAATAAAAATAAAATAATTTTAAAAAAATAAAACAATCGGGACCCTTTGTTAGTGACAATAGCTTTTTTGTATTGATAAATCAAACACGTTGATTATGTTCACAGATCAACTTGTAAATAGCATAACTACTCATATAAATTGACATCCATCATTTACAGTTAATTTTGTTTATTTGAAAAGTTATGGATATGATCTCGAAAATTATAATTTACAAGAGGATTATGGTGAATCCAAAGTAACTAAATCATTTTCTTCAATGAAAGAATAACTAAATTTAGAATGGAGATCTCATTAAAGGGTTAAATTCAAAATGAGTTGTGTTTATTCAAAGTTTTGGACTAAAAGTGAAGTAAATCTATAAATATTTATCAGATATTTAATATGTATTTCCAACATCATTATAGATTCACTAATCTTCATGTTGACGTCGTGTTTCGTACGCTTTTGGGCTAAACCCTCGACAACTCGGACCTTCATCTTTTGAGCCTGTAAATACAAAAGTGACTCTAAAGTCCAGCAGCCAGGATGGTGGCTGGGTGGAGCTTCTGATGCCTAAGTTCGTAGAGTTTGAAGGAGAAAATCTAAGGCTAGCTATAATAAGCATAACTTAGAGAGTCCAACCCCTATTTTGGTGCCTGGGGGTTGTTTTTATACCTAGGTTCAGGGTCAGAAGCCCATGCCCTACAGTTGGATGGAGGGACATCCTCCAGGAACCCCTTCTGCCAGACTTCATTTAATACAGCGTGGTCTTTTTGGTGAATGCGTTTAAAGTCTAAATCCCATCGAGATGGCGTGTCCCTTTCCTTCTTCGTTGGGATGGCATTTCGCGCCAGGGGCGGCGACCCATCCTTGACCCGGAATCTCGAACCTTACTTATACAGTTGAGAACCCATGATTGGGCAGCCTGATGGCTTGGCGGGTGTAGGTCTTTGGGAACCGACCCCTTGTGATTTGTGAGGATTCCCTCCATTATTGGGTTTGGGCCTATCCCCTTGGGACCTAAAAATCCCCCTAACAGTTACCTCGCCAATTCCTACTGAACCAGTTCGGTAGGAAATTCTTCATACACTCATTTCTCACTCTTCCACTTGACCAATCATTGTTACTCTTATCTTTTAGCATGGCCAATGCGCACATTCATCGGCTCCTATGCATGTCTTACTGTGATTGGTTTTTTGCTTGTTGTTGATGCAGCATCACGGTTCGCACTCCCTCTATAATGGCACGTTCCAATGGTTTTCCTCAGGTACTTGATGGCGCACATTTTGTCTCATCTATTGTGATATCCGCTCCTTCTTTCTTCTTCTTCTTTACGTATGTGCCTTGATCTACGTGTTAGACTTTGGTCAACATGTCGAGCCTCGTTCCACGTGTCAAATTTCGGTCTACGTGCCGAGCTTCGATATATGTGCTGAGCCTTATCCTTAGTGCTGTACCTTGATGGCATGCTCCGAAAGTTATCCACCGGGTTTCAAAGTAAGATAGATATTTTAAAGCTTACAGATATTTTAAATATTTGGAAATATCTATAGGAGATATTTCCAGTGTTATTAGATAAGCTTGTTTTTAAAGTAGCACAATTATAATATTTTAATGAGCTCTGAAAATATTATAATTGTGGATAATTACTTAGATTAAATATTTTAGTTGTTTTAAAATATTAAGAGGTTTAACTTTACGTTGAAAACTCTTATTTAAATTAAATGGTTTTATCCTCTTTGAGTAATTAACGATACTTTATCATTTTAAATAATGATGAAGAAATATTATTTTATAAACTTTAGTTTATAAAATAATAATCTATCTTAATTCCTCTCAGTGTTTATTTAAGTGTTTTATTCTCTTTGAGTAATTAACGATGCTTTATCATTTTAAATAATGATAAAGAAATATTATTTTATAAACTTTAGTTTATAAAATAATATTCTACCTTAATTCCTCGAAGTGTTTTATTAAAATAAAACACTTACGCATTTTCAAATCAGTGTTTAAACTCATCGTTGGATCGTTTGAGGATCCCGAAGCGTAGGATTGATATTAAATACCCAGGCCCCTACCATTTTTGTGACGCCCCCAAATTCCGCTTGGGATTGAACGGACATTTGAAGCGTCGAGACATGCAACACAAGGTTACCTGCCCCCGTTCATGACATATAAGATGCAATGTTCCTAACATGCATCTAGCATTATGCAATATTCGCAGCGGATAATTTTTTTTCTTTAGCAATACTATGCACCAAACTAAAAATATCCCAAATACTTGAAACATATTTCATACATAAAGGCATACTAAAAAGCCGTGATCACCACACTAGTCTAAAATGGTTGTGATCAAAAGAATACTTGAGATACAACTCCAAAAGTGTAAGTATTAACCTAAGTTAAATACTATACCATCATCAACATCGCACCGTGGCCTAGTCGACTGTATTCAGTTGGTCAGATTCCAATTCTCCTTCGGGTCCTGTAACAAGATCTACCATTCGGGGGGAATGGTAGTTGGGACTACCACAGTGAGATTTGATTACAAATCTCAGTAAGTTAACATAAAACTTATACACAGGTTAAAAATGCATGCATGGCAGTAAAAGCATAAATGCATAATTATAGTCATACATAAACATAGTATAACTTGACATATAGCATGACTTAACCAGAACTTAAGCGTGAACTGAACTTGACTTAACATGGCATGAACTTAAGCTTAAAACATAACATGAACAATCAACATAACATGAACGTGAAACATAACATGGACATGAACATAACATAACATGAACGTGAGCTTGAACGTATCATAAACGTGAACATAACATGATGTGAACATGAACTTGGAACATAACATGTACGTGAGCATAACATAACATGAACTTGATCTGAAACTTGACTTAACATAAACTTGGAATCTTATTTAATTGTCTTGATTAATAACGTGCATTAATACGTACTCCACAGTTGTTGTGGCCCCACGTATTCAAGTAACATAAAACATAATACGTACTCCACAGTTGTTGTGGCCCCACGTATTCTACATGTCACAATTGCTGTGTCTCATGTAGTGTATGCTCCACAGTTGTTGTGGCCCCATACTTCATGCTCCACAGTTGTTGTGGCCCCATGAATTCACATAACATAAAATATAATACGTACTCCACAGTTGTTGTGGCCCCACGTATTCTACATGTCACAATTGCTGTGTCTCATGTAGTGTATGCTCCACAGTTGTTGTGGCCCCATACTTCATGTAACATAAAATATAATACGTACTCCACAGTTGTTGTGGCCCCACGCATTATAAGTAACATAAATATAATACGTACTCCACAGTTGTTGTGGCCCCACGCATTATAAGTAACATAACATAAATATAATACGTACTCCACAGTTGTTGTGGCCCCACGCATTATAAGTAACATAAATATAATACGTACTCCACAGTTGTTGTGGCCCCACGCATTATAAGTAACATAACATAAGATATAATACGTACTCCACAGTTGTTGTGGCCCCACGCATTATAAATAACATAACATAAATATAATACGTACTCCACAGTTGTTGTGGCCCCACGCATTATAAGTAACATAACATAAATATAATACGTACTCCACAGTTGTTGTGGCCCCACGCATTATAAGTAACATAAATATAATACGTACTCCACAGTTGTTGTGGCCCCACGCATTATAAGTAACATAACATAAGATATAATACGTACTCCACAGTTGTTGTGGCCCCACGCATTATAAATAACATAACATAAATATAATACGTACTCCACAGTTGTTGTGGCCCCACGTATTATACATATCATAACATGTCTTATCGTTCTTAATGCATGAGATATTATTTAATATCATATACTTTTCTAACATGGCGTATACTTGTAAATGGCATAATATGATTTAATCATAAACATTTCATGGCATACATGTATCATATGGCATACTTAACATGGCATACTTATAACATACATCATTGTATGACAGAAAAGATTATGTAACAGATAATTATTCATGAGATATTAAATCATACGTAACAGATGAACATATAATGACATATCATGACATGGCATATACGATAACATACATACATAAATTGTAGTTCCCTTACCCATCACACATACACAATAAACTGATAGTAAGTTAGAGGCTAACTTACCTCGATCGTCGCGTTCTATGAGAAAAGGGCGCGAAACACGAGGAACTGCACAACAGCTGGAAGAGGAACACTCAAGTCCTTAAGATTTTCACTTCTGAACTCAATTGTCATATTATGAGCACTTGCAACACCACGGCAACTTGAGGTTTCACTATACTCAGAAGAGATAATTTGACTTCATAAAGCCTTTGCACTAAAACAAGTTCATTAAAATTATCAATAATAACCAACAAACAATTCCTTTCTCAATCCATATACTCTTAGCCATAGTCAACCACAAGATGACACCAGTCACCCCAGACTATAATCCATAACACCACTGCTTCGGGACACTGTCATACAGTTTCCCAACACTACACCATGCTCTACACTTCTCTGTTACGCCATCCAACCCTTCGTGACACGCCATCCGGTGTTTCACGACTTAATACAGAGTACACTCACGTGAACTCTCTTCCATCCACACTACAAAACCCATCACTGCGATACACGTCTCACAGTGCATCGCTACGCGACACGGAGTACGCACTACGCGTACTTCCTTCGCTACAACACTCATCAACACGATGCACATCACACGATGCATCGCCATACAACACGGAGTACACTACATGGTACTCCCTTCCTTCTACGACACACATCATTACAGCGCACGTCGCGCGGCGCGTCGCTGCATTACACAGAGTACGCTACACGCGTATTCTCTTCACACAACCCGCCGTATCACATCTACGGCATCCATCTCACGCCTATACTTCACAGCACAGTCCACAAAATACACAATCAAACTCAACACTTCACAACCACACTTCCCTTCACAACTACGCAACGAACTCCACAAATACAACTACACAATTCACAAACCAACCAACTAACTATTTTAAACGTAAAATAACTAGAGATAGAAGGTTATACCATCGACGGGATAACCCGTGCGTCGCTCGTTGTTCGTCACGAACATGCGTCGGAGGAGCGTACGTGGCGGTACGGTGTCTGTCCACCACATAAAGTGGTAGTTTGGGCTTGAGAAAGGCTAGGCGTGGTCTTGGAAGACTCACGGTCGCCTCGTGGTGGTCAAAGGTGGCGGAGCACGGCGGCGTCACGCCGTGAATAGTAACTCCGAACGGTGAGCGGAGGAGACGCGAGGTAGCGAAAAGCCATAGAACTTCATGGAAAGCTAGGGAAAGGTAAAGGAACATGTGGTGGAGCTGTGGTGGCGAGGTGGTGGTCGGACGGTGGCTAACGGCGGCGGATCGGCCGTTTGAAACCATTTTTGGCCTTGGAGAGTGAGGGAGAGTGTGAGCTCTACGAAGCTCCGTTGGCCATGAAATTTCTTGGAGAGGTTCATGAGGATGAGAGGAACAAGATGGTGGTGGTGAAACACCACGGGTGGCCGTGTACGGCGGCGCACGGTGGTGCAACCGAACGGGTGTTTTGAGAAACCCATATGAAAAAAGTGAGAGTTTGGGAAAAAGAAAGACATGGGGAGGAAGCCCTTGATGAGGTGAGTCCAATGGTGGTGCTTGGTGGCTGATTTGGCCGTGTATGGTGGTCCAAAATGGTGAAAAACCTTAAAAACCCATTTGTTTGGAGGCGAGAGTGGCGGCTAACGGTGGCTCGGATGGAGGTGAAACTTGGAGGGGATGTTCACCGGTGAGAGGGGAAGAAATCTGGGTGGGTGGTGTAGTCCACGCCGCCGGCGAGCGGCGGTTCTGGGCGGAGAAAGAAATCGGCAACAGGGGAGAAAACAGGGCAGGGGCAGCAACTTCCGGCGGCTCTCGGAGACTAACGGCTGGTCCGATGGCTCTGAAAATTGGAGGGGATGAACTTTGGTGAGAGAGGAAGAGAATGGCGGGGACGGTGTACGACACCTCCACCGGACGGCGGAGAAACGGGCGGTCAAAGGGGCGGCGACGGTAATGAGACAAGAAGGAAGAGAACGGTAAGAGAGAGAGAAGGAGAGGCCGGTTTAGTACACCACCGGCGTGGTTGGACTCGCCGGAGGGAGGGGGAGAGGCCGGAGTGGGAGGTGGGGTCCGGCGGCCGGAGGTGGCGCCGGCTGGAGCCTTGAACCGATCGGCCATGGTGGTTCCTTCATCCATCCGTCGGCCAAGAGAGAGAGAGAGGGAGAGAAAAAAATAAAATAAAAAGAAAAAGAGAAAAAGTGAAGAGAAAAAGGGTAGGGCCAGAGTATATTGCTTCAAATCTATATTTCGGGATCCTCAAATAAACCAACAGTGAGTTAAAACACTGATTAAAAACGCTTAAATGTCTTATTTTAAATAAAACACTTTAAATAAAACACTATGATGAATTAAGGTAGAATATTATTTTATAAACTAAAATTTATAAAATAATATTTCTTCATCATTATATAAAAATGATAAAGTACCGTTAATTAATCAAAGTGCATAAAACACTTAAATTTAAATAAGAATTTTCAACGTAAAATTAAACCTCTTAATATCTTAAAACAATTAAAATATTTAATCTAAATAAATATCCACAATTATAATATTTTCAGAACTCATTAAATTATTATAATTGTGCTACTTTAAAAACAAGCTTATTTAATACTTTGAAATTCGATGGATAAGATCCGGAAAAACGTCATCGAGGTACAACGCTTAGGATAAAACTGTTCATGATTTTACAGCTGTCGGTGAAGAACAAATTACGTGATTTACGGAAAAGATAATCTATACGCGTGATTCCAGATGAGGGTAAAGACAAGAGAGATGTGATTGCTGTCGGGAAATAAATCCAAAACTGATAATTTTAGCGGGCTGTTACAATTTTTCCTTCACTTTTTCCTTTCTCCTTTTCTTCTTTCTCTTTCCTCTCCCTCTCCCTCATGGCCGACGTACACGTGATGTTGCCCCTTACCGTTCGGTTCAAGCTCCCAGCCGGCGCCACCTCCAGCCGCCGTGCCCCACCTCCCACACCGGCCTGTTCTCCTACCGCCGGCGAGCACTACCCAACCGGTGGTGAGCTTTATCGGCAGCCCAATCTCTCTCTTTCTCCCTCCAAGTAAATGGGTTTTACACCCATTTCCTCCACTTAGGGCTACCATACACAGCCAAAACGGCCACCAAGCACCACCAACGGATTCACCATTGATTGAGAAAGGCTTTTTATGGTGTATTGGTAATGGTATGTGATGACTTGCAAAATTTTATGTGCAGATTTACAACATCACTCGAACAGAGGCTTTTGGCCGCTAGAGCGAATTCAGACAAATTCAAACGCTCGACTGCCGCTCGACAATGAGTTCGAGCGGGTTGCGAGAAAACAAGTTCGCTCGAGCGGAGGCTTTTGGCCGCTCGAGCGAAGTCAGGCAGAGTTGAACGCTCGAGATGCGCTCAACAAGCCACTCGAGCGAAGTTAGGCAGAGTCGACTGCTCGATACTCGCTCGACACCCCGCTCGAGCGAATATCGTATTTTGACATATCTAGGGTTTCCACCGTCACACCATATAAAAGTGATTTTTCACTTTATGGCCGTACCTTTTGACTGGAGAACACTTTTTGGGACAGAAAAACACAGCTAGGAGGATTCAATTCATCTGTTTTGGAGAAATAATTCCACATATTGCACGTACGTTGGAATCATACACGAGCATAGACGGGAGAAAAACATTTAATCATTTTCTTGAGTTTTTGAAGACGATTTGCGGCTGCAATGAGTATTTTTCAGCGTTTATTTTCTTCCAATATTCTCAGAACAATTATGGTGAATTCGTTTATGTTGAATTCAATTTCTAGCATGAGCTAAATTTCTTTTATTCTAGGAAAACGATGTAACCTAATTCCGAATTATGCTTGATTGTCTATGCTAATTTAAGGCAATTCTCTCTTTGTTTATCTGATTTATTCTGAGTTTATTGCTTCTAATTAACTGGCAATTGATTAGATGATATTTAATCTTGTGATTTGCTATCGAAAGAGGGAATTATAGGGTAGATCTTGAATATTTCAGCATAGGTAAGTATAGAGATCGAAAGACTTGTATGAACCTATGTAGTAATTAAATCATTGGTCTTATTGCTTTCTTTATTATTTAATTTGCATAATCTTGTATGAATTGATGAACAAGAATAAATTCCAATTGACTATCGAAAGAGGCTTTTAGATGAATTAGAGATTTGCTAATAGACAAATAGAATTAAATTAAATTAGTTGGATGAGAAAAGCATAGTGAAGAATTAGGTGAAATCGATTTCTTAAAAGTTTTCTTTCCCATTAATTTGATCTTCGAACGTCGGTTTTATTTCCTTTGCATATTTCTCTTTGTGTTGATCTTAGTTTAATTTGCAACTACAAAAATCTTAGTGAATCCTCTAGATAAAATCGAGATTAGTATAATTTTGGTATTTGGCAAAAATAAGGTACCAGTCCCTGAGGACGATACTCTTCTTATCACTTTATTATAAAACTTATTTGGTTAGGTACCAAAGATGGTTTGTTTACTATAAAGAGCCCCTATCACATGAAGAAAGAGCTACTAGAAATGACTAAGGGTCAATCTTCTAGAGGGGTGATAAGGCAGAAAGACTGGACTTCTTGGAAGTTGCAGGTACCAAATGCTGCAAAGATTTTTATCTGGAGAGCCTACCTTGAGTCCCTTCCCACAATGCTAAATCTGTTCAAGAAAAAGATAGTGGATTCTCCTCTATGTCCTATTTGTTGTGGGGAAGAGGAATCTACTACACATGCTCTGCAACTTAGCCATGGATGTTTGAAGTCAAGGGCCTACAACTTTTAGAAAAGTTCTCTAAGAGCAATCAGTTTTAAAGAGATCTATGAGGGCCTTAGTGCACAGAGTGAGTAGAAGGTGATGGAATTGTTTTCAGTTATAGCTCAATGTATTTGGTTTAGAAGAAACAAGATGGTTTTTTAGGGCTCTTTTCTACACCCAACTCTAGTTGCTAAGCAAGCCACTCAATCATTAGCAGATTTCAAGGCTGCTCAAGGTAGTCCTATAAAGAGTGTCCAGGGATCACAAGTTAAGGATTCTATATGGGTTCCTCCTCCTATAGGGATTATTAAAATTAATTGGGATTCTGCATTGAATGTGTCTCAAAATAGAGCTGGTTTTGGTTTGGTGGCTCATGACCATGAGAATAACACTTTGGCTACCAAGAAACTCTCGAAATCTGGCCTTATGAACCCTCTCCTGGCTGAAGCAATAAGGGGTTTTCAAGCTGCTACAATGGTAAAGGAATTGGGATTACACACTGTTATTTTGAAAGAGGATGCTTTATAGATTTTCAATGAGATCAATCATCATAGTGAAAGGTGGGATATGGTGGGAATGATCTTGACAGGTACTAAATTGTTGCTATCCATTTTGAGTCAATTGGAAAGTGGTGTTTGTAAGTAGAAGTGGCAATTATTTTGCTCACTGTCTAGCTAAGGATTCTTTAAAGCTAGCTGAGGATTCGGTTGAACTGGTTGTTAGACCAAATTGTATTCTTGTATCCTCTTTATCTTGATTTCAATGAAGTCTTATGATTCATTTGAAAAAAAAAACCATATGAAAGGTATTATTTGCTCTTGTTTCAACAATGCAGGAGTGGAGGCACTAACTGTTTGGTTGTTCCTTTGTGTGGTTAAGATTGGCCACCAGAGCTTAGAATACCTGTTGGACCTAAAAGTCAAAACTTCTATGTAGCAAAAATGGGTTGCTAAGCTCTTAGGCTACGAATTTGCTCTGGAGAAAAAAAAAACAAAAAAAAAAAGACAATCGTGTATTAGATGCTTTTTCTCAGTAGTATGAAGAAGCTGTAGTTACTAGTGATTTCATTCCCTACTGTAGCATGACTTGAAGGATTGAAGTAAGGCTATACAAAGGATGGCTAGGTTCAATAATTATTCTATAGTTTAAGAAAGGGGAATTATCTCATCATTTTACCCCTTGTGATGAGTTTGTGATTCTATAAAAAGTGGCTATATGTTCTTGAGATGACCAGCTCAAGTAGAATCTATTACAAACTTCGCATGCCAATCCCTTGGGAGGACATTAAGGTTTGGATAAGACAATTCATAGAGTTAGAGAGACTTCTTTAAGCCAAGATTGAAGGTTAATGCCAAGCAATTCATTAGGAATTGTCACATTTGTAGAATATAAAGTTCCTTTGCCTAGCGGCTTACTACTAATTGGTCTTATTCAATCCTACACTCATATTATGTGATATTATTAAACTTCGCTTGAGATTTGACTGAGACTAAAGCATCGGGACATTTAACACTAGATCACATACCTCTCGTTCATGACAGTTAACATACAATGCACCTAATATGTTTCTAGTAGTATGCAATAATCATAGTAAAAAAATTTAAACTAATCAAAAAGTTTGAGCAATTTCAATATGGTATCAAAATAAAATATCTACAAATCCCAAAGAAAGTGTTTCAAAATCGCCCAATACAAAAGTAAGGGTCTAAACCACAACACTCTTTCCCAAAACATATCATCAAAACGTATCATAACATTGTTTCATTGCATCTTCCAAGTGCATTTGTGCTTTTAGTCTAATTTCCTTGACTTGTTCTAGTACTCTTGCTATAAGAATCAAAGCATCTTCAAGACTATCATCATTTGTAGGTTAGGAACTAGACGCTGAACTTCCCTTGACCTTTCGAGGGTTCTCATTCCTATGTTCTTCCTTAACTACTGGGGGATCCTCGCGCTTGCACTTCCCATCACTGTCTTCTATGTCTCAACTTCTACTATTCCGAGAGGAATGGTAGTGGAAACTTCTATTCAAGAAATCTCAACAAGTTAAACCAAAAACATACATAGAGATAACATAAGCATGAATAAGATAAACCATGAGTATGAATGCATGAACATGGACATGTACTTTAACAAAAAACACATTTTCACCTCATCTAGATTCCTTTTTAAAAAATTTTGATCTTGTACTCATATAAAAAAAATAACCATATAACCACGTGACAATGCCATTGCTTATTAATCTCTTGTAACCTTATTCAATATAACAATGTGGTGCAAACCTCACGACTCCCCCAAGCATTGTGGGCTCCCTGCTAGTTACTGCATCACATTGCTAGCCCACTGACCGGGTGTAAGTATGTTCAATTCAATATGATGCGGTAGTTCGCAATTCACCTTCACTATATTTCAATTTAGTGCACCCACTAGCATTAGGTGTGGCTACTTCACTCCGAAATCCTTTAAAAATAATCCATTTAAAGTTCATTACCTGTACTTTATCAACCCAAGAGTTACCACTCCAATTTAGACACTCTAAAATGGACAGAGGAGTTTCACTAAGAAATTCCCCCATCTTAGCATTAGGGTCATGACAAAAATCTTGTTCTTACAATGCACAACCTAAAAAAGTGAGACATGTTCTTATGATAATACCATGCAACTTCTCATGTAGCCATGTCATGTACTTGTACTCAATATGCCAAGAATGCATCATGTGAACGGCTTGAAATAATTAGAACATTTGGATTTATAAACATGAGCATTACATGTGAAGATTCAATCATGGCATATATTATTTTCCTAACTCCCAACATGTCATTTAAACCAAAAATTCCAGCAAGTATCATATGAAAATATAAGGTATAAACCGATCATGGCATGTAACAAAATAGCATTTCATTAACTAAAACAAGTAACCAAACGCAAAGTTTACACACAAAAACATAAATATATTATCCAAGAGTAAGTCAGGGGCTAACTTACAAAATTTCCAACATTATTCAGCGATCAAGCAAGCAGAAAGTGTAAGTATTCAACATTAGGTTCTTTGAAATCAAAATGCTAAAGCAAACATGTGATTCTGCTTCTAGGGTTAAACTTCCTAACCCTAATCGGCTATAAGCCCTTCTTGTGATTCTCACATAAACACATGACTTGAGAAACCCTAAGGCCAATTAACATCAACTCTTTTTATCCTTGTGTGAAATCCCCGTGCCCAAGTAAGGTGTGTAAGACAAGTGTGGGTTTCACTCAAACAAACCCTACTGGTCGAAAAGTGCATGGCACTCCAGATTGTGTTTCCTCAAATTGTGACTAGATGAAACCCCTCATATAACCCTAGTTATGGCCGAACAACATCTAAGAGGTACCTCCTTACTTATCTTGCCATCAAAGACTCAATTTTTGAAGAAAAGCTCTAAGGTCTAACCATGGTTGAATCTCTATGGTGCTTCTTACAAAAATACAATACCACCTTTGGTCCTTACAAACCGAAACCTTCCACAACCTCCTTTGGCATTTGCATGTGTGCCATGTGGCACTTCCCTTGCAATAGACAAAACTCCCTTCCCCATGTGCCTCATGATTATGCCTTGACAATTCAACAGGTCTTTCTTCTAGTCAATCTCCAAGTGGCACCTCCTCTTGTTCCCAAAACCCTAATGGGCTTCTTCTAAGACCCTAAGTTCCTTATGGTCGAAATTCAATAAGCCTTAGGCCTCCTCTTGGGCCTGGGCACCTATCCCACTAACACAAGACAAGGTTTACTTCACTCACATGGTTATAATCTTCATAATCTATTAAACTTAAGTCTACTTAGGTCAAAACATAAATAAAGGGTCGATCTGGATACACAGATAAAACACAAACCATCTCATCGAAGTTGTACGACTTGTTTTATTTGTGTATCCAAACGCTCAAATGTAAAGTTTTTAACTCATCTGTATATCTCTACACTATACATTGATTTACCTAGACAAACTTTTAACCCCCTTCTGACATCCCATTGTTCTCCTTCACGCCTCCCCTTCCCATGCCAACTACAAACTTTTGGGAAAGTCAAAGGTAATCCTAAGACTAACTACAAAAAATATATTTTGGGAAAGTCAAAATATTTCTAGATTTTAAAATTAATAATAGATGATACTTATTTTTAATATATTCATAATATTTTCCACCTAATAATTAAAAATACTTTTCAATAATTGGTGGGACCCCCACTTTATCAAATCCCCAATAAGTTAAAACCATTTCACTATCCAAACACACTTTTTTACAAACTATCTCATCTCATCTCAACTCAAAAAATTTACTACCATTCAAAATATCTCATATCATATCATTTGAACTGCATAACCAAACAAGGCAAGTCTTAACCTCATGAACATAGCTTGGGCTGTGGTGACATATTATCATTGACTTGATCGAGGGTTTACTTCTCTAATGGCTATAACAACATTTAGGTGTTCTACAAAAACGGATTAAATACAGCCACTTCACCCCCGTTATCACACTCCTATTCAACCACCACTATGCCTCAACTCTTCCTTAACAACATCCTTAAACTTCATTTTGGGCCTAACTCCGTTGTGTCAAAATGAGATGGTACCTTTATCGGCAAGTTTTTTTTTTTTTTGGGTGGTATTATCGATACCTTTATTGACAAATTTTAACAAGAACTGTTTGAGGTGCAAGGAGTGCAACCGGCATTCAGTAACCCCTACCATCCTCAAATAGATGGGAAATCGAGATAATGAATAGGTGTGCGGAAAACTATCCAAGGTGCTTTGTGGGGGACCAGCGTAGGGATTGGGTTCAACAGATTTTGGTAGTTGGATGGTGGTTGATGCCTTCCTATGTATGTCTACCCACATGACTCCACTCGAGGCATTATACCAAAACCATTTTGAGTCTTAGCAACATGATGGCAGCTACTGAGCCAAACTGTTGAGAGACTGCTCAAGCCATTTATCTAGCCAGTTTATTTCCTATTTCATTTTTACCTTTATAGTAATAGTATTGTAATTGGCCAACGGTCCACATCCTCGGAATGAGCTTCTTTACAATTAACCACTACCATACATCACACTATTCCATCTTCTTTAGAAAGCTCATGTAGGAAGCCCATGAGATTCTTAAGAAATTCATGGACTTTGTCTTCTATGGTGATATTTATGACTGCACTACTCAACACTTTTTGTGGGTTTTTCGAGTTTCTTAGGATTCAATCGCATTGATTCCGGCTTGAAAATGTTGAAACGGGGAAAGGAAGATAAAAGAAGAGAAAGTGAAGAAAAAGGAAAAGAAGATGGAAGGGAAAGAATCCCTGCTTTTGCTTTAATATTACTATACTATACATTAATTATATTATTCATTGAATAAATATAATTACAAAAATAAAATTAAAAAAATAAAATAACAAAAATAATACAACTCATGATCAATGCTTTTGCCATTCGCAATTAATGGCATTTGCCCCCCTTTTATGAAGAATGTTCGGGATCGAGTACCCATATCCCAACCACTTGGAAAATGCAAAACTCATCAATGCTTTTTAATGATCAAAGTTAGAAATTTAGGTGGAAGGCAACCTCTAAAATTGAGCTACGAACTGTCATTAGCTGGCTCCACTAGGAAAGGTTTGAAAGTCATCACCAACCCAATCACCTCAATGATGTTCAGGATGAAGAAAACCATATGGCTACCTGCATCACAAAACAATGGTACTAAGAAGGATGCAGCCTTACTTACAGAAGATAAATGAGAGAGAGAGAGAGAGAGAGAGAGAGAGAGAGTAAACATGAATTCCAAAATCTATAAGGAATACAATCTAGACAAAATACAAATCAAATAAAGATCAAATGTTTATCCCTCCACGAAATAAAGATTAAAAAGATATTTTTTATGACAAGTTTTTTAAGTATCAAAGAACATATATATATATATATACACACACACACATGCATACATACATACATGTATATTTCGCAAAGTTGACTGGAACTAGGGTTTATTAATATGCTTTAAAGATTAAGATTAATGAGCACTTTACATATTTTTAGGGCTACATTTCCTTCACCCCTAGCCCCGTTTCCTTCACCCTGGATGTCATCATATTCTTGTCTACCCCACGATAACCCCAATATCGAGCAAATAACTCAATACATTTCTTTGGATGAACTCCCCAAATGCCTACACAATGCTCTTCAAAAAGCCCATTAAGCCTTTCACCACACCTTGGTAAACTAATGAAGCAGAAAGTTCCTCACCACCCAGTCTTTTAACCATCTATGTAATACCCCAGATTGCGAATGGAAATGTGGTGAATGGCATCCAACATTCCTTAAGAAGGAGAAGTTTTTTGTCCTTATGCAATGAATTATAAAGGGCTCTAGTTGTAACAGTCTGGTTCTTTTAGGGCTATAGACCATATTTGGTTTGAGCTTTCCAATGATGTGGAACTTGAGCTGTGCCACTTATGGCCTGACAGGTACATTAGAGAATTAGGAGGAAAGATTGTAATGTCCCAGATTGTGTATGGAAAGTTGGTAAATGTAATCCCATATTATTTGGGACGGAGAAGTTTTATCCTATATAAATATTTCACGGGGCTCCAATTGTAACATTAACTATTCCCTTTGGAATATGAGCCCATATGTGGTTTTAGGATTTGCTTGGGTCGTTACAACCCATCCAACGCACTTGAAACTTTTCTGGAAAAGATGAGAATAGAAGAATTCAGCTGAAGCAAATTTCTGTTTTTTCGGCAACCAGCGGGATAAAGAAAACATACTTGTCTACAACTCCATAGAACATCAGGGCCTTTCCAATGGCGCCACAAGAATGGCCTCCAGGATAGAAGCTAATGAATTTGACCCAATAAGAGGTGACAGCAAACGTTTTGTTCAGTTCAGTATGAGACGTCTGGAATTTTTGTTTTTGTTGCGGGCATCTTGGTCATGTCTCAGGTCAACACATGTTTTATCTCTATCCTGCTGGGTTGGTGACATCGGTCCATGGATGCAATAGATATGGAACCAAAGAGGGCATGATCTCCCAAACCAATTTAGCAAGCATCCCCCTAACTCAGGAAAGGCATTGCACAAAATTTTTGCTCAGCAATGAGTACAAAGCTTGCAATGCTGCATGTCCTACAGAGACCAATATCAAAACCACATCAATGGAGAAGGATAAACTTACTTTCAGTTTCTCCTCACCAAGAACACATGATTCATGCAACCCGTGTCACTAAGCATTCAAACTTGGTGGTTTTCCCCAAGTCCACAACTCGAACTGAATCTCATCCATTAAAATCAGTAATTCTTTCCCCACGTTAGAACCTTCCTCCACAATTGCATTCCAGCTCGACTAGTGGGGTGCTACCCACACCCACCGGACTCCCCGCACTCCGCCCCTAGCATGGATGGGAGGTGGGTTTCCCACCCCGGAATCTGGCCCCGCATCCTGGGGGCGGGGTGCCCCATCCACATGCCGGGGGCGAATTGGCCCCCGAGTTCGTCCATACCCCGCCGCCCACCCACGCCAAGAAAACAACCAGGAAACACAAAAAATCCAAAAAACCAAAAAACAACAACAAATCCAAAAAATCACAGATCCATCCACAACAAATTGGAAAACAACAAAAAAATGGATATATCATATGATGGAGAAATAGCTTGGAAGGGGGAGAGAGAGAGAGGGGGGGGGGGGGGGAAGGGTAGGTTTAATTAAAACCTAACCCTTAACGACGTCGTTTACTGTGTTTCATTATATTAAAAAAAAATTAATAAAATAAAATAAAATAAAAACCTAATCTAAAACGACGTCGTTTTATTAACAAAAATTATTGTTTTAATATATAAGTTAAATAGATATTTATGTATAATTATAATTTATATGTGGGCTGGGCCGAAGTGCGGGGTATTATGTGGGGTGGGCCCAACCCACCCCCCGCCCCCGCATCTAACGGTCGGGGTAGCCCGCACTGCCTAGGCTAGGCTGGCCGGTGAAGGGTTGGTGGACGGGGTGCCCACTGCCCACCCTTATTTCTACCTTCCACAACAATCTTCTTCTCTCTTAAACCTAGCCTACCTCTAACTCCTAACCTAATCACTTCACAGCCTCTAGGATAGAGTCATTAGCTAAACCTCAAGCTCTCATCCTCAAACTTCTCACCACCAGTTCTCTCCCTCCCAAATCCTCCCCAAAGAAAACAAGTCTAGCCTCCCTTTGGAACCACAAGCTCAGAGCCCTGAATTTTCAGCACTGGTTCATCACTCTTCAAATGGGGAAAGCACCTCCATAGAGCCCGTTGACACCTCCAGGCACCACAAAATGAACAAAACATTAGTGGATTTTCTTTTAACCACTCATTCAGCTAAGGAAAGTTTTGAATAAATAAGAAATCTTCTACTCCAGACAACTGGCAAAGAAGAGAAAACAAGCCCTAGTGACATCTTCAGCATTGAATCTGCAGATATAGAAATGGTTGTGGAGGCAAGCCCGAATATGCCCCCAAGTCTTCATTAGAACAATTGCATGGAATTTCCAGGGTTTAGCCCGACCTCAACAGCCATCCTTGTGGGCAATTAGGCTGGAATTCCATGGCATAGAAAGACCATATAATCTTTGATCACGCTTCCGATAATTAGTTCTCCATAGAAGGAATGCATACATTTATTTATCAAAAAAAAAGAAGGAATGCACACATTTCTAACTTCCTTTGAAGCATGCAGACCATTAGATTCTTGATAGATGTCCAACACCTTCCACTCAGAGAAGTTAGGACTAGTTTATTATAAGAACAATTTCGTACCCAAAAAGAGAGAATTTTAATAACCACACCAAATGCTGTTGAACAAATACAAAGTAGTAAATTACTATAGAGGAATTGAGCATGGCCTAGTAAAACTGAACATATAATGATGAAATTCTTACTTTGGTTATAACAAGAATAAGATTTGAGTTCAGTACTCTACCTTGAAGAAAAAACACATTCTGTCGCTTCTGTGCCCACGAAAATCTGCAAATGTTGTAACTCGTCAATAATTAAATAAAAAATATTTTGAAAAATTTTGAATTCATGAAGATCATTAAAACTAACTAGGCCTTCATGCGGAGGGAAATGCATTCTTAGATACCTATGAGTAGAACTGGGACTGGAAAAATTATATGGGCAGAAATGAGATCAAAGGAAATGATGTTCCATTAGTGAGGATACTAGAAATAATATAGTATTTGTTATTCATCCATTTCACCAATACGACTCAAACTATCTGCAGAAAACACTCAAGTTTGGCATGTGATAAGACATAGACATATATGCTGAACCCAAAATTATTTGCACATCTGAAATAGCCCTCAGACAGTTTATCCTAGAGTGATTCACACCCATTGATGGTCAGTCCAAAATGGAAATGCTATCTCTGCTCTTGCTTTTATCTTTCTGGCTTTCTTTACAGATTAACAATTAAAACGTTGATATTACCACTTTCCGTTGACCAAACTCAGCAATTAAACCCTACAAAGTCTACTTCTAAGACTTCAGAATTCTCTTTTTTTTTTTATATATCCGTGGGTGTCCGGGCCAGCTTGCGCACACCTCAACTAAGACTTCAGAATTCTATGCATGAAGAGCCTTCTATAACCCTTTGCTTGTGTTGGTTATCCCAACCCTTAAGAAGGGGCCATGGATGTTAGCAGTACATAAATGTTCCTGTTACATACAAATATTCTTACAGTACTTTCCATCATTTGACCAGCATTCTTCTTGGAAAATCCGTTTTTATCTCTCTTCTTTTCTTTTCGAATTTGCTATTTTTTTGTTCTAAATTAACTGTTCAATTTACTTAACAAAAAAAAAAAAAAAAGAAATGTTCAATTTGAGAAATTTTAAGCCCTTTATGATGTTTCCAAGTAAGAACAATTGCAATCTTGTGTAGTCCTTAGGGAGTATGGACCCAGGTGTGACTTGGGCCTGCTGGAGCGGTTAGTAATTATTTACAAAGTAATTAAATTCATATCTTCCCATTAGATTAATCTTTTAAAAAAACTGATGAATTAATGTGGTCTCAAGAGTATTGGTTTTGAGTTTCAACCTTGACTCTATAGTCTACACTTTAGCCCTATTTGTGAAAAATATTTCACATGTTGAGCTCAAATTATTTGGAAGCATGAGGGAGAGTTTTGAAACGTTAGTCAAATTACTAAACTCGTATTTTTCCATTAGCTTAAGTTTTGGGACATATGATGATTTAACCGACTTCCTACAACTAAACTCAGGTAATCACATCCCCCAAATAAAATGTGAATTCCGGCTTCTAGAACCACACTAAATTCAAATGTTAGCACCAAAAATAACCTCTTATTAAATAATGTGAAAGTAAATAAACATTTGACTGATTTAAAATCATACTCACAGCGAACCTCCACCCGCTGGACCAATTGCTTTAGATAAAGACATAGCAGACATTGATATGCCATTTGCTGCTCCTCTTTGCTTTTGAGCCTATACATAGAGTGAAAGCAAACATTCAACCAACAATCAATTACCAACTCATGCACCATAAGATAGAAAAATATAAGAAACAGTACACCAATAATAAAGCAAGATTACCACAGCTCTATTTTGCAGAAGGAACAACCCTGTAGTAATGGACACCTGATTATGTTTGAATGTGTAAGAGCAACTTTATATATAGGAACAGAAAAATACAATTCTCAAGTACTATAAAATGTTTATTGGAGTCTTAAGATAGATTTAAGTATTTTTCCTTTATTCGAAAAACTACCATATCACCTTTATGCATTTGCTGCAAAGCACAAGTCTACACATGAATGTTTACATTTCCAGGTCCTACCTGCTTGGGGATATGCATGGTGTTGGTGCAAGCTCACGTATACTAACATTAACATCAATATATTTAAGGTCCTTCAACATGAATTTGGTGGATAATCTTCTATAGTAATAGAACGAATCATAAGTAATCATAAGATGGGGTATGAATATATATGCATATGCATTATTCATCTCAGCTACCTTTGAAAGCGAGAAATATTCTAATTAAATATAATAAAGCAAGACATATACAAAAATACATGTGCTTGGATGTTTGACTACTAAATAAAACATCTGAAGAAAATCTTTGAAAAATGTAATTTCATTAGTCCTGAAAAAAAAAAAATTACTTGTAAAAAAAAGTCCTGCAAAAACTGAAGGATGGAATTACCCTTTTTAATTGATATATATATATATAAACCCAACTGGTAATAAATAATTCAATATATGGCCATTATCACTCTCATGCTTGTGTCACTGACCATATAGTTTAATATTTATTTATTCATTCTCGGATAAAAAGATAAATTACATAAACAGACAAAGACTTTCAAATTCAAAAATAAAACCACAACGTCAAATAATTGCCTACCACATCAGTGGTGTGATGTGGGTGTTATGCTGGTGGTGTTACAAGTAGCAATACTCGTTCCAATTTCTTCTTCTTTTTTTATGGGTAATACTCATTCCAAAATTACATTGTAGCCTGTGGAAAATTGATAGATAAGTTTCTACTGAGCGTGACCATAAAACTGAAGTAAACTTTCCACTTTGAACATATACTTACAGCGAGAACATTCTTCATTATAGACGCACAGTTGATCAATATGGTGAGGCTGAGGCCAGAAAGCATAGCCATAAAAGGATAACTTGACAACAATGGTATGGTAATAACCTTCATAGGAAATCAACAAGTACCAGTTAGCGAGAACTTGATATCATCATGCACAAACAAAAAAGAATGATACAAAGAAGAAAGTTCGTTAAAGACATACTGCTCCAATGCGAGATACCATGATGGGCCCAAAAATTTTCGCCATCAAGGGATATACAAATAGCTGAAAGACTAGTAGACCAAAACCTGATAGTTTCCAAAAGAAAAGGCAGCCATTAAATATCTAATGCGTAATACCGTTCATACATAAACTATACTAAGATGACAGATATGCATTTGAATGTTAGGTACCAAATAATCAGATAACGTTTAGATGAAAAATGAGTTATTTCTTGCACTGTATTTGACAGGGATGTTAGTCCCCCATTCGACTTGAGGAAAGGGTGAAGGTTTTCCTTGCACAATCAATGATGTTTTAAAGCCAATCTTTTTAGGCCATAAAATGTAGTCTTTACAATACCGTGACATTGTGCTCAAGCCTTGTCATTTGTGGGTTAAGTGTAGAGAGACACAGAGAGAGACAGTTCTAACTGTAAACATCAAAGAGTTTTCTGCCTGTTTCAGCTGTTTTTTTTAGTGCGGATAACTCGAGATATGGCAACATTTTCTAATTAGTCAGTGCATGAAAAGCTTTAGAAGGCAGTGTAATAAAGGGAGGAAATTTTTTTGTGAACAACTGGTTAAAGCAGAGTGAAGATATGGAAAGATTTTTGTACCCCAATTTTGTGGGAGATCAATTAATTTTAAGCACTGGAAAATAGATCTGAGTGAAATCAATCTGAGATGAACCAAATCATGCCATAAGTTTCCATGAGTTGTAATATTTCCAATATTTTCCTTTATTACATAGAGGCACATTCATATTTCCGTATCTTTCCTACTCAAAACAAATAATTTGTTAGTGGAGTAGGAACCCTCACACCTCTAGTTTCACCAATCTTCTCCATTTTCTTTTTCCCCCATTGTTTGACTTGATATTCAAGCAATGACCTTGAATTCAAATAATGACTCTACACTTCCTCATTTCAATTAAAATATCTAATTGTTTGGCTCTACTTATTGAAGAAGAGACTGAGCCCATATGTGAAAGGAAATGCTAAAATATTAAGTGGATCATTAGGAAAAGAATTATCCTTTGCCCATCGAACTACCATCCATTTTGCATTACGCACTCCAAACTACAAATTGTTTCAAACTACACCCTCAACTAAGATCCAACCTTTAAGACAAACGAAAAATAAGTCACGTGGCAGAATTTCCACCATCCATTTTTACTTCACGAATCTCACATCTATTTCTTACAAAACATAGGTGATTTGAGGCATCGATTGCTAGAGATCTGGTGATTACTAGAGAATTTTCTATCTTGAGACTCACCAATACTATGTGGCTATTATGGCGGCCCTAATTGCCAATGCCAATTACGTTTGGCAACATTACTTTGAGGGTTTCTTCAATGAAATGTTCATCTAGCCCAATATTAGTGTTTATGCTATTGATCATATCCCTCTGTTTTACAATTTCTGATATTTAGATCACTGGCATATTAGCATGAAAAATATGCTGTGGATTGGTAGCCATAGTTGAGGTCCTCTGGTTTTTTGACAGTTTTTATCTTTCATTCCTTGTCTCCTTCATCCTTTTACTTTCTCTCTTCCTTTTCTCTATTGTCTAAAATACCATCAGAGCAGTCTTATTAGTCTTACAAGATTCTAGCAGCTTAAGCATTCACTGTGTGAGTCTCATATGAAAGTACTTTATTTGATTCCTCAGCTGACAAAAGGTTTGTTGTTTTCTATAAATAATAACTTGATAATAGAATCTTTATACGCATGCATATGGTTGCTAGATCCCTTGTAGAAGGTAAGTTCAAAGCCACGGCATATAAAATATGGGAGGTATTATCACTGAAAATACAATTAAACGAACTTGGGTACAATGCTAAAAATCCTATGAGATTGCATTATGACAAGAATGTGCTTAATCCGTAGGCATTTTGTTTAAACACTAGAACAACTTGTAAATGCTTGAGGGGGAGGGTCGATGGAGTGATTTCCATGTGGGGTATCTTTACCATAACTTGAGGGGGGGTGTTGATGGGAGATATTCCCAAAATTGTCTTTATCAAATTGGATGGCATTTATGTTACTGTACCTTTCCTTCTCTAGTATAAACAGTATCTTAGAGGTGCGGGAACCTAACTTCAGGTCATCTCTTTCAGCTAGTTAGCCCTCCCTCCCTCCCTCACTCACTCATCTCATTTCTTCACTAACCTTCTATCTTCTCTTTCTTTTCTCCTTTGTTCAACTATAAGAAGAGTCACCAATATTTGACTATTGTAGAATGGTGGATAACATTTTGGAGGTACTAGTCCTAGGATCTAAAAATATAATTTTCTGGTTATTCCAACAAATAGATCTATATATATATATATAGAGAGAGAGAGAGAGAGAGAGAGTTTCTGACACTAGTATTATTGGAATCTTTATATACTCCCTCCTTAGAGGTTCATTGTATCAACTGTGTAAAAGTTGAATAGTATCATTTTTTTTTTCTTGTTTTGACATTTTCAAGGACCAAGTTATATGCATCACTCTTCCCTTACTTTCATTTGACTATGTATATTTGTAAGGAATAAAAGATAACAGAAAATAGAAGGACAAAAATTACAGCAACAGTATGAGATCATAACTCTTCATATAATTGAGAGGGCTAGGAGACAAAATACTGGACAGCCAAGGGAAAAAGTCACGTGATTGTAACATACTATCTAGCCAAATTACCCGTAATTGCAAGAACTTCACCAATGTCTGCGGTTGAATAGCTCAGTCCCCCATATTTCCTGGGGCTAACAGCCCATAATGAAAAAATCTAAAGACCAGGATGGATAAATACCAAAGAAATCTAGTTAGTACCAAAAAGAATCAAAACTAAATTCAAGAAGAGAATATTACCTCTGTATAAGCCATATCATGAAGTTGGAAAACACAGTATACAATGATAGATGACATCAATGGCCAATTTTTCAGCAGGCTCTGTTGAGAAGCTGGATACTTCTCAGACTTCTTCATATTTTGTTTCCCATCAGGCGCATTAATCATGCCCTCTCCTGCGTCATATGAGTCCTCAAGCTCTCCGTTGTCTTTAGTATGCATATGTAACGTTTCCTATAATCCAGAAATTTTCAGACTTCAATTTTAATCATTGAAAAGCCAAAAATTATGTGCTTAGAGAACACATTGTTAATGAAAATTTTCACACACTAACCACGCAATTTGATATTCCATATTATAATTCACCCTTCAATAACTAAAACAACAAAGGGAACATCTCAGCAATAAGAAAATGCTTAAATTGCATGCAACATGCGTGGATTATAAATATAGAATAATTTTAAATCAAATGGCATAAATCAAAATTTAGGTGGCTAAGCATTCACCACCAGGCATGTGCATTTCTTTTTTTTTTTATAAGTAATAATCTTTATTGAATATGAAGAAACTAGGCAGTGCCCAAGTACACAGGGAGTATACAAAGTGAGATACCTAGTTACATTCTAGTAAGCTATAACGAAAGTAGAAACTCATGAACATTCCCACCCTTAAGTACAATGGCTGAAAACCATTGAAACAGAGAAAATACAAAAAAATTCCAGATTGCCCCCACTCCCCGCTCCTTATCATTAAAGCACCTCTCATTCCTTTCCGACCATAAACACCACATTAAGCACAAGGGTATCATCCGCCACACTGCTGCCAATTGAGCACTGTTGTGAGATCTATTCCAGCAAGCAAGTACCTCCGCCACACTCCTAGGCATAACCCAGCTTAGCCCAGCTCTACTAAAGATTTTGGCCCATAACTCCCCAGCCACATCACAATGTAAAAGCAGGTGATCTATCGATTCCCCACTCTTTTTGCACATATAGCACCATTCCATTACAACCAGCCCTCGCTTTCTAAGGTTATCAATCATTAAAATCTTCCCATGAGCGGCTGTCCAAATAAAAAAAGCAACTTTAGAGAGTACTAACACCTTCCATATACTCTTCCACGGAAAGAAAGTGGACTGTTGTGTTGTCAAGGCCTTATAAAAGGATTTAACCGAAAACTTTTTATTCCCCGTGTGAGTCCACAACATACGGTCACCCCCATTGACACCTAGATTTACTGAATACAAATAACTGTAGAAATCTACCAGCTCTTCAAGTTCCCAATCCTGCGCATTTCTTGTAAAAGTGATATTCCAAGTTACCGTCCCATTGGCAAGACATAAAATTTCTGAAATAGATGATTGCTGGTTTCCTGCCAAGTTGTATACTGCTGGAAAGATAGTACAAAGAGGTCTCTCCCCACTCCATGAATCTAGCCAAAAGCGGATTCATGCTCCATCACCCACCACAAACTTTAGATGTTTTTCAAAAGCATCCCATCCCTTTCTTATGAACTTCCACAAGCTCACTCCATATGACCCCCTACCCTCTGATGAACACCATTCCCCCCAAGCACAGCCATACTTTTGATCAATAACCTCCCTCCACAGTGAGTTCCCTTCCAATTGGTATCTCCACAACCACTTCCCCAATAATGCCTTGTTAAACACACTCAAATTCTGCACCCCTAACCCCCCATTCGCAATTGGCCAGGTCACCCTTTGCCAACTCACAAGGTGGAATTTGAATTCCTCCCCCATGCCCCCCCACAGAAATGCACTGTACCATACATGTGCATTTCTGACATAAGTATCCCTTTACATCCTTAAGAAAGGAAAGGCATATTGTTCGCCTGTTACTCGCTGTGGTGCCAGCAGCATTATGCTCCATGTACCAACCAGTTTGGCAGCATAGTTGTTAGTTAGCTAAAAGAATTATCCAACACATTGTATGACATAATAAGTAATGTCTTAACTGTTGCCTTGTTAATTTCAATAACTATGCAATGCTGGCAGAGCTTGTCCCTTTTATTCATTGATAAGAAGAAAGCTAAGAATCAACAAAATGTATTGCAGGGCTAGTAGTATTCTATAGATCAGAAATATCCTTCCAAAATTAGGGTACTCTCACACAATTCAGTCACGTTCATCAACATGCTGACAATTAGGAAGCACAAATCTTAACTGATGGTTTCATGACCAAACAAAATTACAGAGCTTGATAAGCTATTCATTTGACATAAAAGTAGAAAACCAAGACATTCCCTAACATTTATACCTCTATGATACATCAGTTAGCATTTCAACCCAAGTTCTCTACCCTATGGCGGAAGTCCAAAAATTACAAATGGCTATTTGTGGTATTCATTTTCTGGTCAGCACAAAATAGACTTTGGCAGACCTTGGTGCACATGTAATTACCCTATAACAATAATTCTCACAAACTGATGATTTTCCAGCCCCCTTTAAATATGTGATCTTAAATGGCGCTACCCCTAAATACTAGTTGTAGCAGTTGTAGTAGTGAGAATAACAGCAACACCACCACTGACAACAACAACAACAACAACAACAATAAACTACAGTACAATTATGAAGGTGGGAAAATGATAAAGGGCTGTAAATTGGGATATCATCACTTACCGGGAGCCAAAAGCATAGAATAGATACTCCCAATGCAAATATTGATATGAGAAGGCAAGGTAAGAAGTATGGAAACCTACAAATATAATTTATACTTCAACAATTAAGCAAAAAGGATGGAAAAAGATTGTTTCAGAGAAGCATAAAAGTAATGATAAAGAAGAAAGGCTATTGCTTACCTCCCAAACAGAGATTCTTCAGAAAATATCTGTGGGAATTTCTCAGCAGGCTGACACATCAATGATCCACAGAAAATTCAGTACGTTTGACTTCGTGGCAAAAAATAAATAAAAGAAGGCAACTAAATTTTCGCCACAAAAATTTCCTCCAACCCTATCCCAACAAAGCAAAATTTCCCCCATCCCCCAAGTTAGGAATTTACAGGGATATCTAATCTGCCCCCCTCCCCCAGGGTCCTTGTCCCCACCCTTATCTCTCCACCTACATATACACTCTTTTATAAACTTGCTACTATTTGAAAAGTTAAAAACATATTATTAAATCTTGGGCATAAAATATCACATTAAAAAAGCAACTTGAAGATAATACTTTGCAAATAGAAATAAACAAATAATAAATGGCAATCCAAACTATATAAGCGACTAGATTTAGGTATAAAAGTACAGGGATATAGAAGAGAAGGGATTTATTTGGAGGGTATCATGCCAAGAAAATTAGGGTTTCCTTTCTGGCTTGTAGAATTAGGTTATGTGCTACCTTAAGAACCTTTTGCGATATGCGCGTATGTCTGAATTTTTTATCTTCTCATTAGTTATTCGCTGATTTATTTATTATGGATGTGTTTGAATAATTAAAAAGGAGGGAGATAATTATGGGAGAGATTTGGCCTGCCTTGGATTGTGGAGAAGTTAAAAAAGGATGTAAATATTTCCAAAAATATTCAGATCTATGAAGAACAGTTGGGAGCTGTAGAAGACATAAACACATAATCCAGCAGACAGATCCTTATTTTTGTAAGTTCTGCCATTTATTGAATAGTTCATAGAGCCAAAAAGAAATCCCAAAAAGTGCTACTAGCCTAGGCATTTCTTCAGTCAGGTTTTGTGATAAAATTAAACCCTAGCCTATGCCTAGATCTGCTGCCCCTGTTGCTCTCAAACCCTAAGCAGAATTCCAAAGGAATTTTGTCAATTTTCTCTTCTAAATTCCTTAAAAAACAGAGCAGAATATCTTCCGTATCAATCTGCCCAGACTGGTTATTGTTTCTGAAAACCCTAATTCCAAGAAAGGAGTTTTCTTCTTCAGATTTGCTGCACCCTTGAATAAGAATTCCAACAATTTTCGTCAATGTCCCTCTTGAAACCAAAAAAGCGACAAAGCTGTGTCATAAAAAAGGTGATGAAAGTACTCTAAACGGTTTGGACAGCTGTCCAAAAAAAGCAAATTGTGGAGATGCATCAAACAATCCCACTACAACACTTCTCTCAAAGCCAAATAATACAACAGAAACTCACAATTGGCTTGATAATACACCTTTCATATGTTCAACTTACAAAGAACACCCAATTCCCCTGATCTTATTCTGCTATCCAAGCTTTCTTTGCAATAAGAGATGAGTCTAAACTTTGCCTCACCCTAATGAAATCATTATGAGATAGGGAGATAATCTTTTCCACCATCAGTTTTAACCAATTAGCAAGGCCTTTACTGATGATTTTGTAGAGCCCCGCGCATTAAGACTTGCATGTCTTAAGTATTTAATATAAACTGCCCCTGCCTTCTTTGGGATATGGGATTATAAAGATTGCATCATGCTTTTTAGAAAATCGTCCGTTAGAATGCAAATCATGGAAAACTCTCATAAAGTCTTCTTTCACCACCTCCCAACAATCTTGGAAAAAAGCTATAGAATATCCATCGGTTCTGGGCCTTTATCTCAATTCAGTTCTTTTACTACCTCATGAATTTTTTTTTCCTCAAATGGCATTTTCTATTAAACCGCCACCTCTGCTTCTAGTTCCTTAAAATCCAAGCCATCCAACTTGGGTCTCCAGTTGAACTGTTAAGTATATAATCTCTAGTAAACTGCACTATGTGATCAATTATCTGATGATGGTTGGATAGTTCTACGTCATGCCCACTCAAGAACTCAATAAAATTGCTTCATCAATGCAAATTAGCCACCTGGTGGAAAAACTTTGTGCACCTATCACCCTCATTTAACCATAAGGCCCCTAATTTTTGTCCCCAGCTAATCTCTTCTGCAAGTGTAAGCCTCATCATCTCACTACTAGTGAAGCCGTTCTAAGTTTTTCAACATCTAATGCACTTCTCTCCTCAATAGATTCAAAAGTGCTCAATTAATTCATAAGGATCCTCCTTTTGTCTCCCCAAATGGCCAAACGCTTGCTCATTCTAAACTTTCAATATTGGCTTTCAGAGTTTTGAGTTTGCAATCCAGGACACAATTTGGTCAACCTTAAAAGCATTATGAAGCCCACCACCCTTTCACCCTTTCCATGAAGCCCTTGGATTTCAGCCATATGTTCTCTAACTTAAAGTACCTTTTAATCTTTTGAAAATGCTTGCAACCATGGAGAATGGGAAAGTGATCCATGCAAAGTTTTGGAAGTCTGCATTAGGCCACTTCAGTGGACTTCGCCTCCCAGTCAGGGGAAAGGAGGATTCTACCGACTGGGGACAAAAGAAGGCACATTTTGGTTATAGACCATGTATAGGTACCCTGGGCAAAAGAAAGGGCAATGGGCTTTTGCTCAAAAATGGGTAATGTTGAAATCTCCTGCAATGCACCATGGCATTCCCCTAACTGCTCATACCTGCCCAACTCATTTCTTTATCCCCCCGTCTACATAACCAGAAGTTAAACTACTTTTGAATTTAGATTTTCAAATTATTATATGGATTCCATGTTAGTTACCCAAAGAAATATCAAATACAAGATCTATGAATCCCAATTTCCATAAAAAAAATGTATTAATGACAAACTTCTATGTTTTTAACCAGCATATGCTTTTCGAATAACTTGCCAAGACAAAATGAGAACAGCTGAAGGACAACAGCTTATAAGATATGCCTCACTTTCCAGTGCTTTGAACTGTAATGATATAGATCCAAATGGCTGGGCATAATTGCATCCACCAGGATTCATTGATAGGACAAAACACTCCAAATGGCTGGGCAATTTTAAAATCAATCCCTGACCATTTAATGCAATTTGTCCTTCAACTCAACATATAATTTTTTTTAGTTTCTTGCTACAAAACAAATTCTGGAAAGTTCTTTGCTGTTAGTCATAACTATGGCAATACCTGATGAGAAATGCAATTGATCATCCTTTTAGTAATCACCCTATTATCGTTCCTTGATGTGACATCAAATGATTGGAAAATACTATTGGTTATATTTTATTACCTACCAATCATTTGATGTCATATCACGTGATAATAAAAGGATGATAATCAAAAGGATGATCAATAAAATAATTAAATAATGAAACAAAGTACCTGAGCAAGAAAACCTCCAACGGCTGGACCGAGGACTAATCCAACGCCCCATGATGTGCTAATCTGTTAAAAGGAAAAAGAAAACTCCTTCACTATTATGCTTCATAGTCCAAAACCCTACAAAGGAGGGGGGAAATTCCTTACAATTGACATTCCCAAAGCTTGATATTCTTTACGGCAAATTTCTGAAGCGTATGCCTTGTTATAGACAAAAACTTGATATATTAACATGTAATCCAATTACATAAATTGAACAACAATAAAAATAGCAGTGTTTATCAGCTATATGTAGAACATGATGGTTAATTGTGTCATAAGACACCCAAGCAGCAAAACCAGTGCTGGCCAAATGGCCATCCTGGCCTAAAAAACAATGCAACAGCTAGGAATGCCCCAATATAGTTAGAAGTAGCAAAGTCCATCCAGCCACAACTGGCAACAGCTCAAATCACAAGCAAATGCTAAAAGCACTTCAGGATAAAGTAAAATCAGAGTAGAATCCCATGATTATAAAATAGTAAAAACAAGGCCAATCCGAGATCTTGATAGTGATGTACAGATGAGGCTTTCATTGCAGATGGATGTGCTTGAGGCTGTAGAGACATTGCTGAGTTCGCCATATTTTACTGGGAATGATGACATTTGTATGATTTCTATTAATAAGGCAAGTGACATACCCTCATTGGGCCAAGAATACCGCACAAACTTCCAAGAAGAAACCTTGTAGAAACTGCCATCCAAAAGTTTGTACTAAGGCCGAAAAGAGTATTGAGAATAACCCTGAAATCGTCATAGCAGAAGCAGAGGGAATGATATAAGGAAATTATATCTGAAGCATGTGGAACTTTATTAATTAATTCTACAACATAGGAAGCTTCTGATGGGCAGTACTAACACTGTAATAGTGCCAAAAAATATTACAGGCTTTCGTCCATATCGATCAGCTATCATCCCCCAGAGCACAGAAGTCAGGGCTCTTCCAAACATAAATGCGGATCCTTCAAGGAATGAGGGGGTTAGACTAAGAAATAAGGGCCTCCAAAAGAACTCCCAAGAATAAATAACCATAAGCATTTATGTTATGCATATATATAATATGCTCACCCACATAACCAGCATAATAGCCAATATCTTCCTCCCGTTGTGCCACATGGAAATCCTTTATCTGTAAAAAGTCAACATGCACGTCCTCCAAATAAATAAATGAGAAGCAAATAAAAAAAATGCATATATATATATACCGCTAATTGGTAGGAACTAAGCTGTGAGTTCAACAAAGCTGCAGATGTTATGTAGAAGCATTCACTATGACAAACTTAAATTAAGTTCGGAGAAAAAAAAAATAGAGAACAGAAACAACATTCAACTCTATAAAAAAATGGAGTTGTTTCTGGATCCTTCTTAACTAATCAGGTCAGACACATGTATTCAGAAAAATAGAATAATAATAATAATAATAATAATAATAATAATAACCTTATTCAAATTCAAAACAGTGACAAATGACAGATAAACAGCTTGTAGAAAGTACAATAGATCTATTAATTTGAATAGATTTGGAGTCAGCAAGATTACCTTAATGGAGAAAAAGTTACATAAAAGAACTTTGCCAAGTTGAAAGCACCAAAAACATAAATAAAAAGCATATTCCAGTATTCCATGTACTAGTTTTGGTATTTTAACTCAAAAACAAAAACCAAAATGAATTTTTATGAGCCAATTTACAGACGAAGTGCAAACAGGAAATATTCCTGTGTTCTACTACTACTTGACATTTGTTTTTTATGATAAGTAATAAGAAGATTTTATTGACAAGTAAATAGTCATAGCCCAAGTAAACAGGAAGTATACAAGAGAAAACACCTAAATACAAGCTAGGAACTTGACATTTAAAATTAGTTCATATTGTTTCCTAATGTATCAAATAGAGACTTGATCAATAGATTGCATACTTATGGGATTTCAAAAAATTATGTAGTATACAATTCTGCTTATCGATCTCAGCGAAGTCTTTAGTTAGTTTCCTGAACTTCTAAACAACTTATACAAGCATATAAGGGTATGAAAGCATTTGCTTAAGTGAAAAATTTATGTATAGATATATAACAAGAGCCTAACAACCATTCTCCAGCCAGAAGTCAGAATATGTATATAATGGCAAGGGATGAAATGTACCAAATTATCAGATGGCTACTGGGTACACGAGAAGTTAAAAGATGATGTGAAGTGCACAACAACAAAAAAGATCAATTGATGTTCTCGCTTATTTAAAATTCATCCTAACATGTAGGGGTGGGCAACAGGCCCCTGCATCTTGCCCAACCCCCAAGTCCACACACGGCAAGCCCGCCTAGGTTTTCCCCATTCGCCCAACCCACAAATATATACATATATATTTATATATATATATATATTATATTTATAATGAAACGACGTCGTTTCATTATATTCCCAAAACAGCGTCGTTTCATTATAGGGTTAATGAACACCCCCCCCCCCACCGGGCGTCCTAATATCGGGTCTCAACATGGCCCTCTCAGCTCTCTCTCTCTTAGCCTCTCAAACCCTCTCACTCTAGACTCCCAGCCTCTCTCTCGCAACTCTCTTACTCACCGTCGGCAAGGCCCAAAACCCATTTTCTATCCATCTCTGTAAGTATCTCAAGACCAAAACCCATTTTCTTTTTTTTCTTTTTTTTTTGCGATGGACTATGGAGGGTGGGGTTGTGTTTTGGATGCTGTGGAGTTTGATTGGTGTTTGTGTTTGAACTTCGGTGCTTGTAAATTTGATTATTTTCATTCGATTTTGGTTTAATTTTAGGGTTTCAATCCGAAACCCTAAATTAGGTTAGGGGCTCTAATGGGTCCCAATGTGGACCGAGCCTTAGAGATCCTTTGCAAATTCCAGATGGGGCAATCACAGGATTGAGAGATAGGAAGAGTAAGGAAGCAATGGAAAGATTGGTGCAATCCACTTAGGACATGTTTAGCAAGAGCCCAACATTCAAGATGGGCTTAAAGAAAATCCAGTTTCATTCATGTGATACAACAAATTATGGAAGACATGACTTGGGCCTATTGTTATTGAAAGTCATGGACTAATTTATTTCATTAAAAGGGCTTATTTTATTAGTCATAGGAATTAATCTAGAATAATTGGGCTTGGGGATGTCCAGCCCACGCGTCTTATTTCTAATGAAATAGGATTTTTCGGAAGGCCCTTTATTTTAGCCAATGGCTTATTTGAAAAGTTATTATTTTATTTGAACTAGGGTTTTGGAAGTTACTGTAGCGCGGCACTGTTCATACTACAGTACCCGCGACACTATTCACTAGGATTTTTAGGGATTGTTTATTTAAACCACTTGTAGCCTCATTTGAGCAGGTTAGACAATATTGAATTTTCATTGTAAGATGAGTTTACTGCTCTTGTTCTTAATTGAACTTTTGAACTTATCAAAGATAAATCACAACTTTTGTGACGTTCCTCCTTGTAATCTGGGTTCTTGAGATTGATTCTTCAACGGGTCTAGATTTTAATATAATCTAGGTTCTTGAAACGAGTTCTCAACGGGTCTAGATTCTCCATCCATTGACTTAAGTTTGGCTTTCTTGGTGAATTTTCAGATTGATTGTGGGTTCAAGGGATTTCAATTCCGCGGGTTCATATCAGGCTCATTATGAAACCCCTAATCTATTTTATTTTGGGGTTTCAAAAGTTTTGGGATTTCATGGGAGTTACTAAAGTTGCTAATAAAGCAACCACTTATTGTGGTGTTCATCGGTGTTACACCCCTTAAAAGTCTACAAAGTAATAAGTGTTGAAAGTTGCCTCAAATTCCTATTTTGAATTAGTTTACTAATTGAGTTTCCTTACTTAGTATGGAGGCAAAGTAATTCCTCATTCCATAAAGAATTGGAAAAATATTGAAAATTTGGTAATTCTTGTCCTAGAAGAAAGAATTCCTTGAGTTAGTAGGTGTTAAGAGGATTCATGCTAGATCCAAAAGTGATTGCTTTGTCAATATGTGTCTACTCAGACAATAAGGCAACTAGCAGTTATGGACTATCAGTCTCAGCCTTCAAAGACGCAAACTCTCTGAACTTACAGCACCATTTTTTTGTTCAAATCAACTGTTTTTATTTGGGAACCAAAGATTTCCAAGATTTCACTAAAAATTAACAGTTAAAAACTGTTCATTTTGCCTTGGGTCCAGTTTTTAGAATAAAGATAAAAGAAGCACAACGTAACAAACTTACCATGAAATATAGGAAAGGGAACAGAGACGATATTGGCAAAGCTGCAAAAGTTTAGACCAGAAAAGCAGTAGGTAATGGTGAAATTATTCAGGTGAAAAAGAATTAGAACGAAAAGAACCATATATACACATACACACACAGAGGATTGCAGTAGGTAATGGTGAAATTATCCAGGTGAAAAAGAATTAGAAGGAAAAGAACCATATATACACATACACACACACAGGAGTGAAACATACTTTGTGGGAAGAGCTATATAGTGTCATTAAAGCTCTTGCAACTAGATAGGCAAACAGTGCTCTATGCCCTAGAAAGATTTTATCTTTTTGCAAGCAAAGTTGATTCTGAGCTTCTTCAGAAGTGTAGGAGTAAACTGGCACGTAAGCTATTTTGAAGGCAAATGAAGCCATCAAAATCTTGGGAAAGGAAATAGAACATTATACAGGTCTGGATAACGCTGAACTTCACAAATAAGTTTGTCGACATTAAATGTGACTTGATCAACAAGATATCTTGTATTGATGCATATCCATACAAAATATAACTTGTATAGAACCCTTAGCCCAAAAAATGACAATAATAGAAACTCTACTGTCTAATTCCTTGTCATCCTCAACAATTCCATAATGCAACAAAACTGAAACATCTAAAAAACGATGAGAAACTTTACCGTCGAGTTTGACACCCAAATAAATCGTTTATGCTATAGGGAGTTCAAACCGAACCAAGAATAAATTTTAATTCCACCGTTACATTATCAAAAGAAAACCAATTACTATTATTGCAGTCTCCCATAACCGACAATTAATCTTAAATTGACAATACAAGCTTCAAACACACGCATTGCAGGGGAGGGTCGGGAGTACCTGCAGCGAGAACCACGACAAAGACAAAGAACAAATGCTTGAAAGGAATGCCATGCGTGTCTTCTTTCATCTGATCAATCTTACAACCGGGGCAGTTCTCATAATAATCAACCCTGTTCTTGTCATTGAGCAAAGCTTCCCTAATCTCAGCCATCTAAGCCTATCGATCTCCCTGGGAACTTAAAACAGATGAGAATAGCATTCACAAAACGCTCCCTCATATAGCAAAGAAATTAGAATGGAACATCAAAAAGATTAGTTGAAACGAAGGCTGATAACTCTCGAGTCATTGACGAGTAGGTAGGTTCGTTCCCGTACGGCTTCTACTTCTATTTAATATTCTTTCTTCCAAAATTTTCGTCCTTTTGACTTCTTCAGAGAAACCACCCGGAAATAGTTCGAAAACGAGTTCGTTCCGTAGATTCCTTGTCTAAACACTCAGCTCCGTCGCCGCCCACTACCAGAAAAGAATTCTGGAGAATCTCGGTGTCACTTGCAAGGACTGTTCCTTCCCCACAAATAAGTCGTCATCTTTTCGTTTCTGTTTGTGCTTTGCTCTCGATTTTTCTTGTTCCACCCTTTATTCTTTTTAAAAAAAATAAAAAATAGGGAAAAGAAAAAAAAAAACCTTCCATTATCCTTTGTTCCTTTTCCAAAGATTTTGTTCCATTCTTTTTTTATTCTCGAGATTCGTTCGTTTCTAAAGATTCTGTTCGTTTCTAAATGGGTTGGTGGTGTATCCTTACCCAAGTCAAAGTGCTTTAAGAGAGAGCGATTTGACGCTTACCCAATCACTACTTTCTTTTATTATTTGCTGTCAACAATATTTTGTTTATATAATTAGATTAACCCCCCTTCAGATTTGAAGAACTTCTCATTCTGTTTCTCGTAATTATTTTAAATTTTTATATAAAATATAATAAATAATTTAATTTTTTTTTATTTTAAATTAATAACTAATAATAATATCAAAAATTAATATTTTAAAAATATTTTATTCAAACTTTCATCTTTTATCTAAAATTATCTAATATCTAAATTCAAATTAGTTCTAAAGTCTCGTTTGGATAGTAAAAATATTTCATCTCATCTCATCTTATTATTACAAATTTTTCAAATTCTCACACAAACTATAATAAATATTTTAAATTTTTTAAATTTTAAAACAATAATAATATTAAAAAATAAATTCTAATAATATTTTATTTAATTTTCAATTTTCATTTCAACTTACTATCTAAACGGCATCTAAATCTCTTCTTTACCTTTATATATTAAAACTTAATTTGTAAAAAATTTCTTTGGCTTGTCTATAGTTTTAGTAAACTTTTAATTAAAGAATACATATTATTTATTTTAGCTAACTTGTTTCAAATGCATCTTACTTTAGATAGATTAGTTATAAATTTGGTGAACTTATTAAAATAATTATTATTATTATTTCTTTGTTATTTCTTTATTTTCCCCATCCAATGATTATATTTTTTAAAACCAACACTATTATTCTCATATTATAAATATAACCATTTTATAATTTCCATTTTCATTTTCTCCGACCGAAGTTTAATTTGTGTATGATGATTCATGATTCATCACTTATTTTGTTCTTTTCATACACCTTCTTGCTTGATCAGAATAAAATCAAAATAATTTCACCTTTCTTATTCACTATGCATGACACCTCAAGAAAAGAACATATATACTCAGCTCAAGGAATGTGAATTTCGAAAGGATTGAGATGGAATCAAATTCACATGTGGTACGGTTGTTTACTGGTTGGAAAGTAATGGAAACAATGTATGGGAATCACATTCTTACATGTGTTGAGAGAAGAAACTAAACTAATAGCTAGGTTTGCAAAGAAAAGAGTAATTGGGAAGATCGAAGAGTATTTCAACTTTGTTCAGCTTCCAACAGAGATGAGGGATATTGTTGATAAAATGAGATGAATTGATTGTACGAAAATTACATCTGCAACAATTACCTCAAAACAACATATATATATATACAGTGTAAGAAATAAATAAAAAAAAATAGAAAATTGTAATAAATGATTGGTTCGGTCCTATAGCTGGTCATTGACTCATTATAATGGTAGAGGTTGGAGCAATCCAACCCAATATTGCACGAGGTTCACCTAACAGGTGGGTGGGCACTAGGCTTAAAGATTGTGTTTAAGTGTTGAGGTAATCTTAAATTATTTGAATTTAATTTATAAATATTAATGTTTTATAAGTTTTATTAAAATATATTTGAATATATGAAATTAATTGAGATATATGTTTAAGCATTGACATCCGATTTACTATAATTTTTCTTAAATTTTAACTAGAAATCACACTTCTTTTAATTTTCTCTTAAATTTTACTCGTATTTAAAAACCCTTCTACATCTCATTTTCTATCATTTTTCTATTCTATTAAAATAATCATTTTTTATTATTTCTTTATTATTATTTGTATTACTTTATTTCTATATCTTTAAATATTCCTTATAATATATATATATATATATATATATAAACTGATTTAAGAAGTCACTGTTTATATCTTAAACCTATGCCTTAAAATATATTTTGTCAAAAAATTAACTTGATTCCCTAAATTATAAAAATAATAATGTTTTAGAACATTAACTTGATTTCCTAAATTATAGAGATAATATTATTTTAGAATATCGGATGGGAATGCTTTAAATATAATGATATGTGCTTAATTTTATAAAAAATTAAAAAAATATTGAATCTTGTTAATGATTACTTGGAGATAAGAATTTGACACAGTGGAAAATCTTCAATCTCACGTCTTGTGCATTCTCGAATCTGATAGCGGACAAAAGCACTTCCCAACAAAAGAAAGCACGTATGTACTTTGAAGAAGTGAAGGGGAAGCTAGCTACCTCAAAATTGGATTGATATCTACCAATCAACTCTGGATTTGGATACAACTTTAATATCCATTTATTTTATTTTATTATTATAATTTTTTTAAATTTTTATATAAACTATAATAAATAATTCCATATTTTTAAATTTTAAAATAAAAATAATATTATTCTTATTTAATTTTTAACTTTTACTTTAACTCATTTTATTTAAATTTACTATTCAAACATTACAGTATATTTATTTCTAGAACCCATAACCCATATGAATACTTAAAAAGAGTAACAACAGTTAGGAGGGAGATCGTGGTAGAATATATCATGATCTGATTAATCATGATCTGTTTCGTAAGCCCAATTAAAAATCTTAACTTTTTGTAGGTTTGTTTGTTTGGCCAGTAGTTAATTAGAGTTATATTTAAGTGAGAAAGAGCCAAATCTGATTAATGTGAGGAAACTCTTTCACTTTTGTTAGAACAATCTGGTTCAACAGTCTCCTAAGAATTTAGTACTCAGTTACAGCGCGTTGTTTTTGTCCTTAAGCGTCAAATCGCTCTTTAATTTGCATGTGGGCAGATGGCTTTCGGTGGATGAAAGTATGAAAAATTGAAACATATCTTTGTCGGCCTCAGACGTAGACATGAGTTTCGTACCAAATCACGTTGAATTTCGAGGTTGCCAGCTAAATCATGGTCTTCCCGTCATCGTCGAGTAATTGAGGAAAATTCTGTTTGCAGTCGGCTGCGCCGGTAGGTAAACTTGCCCAATAATATGATAAAGAATTAAAAAAATGATATTTATAACTGTGGTTGTGCAAATATTATGTAATCTCTTTAAAAAAAATAAATTAATATGAGATTAACATAAAAAAAATTAATTTTTTTAATCGTATACCCTATTCTTTTTCAAAGCGATTACGCGGTATTTGCACACTTCACGACTGTATATAACATTACTCTAAAAAGTAAAATATAGCATTTTACATTTCTTCCCACTCTTCCGTTTGTAATTCAATCTACACCCCTCCCCTCTTTCAGTCCCAAATCTTTATTGCCCTTTGTTCTCTCAGCTCTTCCCTCTCTCAGTCTCAATCTGCAAGAGTTAGTGAGTTTCGAAAGTTCCAAATCGCGTAGCCAAGCCTCCCTTTTCTCAGTGAGTTTCATTTGCCCCTTTAATTTTGTCTCCCTCTACTCAAACCCGCACGAGTCACTATCTGGCCCTGACGCCTGAATTACATTAACCCCAGGCGTAAAAGATGGTCCAGGAGGAGCATGCACGGCCAAGTCCTTTACCGAAGGCGGGGGGGCACCCAATTCTCTGGCAGATCTCCACCAACATCAAAACTGTAGGATCTTAAAGTGTCCCAGAACGAGGCTATAAACCTACTATTTTGTGTTAACAATAGTGTTATTATTTTGATTATGCTCGTCTCCTCAGTCATTACCATTTTCATCAGCCCCGCTCCTGGGTCTTGTAGGTGTGTTATTAAGCCTGCCAATCTCAATGAAGCTACCCTGGAGAGGGACAATCCAGTCGAGGCGGAAGTAGTAAGCCCTTTTGCAATGGGGCAGAGATTGGCGGAAGCTCCGATGTTAGCATGAGCATCAATAGGAACATCAAGGGCACCTAGAGGAATCGGAGGAGCTAAATTGTGGCAATTGGGGAAGGAAAAGAGAAGATCCATGTGCTTGAAGCAGTGAGGGCAATTGGCATCCACGAATCTTACGGATATTATGATGGTTGAGGCCATCGGAGTCGGAGCCATTGCGGCCCCCCTTGTAACACTCTTGGACTCCGATGAGGGATTCGCGCCGACGGTGAGTGCCAAAATGGAGGTGGTTAAGGTGAGTCGAGATGGAGGACAACTAAGTGAAGTGGTGAGGGTGGTGGTGGGATAGGAAGGTATCTGAGGTCAGCAGCATCGTCATTCACTCCACCTTGTTCCTCCATCACAAAATTCCATACATTCGCTGAGAGAGAGAGAGAGAGAGAGAGAGAGAGAGAGAGAGATGAAACTGTGTTTATCTTTATTGGTTTTATTTTACTTTTATGTGTTTATCCAACTCCCACACGAGGAATAAGCTCGTAGGAGTTGGAACCTTCAGTCGCTGAGATTTTGGTCTCGTTGAGGAAGAAAAGCGGGAAAGAAATGAAATGGATTCCATTTCAATTCGCAACTTTGTTTTTGTTTTTGTTTTTTTTTTAATATCAGCTGAAGTGACATGACACCACGTCAGCTGATTGTACAACGTCTACATGAGACGACTGTGCATAGAAGATGAGTGCTGCTAGGGTGCGCTGAGGGTGCTACCTGGCAGTCAACGTTGGCATGTCTCTATGTAAAATTTATTGTTTTTAAGAAAATGCTAGTGTGTCTATAAACTTATTTATTTATTTTGAACACTCTTGTAATTTAATTTTTTATTATTATTATTATTATTTTCTTTTCTTTAATGATTAAAAAATTAAATATTAATATATTGATGTATTTTTTATTTTTTAAAAATATTTAAATATGTTTAAAAAATATGAAAAGGAAAAAAAATTAGAAAATGACATTTAAGCTTGTGGGGCACGCCCAGGAGTAACCTTTGGGTAGTAGAGTAGTGTGACTCTTTTTTTATTCATGTTTTTAAAAGAATATATAAAAAATACTAACACATTAATAGTCACTTTCTTAATCAATAAGTAAAAAGAATTTTAAACAAAAATTAAATATATGAACAATCAAAATGAAAAGACAAAATAACATTATTCATTTAAAAAACCCTTAGGTGACTGACTTCTACTTTTGCAGAACAATTAACTCAAAACGGTTAAAAGAATTAGCAATGGTGTAGGACAAGAAGGTAAAATTTTATTTTTGCTATTTAAGAGAGATTTTTATTAGATTATCTATTTATTAATCAAGATAATAAAAAATATTATTTTTTAATAATAATAATTTTTTATAATTTTTTTCATATGTTAATTAATAATTTAATTTTTAATTAAATTATTATTTTACCTTTTGTTGAAAGAGAGAGCATAGAGGCAAAAGAAATAAGTGATTAAATAATCAATAGATGATGAAAAGTACCTATCCAAGTATATAGAAACACTGAAGATTGTAGGCAAAAAATTTGAACTTTACTCTGCCAATGTAGTAGATTTAATGGGATTGTTAACTAAATATTGGTTTGCATTGGTGGTTGCCTACACCATTGCTAGTGCTACGGGTTCTTTCATGATCTCATTCAAATTTTTCGCTTCACTTATTAACAACTCGTTTAGTTACATAAATCAAATGAGATAAGATGAAAAATTTATAAATAATAGTAAAATAATTTATAAATAATAATGAAATAGTTTAAATTAAATTTTATGGAACTTTGAGAAAGGAGAAAGAAAAATTGAATAAAAAAGTTATAAAGTTAAAAGATGTTATAATATACTTTTTTTTAATATTATTTTTGTTTTAAAATTTGAAAAGTTGAATTTTTTTGTGTTGTTTGGAAGTTTGTAAGAGTTGTAATAATTAGGTAATGATTAGATGAAAAAGTTGAAATATTGAAATTAAAAAATATTTATGTTTAAATAATATTTAGATGTTCATATGAGATTAGATGATTTTAAAGGTTTATGAAACCAAACCAAACCTAAGATGGCTGTAAAATGGCAAAGATTCCAATGAGAGGGCATGTTCAGATGGTGATGCTAGGATGCCAATTAAGTGCCAATTTCGATCACTCATGTGAGTGAGTCGACTTAAACTTGTCGACATACCTTTTTCACTATAACCTCAAAAAATTCATGATGAATATGTGTGCTCACTAAATGCTCCTAGGCATGCCAGATCATAGAATACATCATTATCATGTGCACGATGAGCAATACCAGGAGGGAGAGAAATTCCAAAGTGAATTTCTTGTGTTTCAACAACATGTGAGGTAGCCAACCTTTATTTCTATTAAGTGTAACATATGTTCTTGTGGTGGGACTTTAGGAAATAGTTTTAGAAAAAAAGAGGGGGGGGGGGGGAGGGGGGAATAGTGAACTTTAACTTTTTCCTTTCCATCCCAGGATATAAAAAATTATATTGTTAAAAATTTAACATGTTTATAAATTAAAAGAGAGTTTGCAATGGTATTCATTAAATAAATAAATAAATACAAAGTCCTTTTAGAGAATATTCTTTCATACATTACATAAAATAGTGTGTAGGCTTCTATCACATTTTCCTTGGGCGATGTCTATCCTTATGCTTCATCCTCATTTTGTTCCTAAGAGAGGGAGGGGTATAAATAAAAATAAAATGAGTCGAATACTCAATAAGCATCATTTCATACTAGAAAAACATATTAACATAGATTTTCATTCATGTATTTATAATTCATCTACATACTTTACATAAAGCATTTATTTCCTTTGAAGACATTACAAGATAAAGTTTTTCTTTAAAAATGTTTTCATTTCTCATAAAACATGATCTCTCACACCTTATAGATTCCTTCATAAAGAGCTAAACTATTTCACAACATTCAATTTAACTATTATCACTTCCCATTGGCCAATACACACAATTACCTCACGTGTGTTGGGGTTAGTAGTCTTTTAGACTCAGATTCTGCCCATGGTCATAGGTTGAGAATCCATTTCAATTAGGAGGCAGCACTAGGTGCACTATTAATACTAATTACCCAGCATTGCAATCTGCCCAATCCTTTGGTACCCTCATTTATTCAGTCATGGATATTGTTACATAGCTTCAAACATTAAAAAATTTATTTCATTTCAGTCCTTTCATTTTTTTTTTCTTTTCATTCATCAATCTATTTGATTTCATAAACATTATTTAGCATGAGCATAAACTTCATCGATAAATATTATTTCATAGTCTCGATCATAAATATCATCATTTCATTCAGTGGCGGAACCAACACTTGTGTCGAGAGGGGATCAATTTATGTAAAGAGTAATGCTAGATACTGTCTTAGGGTGTAAAACCTCTATATATTTTCTTTTCTACTGTGTGATACATTTATGTAAAGAATAATACTACATATAGTTTTAGGGAGTGTACAAGTTTTATGCACTCCATTTGAAGGAAAAAAAGAGGGACCATCACTGTTACAAAATGATTTTATTTTATTTTTCGTGTGGGTCCTGAATTTATCTACTTTTTTCAAAGGGAGTAAGTCTTCTGTTAATAGGTCTCGGTGGTGCAAGGAAATGGCACTCCATTAACAGAAAACCCACCATTAACATATAACATCAATTTCACATTCATACAACTATTTTTGAGATGCATAAAAAGTGGCTGCCAAAGAAGGCATTACATACATATACTTTAAAACATTAGTACTTTAGTATACTTTCATAAACCATCATTTTATTTCTAAGAAAACATTTCATTTTCCATCATTCAATAAAAGAAACATTTTTTCATAAAAAAAAAAGGATTTTATTTTCATTTTCATATCATTTAGAAAATTCTAGAAGTGTAAGAACATAATATATACTTATTTGGACTCCATACCATTTTCATTTCATACAGTCTAGTCATGTGCATTTCAAATGGCAACATACATGCATTCATAACTTAACGTCATTTCCTTTTCAAGTGTATATGCAACTTAAACTTAGAAAATGTATAAAACTACCCTTGACTTAGACTTTCTTCACTTAAACATAAATGGAGATTTAAACCCAATATATAACAACCAATATGAACACATTGTTTCACAAGCTTTCAAACCCATACAATCATCACGCTTCACAATTTTCCAACTTCCACAATCCCAACACTTCACAAACTATACAATCATCCTATCACTTCATACAGTACAATCACATCATAAACTTCACATTCTCAGTTCACAACACAGGGCACATTTAACAACATTCCATTTCCAACTCAATCACATGCTTACAAACACTACACATTTACTTCTTAATCCAAAACACATGTACGTTGATAATAAATATGACTCAGCCCATAAGCCACTAATAACCTAAATTGGAGAGAGTTATATCGTTAAATCGAGGGGTGGTGCCGCTAGGTGGCTAATGGTTGTACAACCACATAGGCTTGTTGTTGTTATTGGTGGTTTTTCATGGTAGGTCTTCTGTTAATGGTTCTTGGTGGTGCAAGGAAGAGAGGTAGTTGCTGGCTTGGGATTGAGGGAGTTGGAGCTTGGATGGGCTTTTGATGGGTGGAGGAAAATATGTGGTTTGCATGAGAGAGAGAGAGAGAGAGAGAGAGAGAGAGAGAGAGAGAGAGAGAGGATGTTTTGCTACTGTTTTAGATTACACAAGACAGGGCTTTGGTGGCTTTCGGTGATGGTTTGAGGATGGAGGAGATGGTTGGGCTGCACGACTGGCATGACAAATGGCAGCAACAGAGAGAGAAATAGAGAAATGAAGATGGGGGAGAGAAGCCGAGCTAGGGGAAAGAGAGTTTTTGCTAATGGAGGAGCAATGGTGGTGGAGGTGATGGAAAGGGGTTGAGCTTTGGTGGAAAGAGAAGCAGAGAGATGGGAGAGAGATTGACTGAGAGAGTATTGGGAGGGAGAAGGAGAAATCCTAAGAGATTGTGGGGTTGAGAGAGAGGAGCGAGTAGTTGGCTGGTGATGGCATGCTTGTAGTGGCTAGGGTGACTGTTCACAGTGGCACCTGGCAGCTTGGCATAGGGAAGGGTGAGAGAGGAATGATGCTGGGGGAGAAAGTGAAAGAAAAGAAAAGAGAAAAGAGAGAGTGGAGGGAACCAGGATTTTGGGCATTAGATACTAGCCCAACATTTGGGATTCCTAACTTTAATCCAGGGGTAACGATTAAACATAGAGAACATGAAAATAAACTAAACAAAAGAAGTTGAGAAATGAAAATGACATAGAATGAGACTATACTTAAAATTCAACTTTGATATATTGATCCAAAAATAATACTTTTCTTCATAAAATAAAATGCGAGTTTTAATAAATATTTCTTAGAGAAATAAAATCATCTAAATAAATGGATTTTTCTAACATAAATTAAAATGATGAATCTTAATAAATATTTCTAACGAAATAAAGTCATATAAATAAATGAACTACCAAAAATATATTTTATTTTTGGGGTTCCAAAATTTAAGAGGCTTACTTTAAAAATTAGGTTTGTTTCAATCACTAAAAATATCCCATATAAAATAAATTTGGACTTTTAAAATATTTTTGGAATATTTTAAAATACTTGGCTTGATTTAAAAATCATCCCCTAAATTTAAGAACAAAGATTAGAAATTAAAGACTTTTAGGTGAGGCTCATTACCAACCCAAGAGGAAAATGAGCGGTTGGTCACATTATAAGGGTAAAGCGATTAGGGTCTTTCCAAGGACAATCACAATAATCTAGCCATTACTTTTAATGATTTGTCCAAATTGCATCACAAACTCACTTATTCAAATAAACCATATTTAACCCTTTAATGAAATCTGAACCTGTAACTAGCTCCCATGAGCATTGAGCAAACCATAGTGGAAACTGTAATACCCTAAAAGGAAGTTAGATCAAAATTTTTTCTTTAATTATTGGATGTATTGATCTAACATAAACACATAGGATGAATCTATGGATTAAACTAGTTAGGATTTTATGTTCCTTAAAGAGAACATGTAACTTCTTGGATTTTTTTGAGATACTTAGGATCACTATTAGATAAAAAATAATTGCACCGGTGGTTTCACTAGAATTTTTATAAATTTATGATGTAATAAAATTTTTTGTGATTTCCAGGTAACTAGTGGACCAATAGGAGAGTGCCACGTGTCACCCATTTGAGCCACACCGCCAGCCGGTTGCACCAAGTTTTTAAACATCCCAAAGATAGCTGGAAATATTTTGGACAACAGCAAATCACTTGTGGTCCCATCTCCATCCTTCACTTGATCTTCACTTACACATGTTAGTAAAGTACAACCTTGTAAGAGGTGTGTGAGACAAGGATGCTCCATGCCAAGACCCACAAGCCCCCACCGCACGTCCCTGCCCTGTACAGAAAGTACTCCCCCCCCCCCCCCCCCTCCTCTAGTCCTTCCCACGTCCCACACACACAAAGCAAGTCACACTACACAGCCAACCCAATTTGTTGGTAGGAGACCTCTAGCCGAGAGCCTAAACTTTTGGTAAGCTAGTTTTCTCTCTATATTTTTATATATGTTAGATGATTAAGTTAATAAGTTTTGGAAGATTTTCCTTGAAAAAGATAGTACATTTGAAGTAAATGTTGGCTTATAGCTTGGGGATGCATTGTCGAATTTAGTAATGATAGTTTGAGTTTAATATTTATAAGTTAGGTTTTCTAATGACTTAAATGGCGGGTACAATCTTTAGATGAGCTTGAAAATGAAGTATATTTGTTTGGATATATGACTTTTGTTTAAGATTCAAGTATTAGAGTTAATATGAGTTTCGGTTAGCATATTGTTGGAGGTTAAAGATGATTCAAGTGTTTGGTTGATAATTTTGAGCTTATATTGGAGTTTTGTGATGATTTTAGTTGTGGTTTAAGCTTCTGACCCATAATGTGCTGCTATGTGATTTTTGTTTGAGTTACAAGTTAATAGACAACTAGTTTTGAGCAATATTTTGGTTAGCATCTCTATGGGTGATTTGAACTTTGAAATGGTTTAATTTCCAGAATTGATTTTTTTTAATTATTATTATTTTATTTATTTATTTATAACCGGATTAAGTGAGGAAAGGGATCACCTTACATGTTTTATGATTTTTACTTAAGATCCATAATGATATTGAGCCTAGAATAGAACCTAGAATTATAAATGTCCGGGTTTAGCCTTTGTGTATATGGTTTTCCCCTTGAGATGTGTTTCGGTTTATGTGTTTTTCTGAGCTTAATATTTTCAAAGAAAAACTCTACTTGCAGTTGTCCGAAGGAGTCGTCGTGCAGTCGTGTCTGACATGGCACACAAATGAAACGGTGCGTTTAATAATTACTGGGTTTCCCTGTCGTTTGTTTCACTGCAGGTGGGTGTTTGACGAGAGGGAGAAACAAGTGCTGGCAGTAAACAAATTTTACAAGATCCCAAGCTACAGAGGGGACTACCACTCATTTCAGAACCCTCTTCCTCTCAGGATCCATAGTGATTCGAAGCTCAAAACCAAATAAAAAATTCTAACCTCCAAATAGCTATAAAATGATGAGAATCGGAAACACCCCCAAAAGAATTGCTTAAAAATGAAGAATTAAAAAAAAAATCTATGAGAATCAAATGGTTTTGTGGAGAAAAAATATTGAAAAATAAATCTCAAACAAAAGAAAATTCAATAGGAACAAATCGCCTTACCTGGAAAAATGATGAAGCTTTTTGACAAAACATGTGAAAAATGGAGCACATTAGAATATTCAAATGGAAGATCCATGAATGAAGAGACATAGATAACAGGAAAGAGCTATATGAAAGGAAAACCTTTAAAGAAGAAATAAATCTGAAGGTGAAAGGAAAACTTTAAAAGAAGAAAGAAATCTGGTGGGTAATTTTACGGCATTCAGGACTGCTTAGTATTGTTCCATTTACTGAAGCTCAAAGAGAGAGAAGGAGAAGGTTGGCTGAAGTTGTAGAAATGAAAAAAAATTACGCATGTGTTTGCGTCTTTGCGAATTGAGGGAGGGAGAGAAGAGATATCCTCCGGTACTGTAGATTGATTTGCAAATTGAGGGAACTCTTTTGCAGTGAAACAAAACAGTAGTAAAACGTTGTCGTTTTTTCTTATTTCTTGCTGTTGCATGCCACGTAAGATGCCGATTGCACGCCGACTCCCACCAACGACTGTACGTAGCAATTTTGATTTTCAAAAGGTGATTTTGATTGTGTTTATGTTTAGAAATTTTAGCTTTTTTGATGATCTAGGCAATAAAAGCACAAAAAAAGCAACACACACTTGTTTAAGTCTTGGTTTTTGATGTATAATATTATATGATTTTTTTATCTTACATATGGACCTAGATATCATGAACAAAAAAGGATGAACAAATTTTTTAGTTATGCTCTAGAGATAAACCAAGTATATATTTTCGGGTTAACTGATTACGAGTGTGAAATTAGGCTTAAAAGCACTTAGTGATATGTTTATGTTCAAAAAATTTAGATTTGGTGTTTTCTTGGATTTACAATGTGATAAATCATATTCTAAGGTCCAAAATGGATTTAGATAGGAAATACTTGTTGTTTGTGAAGTTTCGTGAATTGTAGGGCCAAGATGCAATTATTGAAAATTTGGGGATGAAAATACAAATTTTGAAAGTTAAAGGACTGTTTTGCTATTTTTCTGATTTTGAAAGTCCCGAAAATTGTTGATAATATTCTCATGGTTAATTAGGAAGTCTCTAACCTTAGTATTCACTTATTTAAGCCTTTAAAGATTTCAATGTTTAAGCTAAGGACAGTTTGTAGGCTAGCTTCTAGCTTACTAGTGATTTATAATAGCATGATTGATGATAAATGTTGCATTATGATTAATAATTATGCTCTAAGTTTCATTAATATCTAAAATATTCATGTCATGATACTCTCTCATCTCTCATGAAGTATATGTAAATGTCATAAACCATGAATCAATCATAAAAATATTTTATCACGAACTTAATGCTAGAAAGAAGGATTATTCTAGTGGAACTCCTCTATCCATTATGAAGTGAGTAACAGTGTAGTGGAATCTCTTGAGTTGATGAAGAACAATCAACAAGTTTTGAATGGGATCAAGAAATCTTTTAAGCTGTCTTGATGAAAGTACCCAATTCTGATGGGTGCGAAATACTCTTGTAGTGATTAATTCGAACTACCTAAATATCTCTGTATGACATATTCACAACTGGTCAGAGGGCCTGTGATGTGGTGTGGTAACCAGCAGGTGCACATGGTTTATGGGAAATCATGAGGTATCTACTCTATGTAAGAATAAAAATGAATAAAGATGTTTTATGAAAGCAAACATGTCATGCAAATATAAGATTCTAAGAATGAAGATGTTTTATGAAAGCAAGCATATTATGAAAGTATGAAGCTCTGATATTTTTTTAAGTCACTCATGCATTCTATAAATATGTAATTATGAGTAGTATGACTGGTTTTAAGCAGTTTATTTCACCCTACCTTGTATCTTGACATTCGACAAGATAATAAAATCATTTACAACTTTGTGGACATAAGTACATTGCCGAACCACATACATTTTTGTGTTGTGTGATTGATTTATTGTTTTACTTTACTTTTCTTGCATCATTTTTACAACACTCTGCACGTTGCAGAGCCTACAATTGTAGGCTTTGTCATGGTGTGCGGTGCTCTGTGTGCAACAGAGAGCTGCCCCTCAACATCAAAGGCATTGCCTAGTAGTTTCAACCAACTGCATTAGAACACGCTGCTTTGTATGACATATATTGTGGCTAAGGCTTGGTGCACTGCTTTGCACATAACACAAGTTGCCACATCGACCAGCAGAGCACGCCCCACTAGCTAGGTGTGCAGCTCTAGCGCTCTATGTGCAGCAGAGGCGACCACACTGTACCTAAGTGCCCCTTGCATCTTTAGGTGTTGCGTAACGTGGCAGTGGCACACACACTAACTAATTTTGGGTCACCTGTGATGTTGCTTGCTGCCTTGTGCAGTGTCATGGTGTGAAAGACATGACTAAATTTTGGTTGTGATGCTGGCTATTGCAACACCACAGGTGCAAAGGTGTAGCACCAATGTGAGGGCAACACGATCCACTTGTGTACACTATGCACTACCGATTGGCACTGTGCCACAACAGCCGAGCACCCAATGGGTGCATGTGAACATCACAACCAGATGGTGCTCACTATTCCACTTAGATCATGTGGCACTTTAGGTGTGGTCAACATAATCTAGCACGAGCAACATTGTGATGCTCGATTGCACTGCCCCTAGAGTGATGGTCCACGTTGCTGCCTCATGCGGCCCAACACCGATATGTATAACCACCTCTTGCTTCTCAGGCAGCCATGGTTACCAAAAAAAGACAAGATACAAAAAATTAAATACTGTAAATCATGCAAAATTAAGCCAAGAGCAATTGACTCAAGCTCTGGTAACAATGATTTACCTCGAGTGGTAAATCATAAATCTGAAGGTGTTGTTCCACAGACTTACACAGTTGATGGTGAAGTGTGCTACATGGGAATACCAGAGTAAAACTCACAAATCCTACAACATAAATGCAAGGACTAGAGAGACACATTTTGAGAGAGAGATTTTCGATCCTGTAGGAGTGAGAACCCACTTAAAAGTTAAAGGGGAAGGGGCTATATATATAGCCTCTCTAATTGTAATCTCTGGATGGCTTTTAAGGCAATCATCAAAGTCTTATGGGAATTTCAATTACTAGGCATAACGTTTGGCTTTTAAGTCAGGTGTTACTTGCCTTGCAACAAAGGGGGCATGCCATATGGGTGCCTCCACTTTATTACACTCTCAAAAGATAAGATTAAAAAAAATACTAACCTAAACATAAAAAATAAAAAAAATAAAGAGTTGAGAAATTAATAAAAATAATGGGCTTAAAAAAAAGAATGAGTGGATATATTTAAAGTGACAAAAAAATTTTAAATTGTATAAATTACACAAGAAAAAGTGCACTTAAAGGTGTACATAGCAACAAAACTCAAGAAAAAGTGCTCATTCTCTTTTTTGTCATTTGGACCAAGTAATTATATAATTTAAATTTTGTCGAGGACAAAATTTTCACGAGGGTGGAGATTTGTTGCTATGTACACCTTTAAGTGTACATTTAGTTGAGTGATTTTGATATTTTGTAGAATAGTTTTTCATCTATGCTAAAATGTTTTTTTCAAATACACAAAACTCATGATCTCAACCTATTTGACTTTTTCATTAAAAGTATATTATTTTAATATAACAACTGCATTAATTATTATAGTATGAGAAGTGATATAAACACAAAGGAGTTATATAAAAAAAAGTTTACAAATTAATGTAATTTCATGTGATTTGTTAGATCTACTTTATATAATAAAAGTAATTTTGCAATTTGACGCTTATATATTTTCCTTCTATAATTAAAATATTTCTCTTATAGTACTATTGAATTTGGATTTCTTATCTGTTAAGAAGTGTAAAAGATAAACTTTAAGACAAGAGAATAACTTCCCGCAGGCGTAACCTTTCTCCCTTAAAAAACAACGCGAATGTGCCACGTGACACTCCATTTTCCAACTTTGTGGCAACATTGCAGAGGAACACTCCATTTTCAATCTCCCTCCCTTCCTCTCTCTCTCCTCTCTGTCTCAGGAACCACTCCCTCCCTCGACTTCAAGCCTGAGCCCCACCACTCCTAAAAGTCCCATCAAGCCTAACCTCCACCACTCCCTTCCTCCTTCCCTCCTGTCGAGCCCTAGCCCCACCCCTGTCTCCTTCTCGTCTCTCTCTATTCTCTTTCTCTCCTAGGAAAATCCATTCCAGAACCGTGAGGAACACGACCTGACCCTCTCTGCCCCCTTCTTCGCCACTCTATTCGCTCCTATCTCCATTGTTGCTCCTAGCCCTTTCTTCCATTGCTCCTGACCAGCACGGAAATCCCCCTCTCCAGAAACCTCCTCATTACTAGCCCTTAATTGTACCAACACCCATGTCTTACTTGACCAGAGCTAGAGAGGGTCATGACTGATATTCTCTACCCAGTGTCATCGATGACGTCTTTCTGGCATCAACCTAGTGTTACTGATGACGGATAGAGACTTCGGTATGCCTTTTTAAGCTAATATGATTTTGGGTTTGATGCCATTGGTTTGTTTGTGGGTTGATTGCTAGCATTGCGGTGTGTACAACTTGTGGGTTGATTGTTGGCATTGTGGCTTGTTTTCTTTGTGTTAGGGCTCTAGTTTCTTTAGGTAAAAATCGTGAGTTCATGCTACTTGTATCTAAATGAAAACTATCGGAATTGCAGATTGAAAGTGTAATACCCAGGATTTAAGTGTAAGATGGTTGTGAGTGGGATCCAATAATAGGCTTTCGGGATCCACTATGGGATTTAGTGTAAGATGGTTTGCTAGATATGCTTTATGTTTTATCGCAAGATTTTTATTATGGATATATTTTTATGCCTTTTTATGTATTTATTTATTTATTAGATTCTAAAATCAGATAGAACTCCTTAGAAAAGTTATCTTCTTAATGGATTTTTTTTTTTAAGTTTGATTATTAAGTCGTTCAAACTTTGTTGAATTTGGAGAAAAAATTCACGAGTTTTTAGAGGCTGCTATATTGCAGTATTCTCTTGGAGGAATAGCATCAGGAGGGGGAAAAAGTACAGGTAGTGGGTTGTTTATAGGAATGTACTTTTCTTGAATTTTTCTTGATTAGGGTGTAGAAATTCGTGTTTTTCTTAACCATGGAGGTCCCGATTTATTTTTCATAAGCTGTTGAGCAATCGAAGGTGCTTGTGCACTCCTTGGGCTTTGGTATGACGGCTATGTTGGCAACTTTGTGAAATAATTACCTCAATGGATGGATGAATTGGCTTTCGAACTACTACATGCACATGCATACCAAAAATATAATTATTTATGCATATCATTCATGTTTGAACCATGCAGCACCCCCCCCCCCCAAAAAAAAAATCCCATGATATGTTTTGAGCCAGTGTGATCCTTAAGACTTTGGGATGATAGTTGTGTTTGGTGACGTCGTTCAATGAATGACTCCTTAGGCAAGGATGCATTGTTAATTAGATCACTGCATGCAGGTGCATGCCAAACTGGAGAAGAGAGTTTCTCATTGATTTTTGGAGACTTCAAGAGAATGAAACTGTTATAAAATGGACTAGATTGTTTCTGTAGTACCAAAGTAATCCGAGCATATGCTTTTGCTGCTATCAATAAGCAACTGATTGTGGGAGACTTGATATATATTGGTGGGAATTGAGAGGATAAGTACATTACTAGTAGTCCATTTCTTTGTCTTTGTACTTGATAGTGCTTACTTTATTCTCCATTTTTCAGCAAATAACAAGTTTAGGATCTCATTCCAAGCAAAGTTCTTGGACTGAAAGAGGGGAATACAAAGGTACTTTGGAGAGACCATTGTGCTATTGTGGCATGTAATCTTTTTGAATGGATTGATCTTCAAAGTGAACAAAACAACTGCTATAAGATAACGTTGGAGTTAGCTCAATGAAAGAATAAGAGGGTACTTCATGAACGTCTAGACATCGAACAATTCAAATTCAAAGCAAAGGAGAAGAAGTACATGGGAATCTTGAAAGTGTTAATCTTGTCATGGTTATTTTTTTACGGTAATATGTACTGAATATGTGGTAAATGTAATGGATATCTGGTGAGTGTAAGGGGAATTTGTGACATGTTTGTGAAGTACTGAATATGTGTTGAATGTTATGAAAATTTTGGACATGTGCTAGCATTCTTTTTGGACAACCTTTTTGTACATGTGGGTTTGCTGATGATGGTTTTATGTGTTGTAAATATATTCTGGACAGCAAATAAAATAAAAGCCAATAGAATATGTATCTAAAAATACGACTCCATAACATTAACATGTTCTAGAATATGAAAACAAAACTCCATAACATTTCCATTAAATCATTTCCAATACATTTCCATAACATTAACGTGTTCTAGAATTTAAAAATAGAATCTGTAAAGCTGTCAATCACCGTACTCCTCCAACTTTATATTCTATCTAAGGCAACCAAGGCAGTTCTTCAGAAAAACATTTACACCTAGGATGAATGTTTTAAAAAATAGCACCATCAAGTTCGATGCCCAGATCATTTAAAACACAAACTTAAACACCAACCTTATGTTTGAATCGATTGATCCAAACTTTGAGATATGTTCCCAGTTGTATTTCCAAGATTCCTACATAAAAGATAATAGACCATAAAAAATTCTTTTATTATATTAAAACACAAGAAATGAAAAACATAAATTTCCAAACTTTAAACCAACCTCAGTGAAGGACAGTTGTTCTTAGCATGACCCTCAGTCTTGCAAGCTTGTTGCGCTTAAACTTTGACTCAAACTAGTGAACCAAAAATTTAGTGCAGTTTTACCTACAAGTATACAGGTGTTGTAGTACCTAACAAGGTCGAATCCACATGGATTGACTTATGTTATGAAGAAAATAAACTCAAACAAAGAAAATAAATTAGTAAAATGAACGTGCAATCAAGTAAACAAGAAAATTACTGATATGAAGATTTTTAAAGTAACAGAATAAAACTAAAATGATAAAATAAATTGATGTGGAGAACGACTAAAGTTTCGAGAATCCATCTAATAATTTAGAATATTGTTTTTGATCGATTTACTTCAATTAAACTAGAATAATGATTTTGTTTAATTGGAGGGTTTAACATTTAAGGTTAAGAAAAATAATCACAAATGATTAAGCATGAATGATTGATGGTTAAAACATTCATAAACTCATTTGAATATCACATAAATTTTTTCAAGCATTCACTGTATTCAAAAATCACAATGAATTAAGATAAATATATAGATAATCAAAATATCCAATAATAAAACCATTTAATCGATCAAACTCATAATATAAATTTTATCGATGATCCGAAACAATATTTAAACTATTAGACTTCACCTCTAACCTTAGTACAACAATTTAACCAACCATGTTCGTTAAAAGAGCCATGAAAATCAAATAAATATTCTCCATGATAAAACTAAAATAAAATACCAAATCAATACTAGAAAAATAACCCTTCAAAGAGAACAAAGATGGAGAAAAGATAGAGCAAAAATAGCAACCTATCTCTTTTCCAAAAAACCCCTTCCAGCTGAAATCCACATTTTCTTCCTTTTTGGTCCCACATCTGAAAGCTTTAGAAGATAAAATCCTTCTTGCCGAAAGTTCCTAGCCAGACGAAGAACAGTCTCCCGCTTTTGTGTGCCGTCCAACCCAGAAAAAAAATGAAGAAACCCCTCTGTTGTTTTCGTCCAGCATTCACCCTCAGTCCGTTTCGTCTATACACCCTGGCTTTCCGTTCCTCTAGTCTAACCTTCAGTCCCTAAAGCTACTGCTGACTTCCTCCTCTTTCTACAAACTTAAACGCTGCCACTGGACCATGCTGAAACAGCTGAACACCTGACCAACACAGTCTTCAACCTTATACCACCGCCTTGATCTTGTAGCTGTTGCCATTGATTCTGAGGCTCTATGATGACGATGATGACGCTTGAGGAGAGAGAATATGATAGAATGAAATGAATATCCTACCACAAAAACTCCCACAAAGATCGTTCTTTAGAGAAATACAAAAAGGAAAATAGAGCCTCCTGGAAAAATATGAGTGCTTCTCAGCTGTATGCTGAAAGAGCAGTGTTGGCATTAGAGAGGGAGCTCTCTCTCTCTCTCTCTCTCTCTCTCTCAAAATGCCCCCTACGTTCTGCGTTCCTCCCTCATTCAGCCCAAAAAAATATCAAGCTTGTCTAGCTACAGTCCAAATCCCCGCCTGTTGCCTTCACATCTCTTTCCATTCGGTCAAGTCCACCGAAAAACACTAGCCCCCTCTGTTTGCCGTGAACCCAGCTTTTCCTGAAAACCTGCTGCCCTGCTTTTTTCTCTAAAAACAGAGACCCCAGCCTGTCCAAGCCTCTTTTTTTTTCTCTCTCTCACTTCGTCTAGTTAACGTCGAGAGCCCGACTAGAGTGAGTTCCTCCTCCCTAAAAAAGAAAAGTAACTCCCTACCTTCAAGCCCCGTCCAAAACCTGTAGTTCTCTCTCTCTCTCTCTCTCTCTCTTTCCCATTTTTCTCTAAGTCTGTCCCCCTTCCATGTTGCGTCCCAACTCTATCTTTTTTTCTCCGTAAGCTTTGTCCCCCTCAAAAAAGAAACCCTGCAGTTCCCTTTTACTGCCCACAAGTCTCTCTCTTTCTTTTTTTCATTTAACACTGCCCAAGATGCATCTCAGACCAGCAGCTCCTCTTTTTTTTTTCCTTTTTTTTTCTTTTGTTTTTTTTTGTTTACATTCATCTCTCTATAGGTGAGTACCCTCTGGTCCCAAGACGAAAGAAAAGAAAGTCCTCTGGTTTTTTCCAAAACCTCTTGCCTTGCAGTTACCCAGTCGAAAAGCTGCTGCCCTGTTTTCTATTTTCTTCCATCAACCTTGGTTCTTGGAGTGAACCCCAGCAGTTCCCTCCAAAACTCTCTCTCATAAACCCAAAAGTCCAAAGCTCCCATCTTCAGCAGCTTTCCGTAAAAACCTCGTCTCACGCCACTGCCTTCTCTTTCACCTATCCCTTTTTGGTGTTTTTCCTCCAGGCCTTTTTTTCTTCAGTTTTCATCTATTCTTTCTAAGTGTCTAGCCTTTTTTTTTTCCAGTTTATGCTGCCTTCTTTCCTGTAGAAAATGCTGCATGTCAGGTGCCACTTGCTCCCATGCTATCTCCAATAAAACAAAATAAAGAAAAGAAATGATAAAGTAGAAAATTAAAAATAAATTAAAAGGAAGATTTGAATATAAAAAATATGTTGTGAATGTGAGTAAATATTATCCAATTCAATCACAGGTTATAAAATTAAGCATAAACATGATATTAATCAATTAAAAATCACAACTCATATTTATGCTTATTAACTATTTTTTCATCTAAAACCAATAATAATGTCATGAACTAATTAAAATTTATTGGTTCTAAATGTATGAAATATGCAATATTTCAGCTCAATCAATACTGCAACGCATTTTCTTCGTGGCTTGAGTATCTTTCGGGTTTTTTGCTCTTAATGATTTTGGTTGGCCTCTCGTTGGCACCCAAGGAGGATCTTATAAAATTTGTAAAAAATTTGATACAACTTGTGATTTTAACATTTGTGAATCATTTGTTGACATGTCTCCACCTTCTATCTTTTTTTCTCATTCAATATCTTTCATCAAGAGCAACTCATTGTGGACCTTGTCTAAGCCAAGAGAGAGGTGGTTCAATTTCTGTATTGATTGTGAGCCAAGTTCTGTAATATTGTAGAATTGTATCATCAACTTACTTTTTCTTATCATTAGATCATTCTGTCTCATTACATGCCCATCAGAATTTGGTATGTCAAGAATAGGCCAGCTCTTAGCATTAATGCTCAATCTCTCTAGAATATAATGATGTGCCAACATATTTAATTTCAATTTCTTTCCAAGGACACATAGGATATGCCTATAAAGAATCCCACAAACTCAAACATATGACATGTACATATTGTCTTTGCTTCTTTACTCTTTAAGGTCACATAATAAATAGGTTTTTCTTTGCCATTTGGTACGACTCCTTATATCTTACTTTCACTCTCTTTATCAACTTTGGTTGATTTGTAATGTTGGCTATTGAATAATTCATTTTGGAAGATCATGAAAGACTTCATTTATAGACTGAGGCTGCATCTTCTTTAATTTTTCATAACGTTTTCATAATCGCCCTTGTTGATTTTGTTCGCACGTCCTTCTCTTTCTCCTTGAAATAACATGTATCTAAGACTTTCTCTTATTGATGCACAAAGTCACTCACCATCATGCTCGAACGAACATAATTCTTAAAAAATTTGTTCATGCTTTTCGCTCATTTGAATTGTTGACATACTGACACAAAATATGGTTTGCAAGTAAGTCGAAACCTACTTATCCTATCGGTTGTAAAGATTTTACAACCAGTCATTATCTACTAGACTATACTTCACTAGTATTGAACGTCATTCCTACTTGAACTCATAAGTCGTTATTGTCTCATGAATACAATGACGAAACTCTTTTTGAAAATCTGAAAACTTGTTATATACATGTACCAAATTTTCTGGAAATGTTTGTAAAATATGTCATAGGCACAAGCTATGAGTTGTAGTTGTATTTAGGAGTACCTCACCAATGACCTTTGCCATCTCCTTGTCATCATCAGTAATTATGGTTGAAGGGGTACGTCCAAGCATTGTCTCTTGCCATATTCTCAATAACCACATATAAGATTCCGTTATTTCATTAACAAATAACGTACAACTGAATATTATAGTTTGATGATGATGATTAAAACCTGAAAATGACACAAATGACATCTTATAAATATTTATTAAGTATGTTGCATCAAAAGTGACAACATCTTAAAATATTGATATGCAGCCCTTGATCTTGCATCCTTCCAAGAACAACTTCCCATAGACCCATTCTCATCAATTTGCATGGAAGACACAAACCCAGATTCTTTACACTGTTGATCAAGAGAGTAGGCATACAACCTTTGTGCATATCTCCCTTCAAACAATTTCCTTATGTTATTTTCCAAATAGCAATGCATCCAATGTTAAAAATATCATCTGATTCTTTGCTCAACATCGACATTATTTTCCTTTTCAGCACACTAGACTCATTCAAAGTGAGAATGAGTTTTTTTTTAACATGTGTACTCCTCTATGTCCATGAAGCAAATTAGTACTTCTCGGTATAAGTAGCTTATGGTTGTGTTCAAGGATGAACTTACATACTGTCCACTTTTCACCATCTTTTTTTATACACATCATTGCTTTACATCCAATCTTTGTCTCTGTAGGTTCAGGAATTTTTAGTTCTTTTTGTTTCCAACTTTCACGCCGAAATCATTCCCTTGAGCAAACATACTCTACTAGAATTAGTTTTTTGTCCTATTTTGATAATCGAGTATGGTTGGTCCTTAGTACAAAACATTTTCATCTTGCATACGCCTTGTAAAATGCTTAGGCGTCTTCTACCTCACCAAACTCATTCCCAACGAATGACTCCATCTCCATCTCTTACATTAACTCTATCTACCACATTCACTCGATCTTTCACCACTCGATCTTGATCTTCCACATTAACTCTATCTCTCACATTCACACAATCTCCCACATTCACATAATCTTCCATATTCATATCATATTTTTGTACTCTAATTTTAGCCTCAATACTATTGTCTTCAACTTCTGGACAGTTTCTACTCATCATTATCTCAACTTCATCACTATTTGAACTCAACAGAATATCCTTCATTACAACATAAAACAATGCCAAATCAATCATGGGATTTTTGTTATTGTTATAAATTTATTTTTTATTTATTTATAATCTATAGGTAAAATCAATATAAAAACATTGCAATTCTTTGAAATAAATTTCTGCCTACTGCTTTTTTTTGTTTTGCAAATGATAGATCATGAAAAAAATGGCTTTGCCAAAACATCATCATATTATACGAAGTAAAACCCAAAACTCAACAACCATTAGTCAAAGCCCTATTAGCACCGTTTGACCTCTACTTAATTAATCATCCCACTACATGAATCATTAAAAAATACCATGCTATTTGAAGTAAAACCTAAAACTCAAAATACTTAGTGGACAATATGCAAACCATGTGCGACGGGCTGAAGGGCTGTGATTAGATGAAGGGCTGCGATGGGCTGGGGAGGTTAGTTAGGTTGCGACGGGCTGGGGAGGTGTGACGGTGTGTAGTGCAAGTGAGGTGAGGCGGTGGAGTGCAAGGGAGTGGTTTTGCTGAAGTGTATTCAATAATTTAGGTATTTGATTTTGTTATCTTGTAATGTGGTTCATGGGATTTAGATGTGGACGATTGACGTGTCCATTTGTTATTTGTTACTGTTGACATGTCCAGAAGAGGGACTGTTAAGACAAAGTAGATCTCACGATAGCACATAACAAAATTTGGAGTTCTTGTCAATTTAATGAATTTAATTTCTTTTCAATTTAAGTTGTAAGAGATATCTCATGATATTTATTGAAGATTTATTGTAGTTCAAAATATTCACTTCGTCAAAAATAATTATCACGAATCTTAATTTATTTACAAGTAGGAAAGTGTGTGCAAGAAACATGCTTGGCTCCCTATGAAAATTATTTGAAATTTGAAGAAAAATAAAATAAGAAGTAATGTTTTCAAAACATTACGGGAGTGCTTGGACCCCAGTACGAGCAAAACTACTCAAACCCAAAGCGAACAAGGAGTGCTCACTTGGTGACTGGGGATATTCAACCCCTGATCAATCTCATGCCTAGGGGCAAGCACTATGCTTGCATCCCAGAAGAGTGCTCGCAGCCCGTTTTAGAACCACGACAACAACAGTGCCACAACCAGAAATCTCCATCTCAAAACCCATCTCGAAACCATCAAGCCTATGGTAGAAATGCCTACTAGAAATCTCCATCTTATACCCATAGCAATAGCAACAACGCGAGTCTCTGGTGCGAAAGTGAAAATATTTTTAGTTGCTCTATATTTCCATCTCTACCATGGTCACAAGTCGCGTTGTGGTCAAAACTGGTCACGTCAGCATGGTTGTCCATCTCTACTGTGGGTAGCGTCATTGTCAATGAACAAACATGGCTCTGTTATTTTTCTAGAGAATAAGAAGTTTGAAGTAGAAGAAGAAGAGAAAGAACATAAAATGAATAACAAGAAGATGATAGATGGAGAGAGAAGATGAAGTTGCAGTTGGCTTTGGAGATGGGTCCTCATGCCTATTGTTCAGCTTTAAGAGATGTCAAAAGTCGGCTGGTTTAATTTGGATTAAGGCTGTTTCTATCTAATTTTATTTGTTGTAAATATGTCTATTAGTCAATTTGGATATGTGACAAGGGCATTTTAGCGTAACCCGTGTCCCTTTTAGGATCACTTTGATCGGATAGGCATTTAGTCTAATATGGACTCTATAGAGGGATATTTTGGCCCAACTCAACTTGTTCTGGGTCCATTGAGTTTGGATGTTGGGTTGAGTTGAGTTCAGTTGAATAAAATATTGTTAAAATATTAATTTTAAATAAAATAAGTGTATTGAGATTTGAAAAAGTTAAATTTTAAATATTATGAGTGTATTGGGATTTGAAAAAGTTAAATTTTTTATTATATTTTATATAGAAATTTAAAAAGGTGTATTGAAATTTGAAAAATGTGTAATGATGAGATGAAATGAGTTGAGAGGAGTTCGGCAACCAAACGGAAACAATCTTATTTTGTAGTTGGAGTCCGACTACTGTTACAGATAAAAGGTATCGATAACTTAGACCGATAATTGTAATTTGTTTATTTTTTTTCACATATGTTTTAAATAACTGTAAATATTTTTGAAAAATAAAAAAATTTATAAATTCATTAATAATCACTTTCTTAAACATAAAAAATTAAAAAAAAAACAGTTCAACTTATCGGTAGAACCATCAGTTAATTTACTATTTTTCTTTGTAATAAATAAATTAGAAAGAGTTTTGTTGCTTATCATTTTTACACCACACTTATTATTATTTTTTAAAAAATTTTATTGTTTTGTTCTTTTTAAATTAATTGACTTATTCTATTAATCATTTATGTATCACATATTTGATAAGAGAAAAAAAGAAAAAAATTATATATGATGTGTGGTGTGAGAATGATGTGTAGAATTTCTGTTAAGAAAATAAAAATTTTATGTGCAGTCATTTTTTCTTATTTTTTGTATATTTTATTAATATGTTTGATTGTATTATTTTTTTAAAATATAAATTAAATATTTTGATTAATTATGTCAATAAAATATATAAAAAAGACCTAAAAGTGATTAGATGTAAAAAAATGGAAAACAAAGCGGGCTTTACATGATATCCGCATGGATCGTAAATGCGTATTGCTGATGATGCTATCCGAGAAGCGAGACCCTCGCTCCAGAAGAAAGCAAGAAAATGTTGAAGCACGCGCTTGAGCGCCTTCTGAGAAACTCGGAGAGAAATTTACGATCTTCGTTCTCGCTATCATCATCAAGAATTATGAGACGGAGGAGTTTGTGCACGAAAGCTGCCAGAGCAGAGATTGGAAGGGAGAGAGCAGAGTGCGTGGTGATTGGGGCCGGTGTGGTGGGACTAGCAGTGGCTAGAGAGCTCGCTCTCAGAGGCAAGGAAGTACTGGTTCTCGATTCCGCCCCCACTTTCGGCACCGGCACCAGCTCTCGCAACAGCGAAGTCATCCACGCCGGCATTTACTACCCTCCCCATTCTCTCAAGGTCTTTCTTCTTCTATCTTTTTCTGTACTTTCGATTACAATCCAAGTTCGAAGTTTAACGCTTGGAATTGCACTTTCGCCTTGCTTCTATAAAATCCGGCCACGCTATGATTCAAAATCGATTTGTTTCCATCATATAATGTTAATTACCTTCTGGGTCAAGACGAACCGGTTGCACAGCTTAGCCATTGGAAAGCAAAGGCGGCAAGTCGGAGATATAGTAAATATTAAAGGAAAATATTCCTGTGGTGCTTTCCAATAAACCCTGATGCTGTCTAATGTATTATCGTGGACTTGTTATTTAGCTAGTACATACAAGCTAGATAAAGGGTTGGTTTAGATGATCTCAATTTGAGAAAGCTCGATAATGGTTTGCCTCCAGATCACTTAAAGAATAACCGAAATAAGCTTCAGAAGCCTGATACTTGGATCATTTGCAGTCCATTTGCTTTTTGAAAACTTCTAGAGCATAACACCTTCATGTGCCAAACAGTCAATGGTGCTAAATGGGTGTTACGGTAGTGGAATTACAAGTAGCAGGACTCTTTTCGATGACTGAGCTACTGAAAGACAATAGTCAAATTATAAACCAACCAATCAGACAGTATTCCGTTCATTTACAGTAGCAAAAACTGTAAAGGACTGTTATTCAACTACTTATCATGTTGTAACTAGATATGAAGGCTGACTGAAGGATTGCCTAACTTTCACACAGCAGCATGTCGGCAATGTCATCATCTGTATAAGCAATGACATAGGAATGTAACATATGTGCGGAGCTGAATCCTTATTCAGTAGATATGAAAAACTGGCAGTTATAGAATGTATAATCATATCATATGATTCACTGGCCATTTCTTTGACTAACTATTCCTCAGGTGGATAAATTCAGACTAATCATAATTGTTCCTCTCAGAATCCAGTTTGCTTTTTTGATCTTCAAAGACCCAACCTTCTAAGTTGACATCATTTATTACTTTCAACTTACAATAAGGAAAACGGCTTCATGTAACAGTGTAATTGATTTGACCAATCTGTTGTCATGGCTACTTGGATGCCATTTAGTCATTTTTGACGCTCTCCACTGAATAAAAGGGAGAAGAGAAGGGACTTTGTGGATCAGTAGTATGGTCACTCTGTCTCTCACTTGTAAGATTTGAGGCTTTTGATTTTACAACGTTCATTCCTAGTATTTAAACCAAACATGATATAAACATTTTGTATTTAGTCTAGAATGTAACTTCAACCATTTTCTCAGGCAATTCTCTGTGTAAGAGGAAGAGAAATGCTGTACAAGCTCTGCTCTGAGCATGACATTCCTCATAAACAAATTGGTAAGCTCATAGTTGCCACTGGAGCCTCAGAGATTCCAAAGTTGAATAATTTAATGAATCTTGGAATTCAGAATGGGGTTGATGGCTTGAGGATGATAGAGAGTTCTGAAGCCAAGAGAATGGAACCTGAACTGCAATGTGTCAAAGCCTTACTATCACCTGTTTCTGGGATTGTTGATACTCATTCCCTAATGCTATCTCTAGTGGTATGAACTTCTATTTTTTATTGTTTCTTAGATTGAATATATATGAACTAATTACATGCTTCTATATATTTCCAATACATCTCTGTTGGAGATCTGTTCTTCATTCTATGAAAAAATTATCTATATTTAGAATTATCTCTATATTGACAGGGATATTACCCACATGTGGGTCCAGGGGGAAGCTGAAAGTCATCGAACAACCTTCTCCTTTAATACTACCGTCATTGGTGCCCATCTTGAAAGAAACAACTTGTGCCTCCATGTTTCTGATACAAAACGCCTCGAGAACTTGAATGGAAGATTTCTACTGCACCCCGACCTAGTACTCATTCCAGAGCTTGTAGTGAACTGCACAGGCTTGAGTGCACCTGCCCTTGCAAAGAGATTTGATGGCCTGCATAGTGGAGTTATTCCCCCTGCATATTATGCCCGGGGCTGCTATTTCACACTATCTAGTACCAGGAATCCTCCTTTCAGTCATTTGATATACCCAATACCAGAAGATGGTGGCCTTGGAGTGCATGTTACTGTGGATCTGGATGGGCAAGTCAAGTTTGGTCCAGATGTTGAATGGATCAAAGGTATAGATGATATTTCAAGCTTCCTGAACAGGTATCTTTCCTCTTTGTTCTGTGCCTATGTTATTTGATACTTCCTTTATCAAAAAAATAAAAATAAAATAATTGATACTTTATTTTTTCAATTGAGTGCTAAGTTCTATCCAGAAAAAGGAAAACACAGGAGTGCTTCAGTTATACATTTAAATTGATCAGTCACTACCCTGATTGAAGTTTTGAACAAAATGCGTTACAAAGTGTACTGGAGGAGAAACTCCTTTCACTCATTTAATATTTTATCTCTTAATGACTGAAACAAGTTTCTCGGGTCTGGGATTTTACTAGGTAAAAGACATGTTACGTTTGCAGGGTATCTGGGATTCCACTTAAAAAAAAAAATATTGTTAAAGCTGAGATGAAAGTTGAAGTTGAATAAAATATTGTTAGAATATTATTTTTTAATATTATTTTTGTTTTGAGATTTGAAAAATTTGAATTGTTTATTATATTTTGTTTGGAAATTTGGAAAAGTTGTAATGATTAGATGAATTGAGATGTTTTTGGTATCCAAACAATGCCTTAATCTACCGCCCTTTGACAAATAAATTCTTTTCCATCCTGACAACCTTCTATCAATCTTTTCTAACACACCATCCTAGATAGAGTTCCTCTTGAAAGCGGTCCCCAATGGAAGACCAAGATATTTCATGGGTAGTGATGATACCTTACAGCCCAAGATGTTTGCCAATCCCTAAACATTAATGTAATGCCCCAATGGAAGACCCAAACCATATGGCTTATACTCCAAAAACATTACTCAATGATACAATTGGAGTCCTATTGGAACCTTATAAAGAGCAAGAACTTCTCATTCCTAAACCATGTGGGATCCCATACACCACCCAACCTTATTTTTATCATATGGGGTATATGACAATTAAACACTGTAGTCATAGGAACCATTTCAGACTTCGAAAGATTCACTTTCTAACCAAAAACAACTTCAAAACAAAGCAAAAGAGCCCTCAAATATTGAATATGACCACGGTCTAGCTCACAAAAAGTAAAGTATCATCAGCAAAGAGAATATGGGAAATATTAACACCTCCCATAGAATAACCAGCAAGAAGACCTCCATCAACAGGAACACCCAACATGCGACTAAGTGCATCCATCACAATGACAACTAGAAAAGGGGAAAAAAGATCGCCTTGTCTTAATCCCCTAGAGCTGTGAAAAAACCCATCCGATGCACCATTTACCAAAACGAAAAACGAGTAGTAGAGGTACAATGCCTAATCCATGAAATCCATCTTTCTCCAAAACCACACTTCCCAAGTAAGTAGCACACAAAGTCCCCAGTTGACATAATCATATGCCTTCTTCAAGTCTAATTTGCAAAGGATCTCTGGTCTAACCGCCTTGATTCTACTATCCAAACATTTGTTGGCAATTAGAATTGAATCCAAGATTTGTCTTCCCTTCACACAAGCATTATGAGGTTTTGATATAATGCTACTCATAATGGTAGTCATTCTAAAGTGCATTATATCCCTCTAAATATTAAAATATTGCAACACACTGACACTTGTTACATCCAACAATTACAGACATTGCTGGAATATGATTGGCATAATGAACTTAAATAAAAAGCTAATTATAAACTAAATTAACATACTATACTATAAAATCACCAATTGTCTTGAAAATTTAAGATGGTGAGAAATGATGAGTTTAATCATTCAGTTAATACTTAAATAATCCCTCTTCCTTGTTGACCCAAAAATGTGAGGCCAAACTCATTACATACTTAAGTACATGTGGGGAGAGTAAAGAGTGGGTTCCATCACAAATCCACTTGTCTATTATCATTTGTCCTTAAAACTTTAGCTGGTGGATAAGGATGAATTTAGTCATTTAGTGAAGGCTTTAACAGATATACTAGTGAAGAAAATATCACGGACAGTTATTACAAACCCAAAAAAAATGCCCCATCATTTTAGCCCTTGGCTTCTTGAGGGATTTTTTTTTTCAATTATTCCTCCATCTTAATATGTGGTGCGCCATCATATGGTAATATGTGCTTCAAGTGCTGTTTTTAACAGAAGTAAAAATAAAATGATTTACTTAGAAGTGCTATGTAAGAGGCAAGGAATTCATTCATATGTGCTTTCCAATTGCATCCACTGGCATTCAAATTTTGCCCAGCATGTCTGAGACATTGAAGAAACTCATAATAGTGGTTCCAATTGCTTTCTGACATGTTGGATTTTTTTGGCATTGCTTTCACTTCTTTGTGGTATCTTTGCATAAATAAATTGTATTTGATACCAAGGAAACCTTGATCCCAGGTTTGAGTATTCTGTATGCCCTGATCGTGCCAAGCGATTTTACCCAGAGATAAGAAAGTACTACCCTAATCTGACAGATGGATCTCTAGAACCGGGATATGCTGGGATTCGACCTAAACTGGCAGGACCTCAGCAGTCTCCTGTTGATTTTGTAATACAGGTTGTTTCTTTCACCCTCATTTTTTATGTGAACTTATACCGTTGGTAAACAACCAAGTATTCCTGAGCCTTATTATTGGCTAGAAAATGCATGCATGTCAAAAGTAGCTTTAGATAATAACTTCCACTCTTTTAATGATATCCCTTTTGTCAAGTAATTAATTTTGGAAAAGTTTAAATGGCTTTGATCAGCACTTTCAGTTCAAAGAGACCCAATGGCTTTGATTGGCATCTTAAAAAGTTAAAATTGATATTTGAGTCAGGAGCTATTGGATATAATGCACACTGAAACCAGAGACAGAAGCATTTACATATTTATGAAATTTCATAATTTTTTTTTTCATGCGTACGAATGTTTGCAATGTTTATGGCTTAGGTTTTTTAATTTTCCATACTCTTTTATCCCATCATAGTTTTCCCAAAAATTAAAATGCAAACAGCGAGGCCAAAGGCTTCTGCTAAGGCTAACAATTCATGCAATTAGAGATGTTAAATCAGTGCCAGCCTGCTCTGATATAGAGATGTTGGTACTTTTAAGTTGGTGTCAATATCGAGATGTGGTACTGGCACCTTCCCATGTCTTCATTGCAGGCCTCCCTTTGGTTTCTTCCGTCATGGTTATAGCTATGTGGGTTATTA